>CM053592.1:64349380-64395691 GCA_028646515.1 Pseudochirops corinnae
ATGCTTGATTTGACTTGCCTAGAGGATGTAAGGTATTTGTAGTTATAACCCTTATCCATTGGTTCAACTTAACCTCTGGATTCATGCTAGAAGCATTTTTGTCTTTATTTTTCCTTGGCATATATTAAGAACTTTAGTATTATCAAATCCAAATGACATTTTGATAATGTAGGAAAAAAAATCCCACAAAATGAAGGGACAACTTAATTTACTTTTCAGTGAATGCATACAGGTTGAATGTTATTCGTGTGTAACAAGGATAATGATGATGACGATGATGCCGATGAAGATGATGATAATGATGATGATGCCAATGAAGATGATGATGATAGGGGTGGCTAGGTGGTGCAGTGAATAGAACACTGACCCTGGATTCAGGAGGACCTGAGTTCAAATCCAGCCTCAGACACTTAACACAAAAATTAGCCATGTGATCATGGGCAAGTCACTTAACTCCAATTGCCCTTCCAAAAAAAAAAAGGCAAAAAAAAAGATGATGATGATACCAATGATATTTGCTATATTGTTAAACTTCCCCAGGCCTCATTTTCCCCATCTATATAATGAGTGGGTTAGACTAAATAATAACTAAAGTCCCTCAAATCATTACTGTCTCTTATACTGGCAACTATGGAAAATTGAAAGATTCAGAGATTTGTCTCTAATATGTTGGCTAGATCTTATATAAAGAATTTTTTAAGGAATGACAAAATAACAGAAGATGAGAAGACATGAATGGAACATGATATGCAGTAGTGAGGGGGTATGTACATTGGTGAGATCAATGTCCCATCAAGTTTCCCAAGAAAACTACTGAGCACTCATAATTTTTTTTGAAACACTGTGGTCTAGACACTCTCATATAAAACTATCATAGTTTTATATGATAGAAGAGCCAAGATGGTGCAACTGACTCGGACTTGAAATCTTTTTTATGTACGAAAATATAAGTGCTCTGAAAGCAAAGACTGTTTTCCCTTCCAAATGCAGTCCCAGAGTTTAGCACAATGTTTCACAGCTGCAAAATATTTAATAAGTGCTTTTTCATTCATTCATTCACTTTACTTAGTAAACATATTTTCCTTGAAGATTATATTTGAGAAAGAATGAATAAAATATTAATAGATTCATGATTACCAGGATGGCTACTCTGACGCAGTGCCTCCTCAATTTAGTAGATTGCTGCTATGGCTAAAAAAAAATCTATCTATCTATCTATCTATCTATCTATCTATCTGTCCGTCTGTCTGTCTGTCTGTCTGTCTGTCTATCTATCTATCTACTTATCTGTCTATCCTATCTATCTAGCTAGGGTGGGTATGGTGTGCATATCTAAATACATACATATATTCATTCATATATATGTATGTATATATGTATCATATGTCTGCATGTATCACCAGCAGCCAAAACTAATGTTGACCCTGAGGTGAAACATAAACAGTCAATACATGATTGGACCCATACATCACATGGTTTCAGCTTGTTAGGACTGGTCAGTGCTTTCACTGTGTTAATTTATCCACAAATTCAGGGTAATCTTCAACTACTGTGGGGAATTGATCAGAATATGAATTTAGGGAACTGTAAATATGAGTTAAAGAGCAGTTGGAAAAGAAATGAGGAGGTTTTTAAGGTTTCATAAGAAAGCATGGGACAACCAGGGTAGCAATGTGGTGCAGTGGATAGAGCACCAGGCTTGGAGACAGGAAAATCTGAGTTCAAATCCAGCCCCAGACACTTGCTAGTTATGTGATCCTGGTCAAGTCACTTAACCTATATTTGCCTCAGTTCCTCATAAGTAAAATGGATACACAATGGAGAAGGAAATTGCAAAGTACTCTAGTATCTTTACCAAGAAAACCTCTTGGACAAAAGTCCATGGGGTCATGTAGACTGGACATGACTGAATGAATGAACTATAACAACAGCAACATGGAACAAACTGATTCCTACTAAAACCAGGGATAGTGGGAATAAAACTGCATTCTGTCTAAAAATAAATGACATATACTGATAGAAAATACGCAAACTCTTTACATGCAATAATTCTGGTTAATCCTCACCATTATCATGTAAGTTAGGAACTTTGAAAAAGGCATAGCAGGTAGGGTATTGGATTTGAACAAAGAAGATCTGGTTTCAAATTCTTCATTTAATGTTTATTAGCCGTGCAATCCTGGACAAGTCACTTAATCTGTATCATCTTCAGTTTCCTTCCTTGTAAAGTCAGGATAATAATACCCATTGTACCAATATGTCAAATTGCTTTGAGGATCAAACAAGAAAATTTATGCTAAGTAATTAGCAAACCTTTATGTTTATGTTTTAGGTTTATGTAATAAGATTTATGTCTTGTAAAACATGTAAAGACACATGCTATGGGAATTATTGGTGCACCCATTTTTTGAATAAGTTGAAATATATAGAATTTAAGTAACACATAGAATTGTTTGTAGAGTTGAACCTGTCCACATTCATCTAGCTCAGTGGTTCTCAACCTTCCTAATGCCACAACCCTTTAATACTTGTATGTGGGTGTATTTGCATGTGGGTGGACCCACCTGGAAATGGAGAGAGGAGCAGTGTCTCGGTTCCTAAGACCATCAGAAATATATGTTTTCTGATGGTCTTAGGCAACCCCTGTGAAAGGGTTGTTCGACCCCCAAAGGGGTAAGCCACCGACAGGTTGAGAACCACTGATAGCTAGTAAGTATCAGAAGTGGAGTTTTACCTGGAAGGACTTACATAAACTGATTCTGAATGAAGTGAGAAGAACCAGAAAGCATTTTATACAATAAAAGCAGCATTGTGTGATGACTAACTTTGATAGACTTAGCAATGTGAAGATCTAAGACAATTCCAAATTTCTCATGGCGGAAAATGCTATCCACATTCAGAAAAAGAACTATGGAGTCTAAATGCAGATCGAAGCATACTATTTGTTCTCTCTCCTTCTCTCTCTCTCTCTCTCTCTCTCTCTCTCTCTCTCTCTCTCTCTTTCTCTCTCTCTTTTTCTCTCTCTCTCTTTCTCTCTTCCTCTTCTCTCTCTCTCTCATTGTTCCTTTTTCTCGTGGTTTCTCTCATTGGTTCTAATTCTTCTTTGCAACATGACTAATGTGAAAATATGTTTAATATGAATGTATATGTAGAGACTGTATCAGATTTCACACCATCTTGAGGTTGGAGAAGGGGAGGATAGGGAGAAAATTTGGATCTCAAAATCTTTTTGAAATGAATGGTGAAAACTAAAAATTGACTAATTAAATTTTTAAAAATGGAGTTTGAACCCACATCTTCTTGATTGTAAGTTCCATTTCTCTCCACTACTTAGAACAAAAATGGAAAACTAACACCCAATCATCAGAAAACAGGCAAATCCTGGTCACAATATCATTGTTCAGATTCTTATGTCTTTTGATAAAGTGAAGAGAATAACAGTAAAACAAAAAATCTTGTTTAAGCTTAATCACTTTCCAACTATTTTATATTCATGGCAAAAGTTCCAAAGGCAGATATATTTCTCCTTTTATGTATTGCTTTCAAACATAACAAAACAAAACTATCCTTATTATTTACTGACTTACACATACACACACACACACACATATACAGAAGCATTTCTAAAGACAAGAAGCACATCTCAGCATGAGCAAATCTGAAAATTCATGTAACATTTCCTTTTGACACACAGATTTTTGCTTTGGGCAAAAAAGAGTTGGATTACCAACAGAGGCATCTGCCTTACAGCTTTTTAGTGCTATGTGAGAAAAACCAAGAAAACTAGTTCTAGGCCACACGAAAAAGAAATGTATTACAAGTGCTTTCATGGCATTAATACATGGCTTACCCAGGTTTTGTCATTTTTTTATTATTTCAGATGCTCTGTGATATTAAATAGCTGCGTGTAGTTAGAGCATGATGTGCCATGAGACAAAGTAAATTCTGAGTATGCAATGGTTTTCTTTGAGAACTAGATTAATTAGAATTAGCACTGATTATTGATTTCACCAGTATAGGTACTCCCTCTACCAGTGTAGATCATGGCCTTCTTGTACTGCTACTCTTTCCTGTGTCCTTCCAGAAATTTGTCATATAAGATCTAGTCAATGTACTAAAGACCTTTCTCTGTCTTTTAATATTTCCTGAGTGCCAATGTAAGAGACATAGTATGGTGTTACAGACAGATTGCAAGGCTTAGACTCAAGATGATCTGACTTCAGATCTTTGCTATGACACATAACTCCAGATTGCACCTAAGATTTTGTCAGTGTGGGGAACTCCCAGGATCAAAACTTCTTTCACCAGTGAAGATTATCAACTCACCTGTAATGTATAATGTTAGACCACTGAGGAACTGAAAGATGAAAGGACATGTCCCTGTTCCATATAGGTAGTATATAGATATGTCCATATAGGACCTGAATTCAGGTCCTGATTTTTGACTCTGAGTATGTCCCTTGATTTGCTGTGCTATGATGGTATGTGAGGTTTGGGAGATGCCAGATATTCCTATATGTTTCATTAAAAAAAAATCTTTCTTGTGATATTCAACAGAAAGAAGTCAAGACAATCTTAAAGCAGATTATATCACGATGTCGGGAATGTATTCTCATATTTCATTGTTACATCACTTCTCAAGGGCAACAGAATAGAAATTCTTAGTTGTATAGCATGTAAACAATGATATGAGATTAGCATTTCTAAAATGCAATGAATTGTGCCAAATTATGTTAACTATATAGTTTAAAGGCTTTGCTCTGACAAGATTAACATTACAACTCATTAATCAATTTTAATAGACTTAACTGCATTATTTTTAAGGAGTGAACAGAGCCATAAACATCCCACAATCAATTCATATAATTAAACCTGTTACATGGTATAGTCATTAGTTCGACTGTCTTACAATCTGGAGATGGCTGAAATTTCTTTGGAAACAATGGAATTGGCATTTACTTTGCCTGTTTGTAACAATAGAACACCCTAATAATAAAGTGCAAGGCTATGTAACAGAAACGAATGAAGTGTAAAATGAAATAATAGAAGAACATGACAAGCTAAATGCTTTTTTTTGCAGTGCAATGTACTTGGAATCGAGTACATCATAAACAGAGTTCTCATCATGTTTGCTAATTTTACAAAGGGGAGAGAACTGCCTTGTCAGTTACTCATACTGTGGAGGTCCAGTAGCTCATGCCAGATTCCAGATTTATTCAGCAGTCTTCTCGAAAACGATGGAAACCTCCCAGTTACATTTCTTAAATGGAATGCTTCCCTCTCCTTTGTATCACCTCTATTCATTTCACTGTGTATTTCCCACTAGGTACTTTCAACAATTTCCTTGAGAGATAAGCATAAGCATGTGAACACAAACCTGGAGTCTCTGCTTCCAAAATTTCTGGGCCTAATTAATTGAGTCTTGAGCTTCAATAGGGCTAAAGTCTACTGGGTGTCTGCACTATGTCTGGCTCTGATACAGTAAACCTCTGAACTAAAAGGTCACCAGACTGTCTAAGGAGCAGCAAACTGACATAGTTTGAGAAAAAAAAATGGAGTAAGTTAAAATTTCTATAAGATAGCTATTTGGCACAATGGATAGACCCTGGGCAAGTAATTTAACCCTGTTTTCTTCACTTTCTTCACCTGTAAATGAGCTGATGAAGTAAATGGCAAACCACTCCAGTAGCTTTGCCAAGAAACCCCCAAATGGGGTCACAGAAAATTGGGTATCATTGAAGGGATTAAACAATAACAACAAAGCTTCCATGTTGATTAGAATTGACAGCCTGTGAGTGGCTACTAAACTTGTAACCTGGGGATACAGAAAGACCTGTCTCAAAAATTAAAAAAAAAATCTTGTTGAGAGTAACATAAGTTCTTTTGAAATCATACTTCCTTTGGGTCTGCATGGATGTTTAAGGTAAATAACTGTTCCTGATGTGTCAATACTTGAAAAAATGATTTGATTTGAGAAAGCATTGGCACAGTGAAAAGAATGCTGTATCTACAAGATGACTACCTGGATTCTAATCATGAAGTTTCCTAGCTGAAGACCTTAGACAAATCACTTAAACTCCCCGGGCCTAAGTTTTCAGATATGTAAGATGGGAGGTTTATAATAAATGACCTATACAAGTCAGTCTAGCCCAAAACTCTAGTTATCCTTTCTCTTCTCACCCCCCTTTTGCAAATCAGTAATAATATATACCCTGATTGAAAAATATTTTTCTTTTTTTTCTTCTGTCTCTTTCTCTCTCTTTCTTTGTCTCTCTCTCTCTCTCTCTCTCTCTCTCTGTTTCTGTCTGTCTGTCTTTGTCTCTCTGTCTCTATCTGTCTGTCTGTCTGTCTCTCACTAGGCTGGATCTTTCTGTGATATTTAGCACTTTTGACAACTTCCTCTGTCTCAATATAAGGGGTTCCTTTGTGATTCTGGTCTTTTTTTTATATATATATACTATTTCTATTCCTCTTTCTACTCTCTTAACTCTATGCAAGCTCTTGGAGGGCCAGGATTATGCAAATAGTAGTTAACACTGATCTAAAGTGGCCTTTCTTCAGCTTTCACTTATGGTTTCTAGTTCTATCCTCCAGGACCAAACAGAACACAGAAGGGTCCTCCTCTGCATGACAAGACTTCACATACTTGAAGACAGCTATTTTGGTCCCTTTAACTCATTTCTTATCCTCTCTTTTCCAGGCCAAAAATCCCCAGTTCTTTTAGATCATCTTTGTAAGGCATGGTCTCCAGCCCCTGCTTTATCCATGTGGGTAATCCTTTGAACTCACTCCAGGTTGTCAGTGTCCTTTCTAAAATATAGTGCTCTGAAATGAAATATATGGTCTGACCTGCATAGAATGCAGGGGATCTAACAGCTCCCTGGTTCAGGTGCCGTTTATCAATGACAGAAACCTATGATTTGCTTATCTTTTGAGAAAAAAAAAGTAATATGATCAGATCTACAAATGTGTAATTAATTAATCAAAAAGTATTTAATATGTAACTAGTAGGTGCCAGGAACTATGCAAATTAGACTTCACAACAAAAGGCACAAGTGTGAAAGATAGGGTGGAGGGGATATTAAAGAATCTTAGAATTAAAGATTAGAAAGAGATTTCATAAATTATAAACTCCCTACACAGTCACTGCTGTCCAATCTCTTTAATTCCTGGGCCAGTTTAGTAGTTAGGTAAGAAAAAATGCTGACTCCATCAAATTAGTTCAGTTCAATTGAACAATCATTTATTAAATTTATCACGTGCCAGGAACTGTGCATAAAGGGAAAAATGAAACATTCTCAAGAAATCAATATATATACAATAGCTGTCATAATGTAAGGGAAAAGAAAAAGTAACAACATGATACTGTCTCTTATGTAATTGAAATGACCTATTCTGGTCATAGAAAGAAGAGGGAGAAAGGTACCTCTATTCTTTTGTTTGAGAAGTGGGGGACGAGGGGTATGAAATGTGTCATTATGAGACTTGCCAGTTGGTATGTCTTAACTAGTTTTTCTCTCCTTACAAGTGTAAAGTTACTGGGAATAAGGTGAGATGTATCTGAAAAAAATTGTGAATACGAGGAGGAAAAAAAAAAAAAAAGATTAAGGGATTTAACTAAGTAATCCTAATGCTATTAAGGATCCCAGTCTAAAATTCTCTGATCATATAGAGAGGCATGTGATTTTACAATTATCTTCTATCCCCTAACATTCTGTTGGAAAAAAAAAATAAAAAGATCAGATAATTTCTCAATTCTTCATATGAATTACACCTTCTACTGCTAAAAGACAGAGTTTTTAAATGCCATTCAACATTACTCATTTAACTCTACCAAGATTACCCAAAAAGCTTTCTCTATTTCATGGCATTTTCCAAAGGACAATCATTATCTTAAATGAATAGATATTCCCATTATGAACTACACCATTCAAATATTTATGAAAAGATGAAATGAGTATATTTTTCATCATCAAAATCAGTAAACATCCTTGCTCTATTTCCTAGACACTCATAAGGTTTCCCTTCTGTATCAATAGAAAAAAATAGACTATATAAAAATAAAAGAAACTTGGGAAAATAACTTGAGATTGAGAAAGAGAATAGATGGAAAATAACTGAAAATTCCAAGCAAGTGTTATGAAGTCCTCTTATTAAATTTGATAATAGTGTACACTAAGCTATCTTAAATAAGAGTAAATGAATCATAAATGTGTTGAGTAGAGAAGTATTGATATTTGAAACGAAATTTTAGGATGTAAATTTGACCATGTCCTATGCAACTCTTTTCAGATTCTGAGTTTGCAAAAGTAATAGCAAACTGAGAGGATCAACCAAGAAGTCACAGTAGAAAAAAAATGAAATAACGACTCCATAGTATCTCAAATCTTGAATAATTAAATAAATGATATTGGCATTGTTCCAAAGCTTCATGAAACAATACACACATGTTTTCATGCATATCATTTCTTATTAGATGCAGATCATCTACTCACCTTATTAAGACTGACCTGAATGGGTAAAAATGAAAAGAGAAGCTGGGAGAAAACAAATAAAGAAATAAACCCAAAAACAATCAAAGAAAGAAATTGTAACTAACATATCTTCCTTTCCTCTGCTCACAAAAAGTGTGAACTGACTAGCACTGGGGATGTTTGTTTTGAAATTACTAAGGAAAAGAGAATATCTTGTAAATTATAATATTTTGGGGGTAGGACATCTGGGCTGTAACAAATTTTGTTATGGAGAAGGAATCCTGGTGTAGAAATGTGGAAGTTCTATTGATGTGGATTAGCAAATGTGATATAATTTCTGGTCTCATTGAGGAATATGGGATCATTGCAAGGTTGCGACTTGCTCATGATCACATTGCAAGTATGTGCCAAAGGGAGGATTTTAACCTAGGCATGTCAGTGCTGGTAGATATTTAATAAATGGGTCTCCAGAAAGAAGGGGAGGGGATATGTGAAATAGAATTTAAATTATATTCACATTAATATTAAGTTTAATCAGTATTGTTAATATTATTACCACTACTTTCTTAAGTCTAGAACATCAGCAAAACAACAGACCAAGTACTGTTTTGCAGCAGCTGCCAGTTTCTGAGATGTACATGTTCAAACTGAAAATTTAACAGTCTCACATACTGGTTTGAGCTGATTCCAACACATACTTGAAACCAGGTCTTGCTGACTCCTAGATGGCAAACACTATGCTATGCAACCTCTCAAAATTTTGCTTGTAGGACACTGAATTGTAGCAAAGCCAAGGTTCAGTTTCGAGTAAGTTTGATTATTACAATATTTTAAAATTAGTTTGGTTGTAATGTTCAACTTTCCAGGACCATTTTATGGTCCTATCGTCTATAAATTCTATACCACTAAATGCATTTTGTTGAAACATCCAGAGTTATGTCATTTTGTCCCCTAGGTAGTTATGAAGCAGATGAAACAATATGGTTGAATGAAATGGAAATGGTAGCAAAACGAAAATAGAAAGAAATGTGGGATTAATCAGCAGTTAGTATTTTTATATGAACATTTTTTCCCTGTTTCCCTCCAACCAATTTTAAGGCATTTCTGACGTTAAAACAAGCAGTGAATCTTTCTACTTCGTGGAACATTTTGTCTTGGATTAATAAAAATTTATGATTCTAGTCTAAAGTAATATCACCCATTTAAATGAACAAGGAAGCACACTAGATATAGTACAAAATCCTAATAAATAACATTAACTTTAAATATAACTGCTTAAGAATATGATACAAACCAATATTTCTTAGGTGACCAGGCATGCACAATATCTAATTTTCTATGTTTTCTCTCCTGAGGATGTGCCTTTAGAATGTTAAAAACAATTACATACCATTAAGACTTTGCTGAGTTCTATTAAAGGATGAGGAAAAGTGTGTGTGTGTATGTGTGTGTGTGTGTGTGTGTGTATGTGTGTGTGTTTAAATTTATTGGAGCCAAGAGAATAAGAAGCAATCCGATAACTCAGTGGTCTAGGAGGATAGATCCTATAGGAAAACAAACAAACAAATAAACAAACAAACAAACCTAATGCTTGAAAAATTTGGGAGAATAGATTGAGCTGGCATCTGAGTTACACTTTGGAAGAAAATAGGCATTTTAAGACATAAAGGTGACATGGGGGACAGCCAACACAAAGGCACAATGGTGGGAAATGAAATGCCCTGTATGAAGGACAAAGAGTAAATGAACTTATCTGGAACAGAGAGGCAGATGGAAATCAGATTTTGGAGGTCTTTAAACTCAGGAAGAAGAATTTGCATTTTCATTTAGAGGCAATATAGAACCACTGAAGATTTTTAAATAAGCTAGTGCCAGGTCAGATTGGTGTTTCTCAATTTGGCAGTGATACAGATAATGCATGGGAAAAGGGAAATTATTTTTGTAGAGAGATCAATTAAGAGGGTACCATAGTCATCCGGATTTAAAAAATGATGATGGCCTAAACAGATTCATTGTAAAAATTAAATTAAATAATATATTTTAAACCTTATTGAATAATAAAAAGTCTGTGATGATAAGACACATGCTATAATATGATAACAATTATTTATGTTTTAGTAACTGATGATTTAAATAATTTTAAAAGCTCAGTTTTTTGTAATAATGGCAATTTTAACAAAAGACCGTATGATGTACAGGAAATGGTGGCCTTAAAATCAGGGAGGACCTGGTTTTGAGCTTTTCTCTGACACATATAGTGATATAAACAGGAGCCAGTCTGTTGACATCTTAGTACCCTTAGAAACTCTATGAAGATAAGTTATAGACATTTTCCCCCCTGAATCACCAGTTTAGGGAGTTGTCTCTTAACAGAGAAGATTTTTCAGTTTTCTTTTTGATTGCCATATGCCATGCATATGATAGATATTTAATCAATGTTTGTAACATTGAATTGAATTATATTAAACTTTCAGAGTAGAAACCCCCTCCTCTGATTAACATAGTACCTACTCAGCAAAATATTCTTGGAGAATTACCTAGGATACAGAGAGTGACATAACTTGCCTGTGTAAACACATTTGGAATGTTTTAGAGGCAGAATTTGAACGTAGATCATTATGAATCCAAAGCTGTTCATCAGTACCATATAGATCATGCTGACTCTCAGCTGATATCAGTGAACAAGTCAATAAACACTTTTTTTCCCTGGAAAGACAATCAGGTGAAGTGACTTGCCCAGGGTCTCACAGCTGGTGTCTGAGGTCAGATTGGGATTTAGATCCTCCTGACTCCAGGACCAATGTTCTATCCATTGCAAAACCTACCTGCTCTTGACAAATATTTATTAAGCACTTACTATGTGACAAACCCTGATATACCTGCACACACACATATATGTATGTATATACACATATGCATACATATATAAATATACATATACATATATACATGCATGCATATGCACACACATACACACACATGCTTTAAAGTTTGCAAAATGTTTTATATCTATTTTCTTGAGTCTCACAGCAACCCTGAGAGGTAGGTACTGGAGACATCAGCCTATTTTACAGATTAAAGAACTGGAACTGTGTGACTTACCCATGGCAACAAAACTAGTAAATGTCATAGGCACCATTTAAAATTAGGTCTTCCTGACTCCAAGTCCAGCATCCTACCAATCATTCCACACTCTTGTATTAAGAATTTATTATTTGTCAGGCTTGCCCTGCATCATGGCATCTCTCTACTTCCTCTAAACAAAAGAAAATTTAATGAGATGATTTCCATATTCACAGAAGGGATAATGTTATTGGTTTTTTATTTTAGTTTCGTCTTATAGCTATGGCAATTTTTATTGAGCTTGGCTAGCAAAATAATAGTGAGAACTTGGGGGAAAATGCCACTCCTCCCCTCCCCCCAAAAAAAATGATATGCATTATTTGGCCTATAGAGAAATAACCAAGAATGCTTTGTTTTTCTTTTTTTTTAATTTTATTTATTATTTTATGGACAAACTCTAAAGTTCTATGTAAACTCGAAAGCTCTTCAGTACCTTGGCTCACTGTCAAGGGCGATACTGTGAGCAGCAAGCCAGCAACAGAGTGTTGCCTTTGTTATTTTATGACAATCTGGCAGCACTCAGGAGGACTGGATTGGCAATTCATATCATTCTACCCCATAATGCAAATTTTCTTGAAATACAAGGTAGCATTAGTCTTGGTAGTAACAGGAGGGTGAACATGACATGCTGTTGAAAAGCGAGTGATTGATGATCCATGGGAAATGATTCTGCCCCACTGGCTGGTTAAGTGTGAGGCTTTACCAGCCATAAAGCATAAATCTGCTGGCTACAAGCCTGCTCCATTTTATTGCTATTTTTCTAACTTGAGAATCTTCCTGTTGGGGATAGCACCACCTCGTAGTTTCACTTATTTCTGATTCTTTAGGCTTTGCCTTCCAGTGTTTGTTAGCAGACTGTGTTAGCAGCTCCTAAGTTGAATATCAGATCACTTGGGACTGATATTTGTTTGTTCCTCTGAAATAACATGGCCACCATCGCAAAAATAGATATCTAGAAGTGAAATATGTTAATAATAACTGGATTCTACTACTTTAGAATTTTATCCTTATCAAACAGTAGAATTGAGCACTGATAGAACATAAACTAGAGATCATCAAGATGACGGTAAACAAACTCTGGAGACAACTGGCCTGGCCAATTATGATGGACAAAGTTTCCTAGACATCACCTTTTCTAATGCCCCCCCTCCAATTATTAACATCAACACCCTCTTGAAATTATTTTCTACATTTTTATTTACTTTTTGTTAACTTTTGTATGTGCCTTACTTTTCTTCATCACTTCCTCCTTTAAATCTCATAAGTAGTAGAATGTAAGTTTCCCTCCCCTATCTTCCCCTCCTCTTCTCTTCTCTACCTCTAGTACATAGGTGCTTCATAAATGTTTCTTGAACTGAAAAAAATGGATGAAAGAAAAGACAGAACTTATAGCTTAGTCAGAGAAATAGATGAATATATAGTTCTATTTATCCATTTCTCTGTAACATAAATTCCTGTTGGGGATGGGGTTGTAGAAACACTAGAAAAGACCTTAGGCAGTGACAGAACTTGAACTGTCTCTTGACCTTCAGATTCTTGTGGAGAATATGACCTCAGTAAATCACTAAATTGGACAGAATAACCCCTTCATATTCCAGTGTCTCAGATACCCTGTGGGTTATGTTCACTTAGGATACTACCTTCTATCTGCCATAGTTCAGCATTTTATAGATTATGTTCAACCCATATGCTTGATGTTTATACATATATGTTTGGAATTCTCACACATATATGTTTTGCATATCCACATATGCTTTCATATATGGTGTATACATATCAATCCTCCAACATTTTTAGCTAACTAGACTGACAAAATTACACACATACATACATATCCAAACGTACAGACAATAATTAATAATTCTCCTCAGTTATAGTTCTCAGTGTCAATGGTTTGGTGTCACCTAATAGGAGAAACTGTTCTTTAAGAAGATTTTGTAGGAATTTTGATAACTTGCTTCAGTGTCAACTTCATGTTACTTAAAGATCAAATTTTTAATGGAGATTTCTAGCCAAAAGAAAAGTGACTCAAAGTGGATGTGATCCTTGTCTTCAGGAAACAGAAGAAATATTAACTAGAAAATGATTAGACCTGTTCTCCTTATTCCAGAAGGCAGAATGAGAAAAAATGGGAGGAAGTGAGAGAGAGAAAATGGAGACTTTTGGCAAATAAATTTCCTAATAATTAAAACTATTCCAAAGTTGAGAGGTAGTGACCTCTCCCTTACTTTAAGCCGTTTAAGTCCTTTAAGTAACTACTGGCTGGATATGTTGCTAATGAGATTCCTCATCAGATACAGTCTTAAATAGATGGACACTGAGGTCCAGTTTTACTAAGGAAATTCTTTGATTCTGTGATTCACACTTCCGCTGGGCTGACATTGTCTTGAAACTAATTTGTATCTATTTAGTGTATAGTTGTACATATTGTTTCTTCCATTAGCATGTAAATTCCTTTAAGGCTGGGACTACTTTAATTTAGTTTTTGTATCCCCAATGCCTAGCATAGTGTCTACCACATGGTAGGTGTTATATATACTTACTTGGGGATTACCTGATTTCATTTTAGACTCTAGTATTATAATAAGGTTATGGTGTATTAAAAGTTAATTGCTTGTAGTGGGATGAGTGAGTGGAGAATGGCTATTGCCCAAAGTAATCTGATTGTAGAAAACCATTTTTGATTTGAGCCTTCTAATGAATAATAATAGCTAGAATTTAAAGCTATCAAAGATTGAAACTGAACTAAGACTTTTGGGATATGCAGCAAAGTACTTAAAGGTTTGCAAAATGCTTTACTGATGTAATCTCGTTGAATCCCTACAACAATTCTGTGAGGTAGGTTTTTTTGTTTTTTATTCCATTTTACTGATGAGAAAACTGAAACAGACAAGAGTTTAAATGCCTTACCTAGGGTCACACAACTATCCAGCACTCTCCCCTGCTGTGTGTTTATACACACATGTACACAGATAAATGCACATCTTATAAATAAATGTATCTATGTGTATATATGCATACATGCATGCATATATCTGTACATTATATGCACACATACACACATGCACTTGCATATATGTGTATGTGCAGGGGGTATATGTATGTATATAGTATATATGTGTATGTATACATACATATATACACACATATACGTACACACATATCCTTTAGGGAATGACTCAGGAACTCAACATTCACTTTCATATTCCCAATCCAAGCTTCAAACATGATATTATGAGAATAGAATTGAATCTTGATTGTACAGGATGTTCTAAGCTATTGAAACAAAACCACACTAAGACATTTTGAGATATCTGTATGCATTTAGTACAATTCACATGTTTCACAGATATTTTAAACAAAATTGTTCATTGTCCTGTTCAGCAGGTGCACAAATAACATTCCAAGTTTACTGAGCAGGAGGGTATAACTGATCCTCAGCAAGCCAAGCAGAGCTCCTGGCTCCTCATTTGGTGTTGAAGTCATCATGAAGTTTTGCTCAAAATGATAATTGTCTAATAAGAAATTGATGATAAGATGGTAAAAAGAGTATATTTGAGTCATCTAGCTATACTCTATGGCATTTTATATAAACTGGCTCAAATTAAATGAGACAGCAACATTTATTTGGCTGGCTCAATTCACTACAGCTCATCTACTGTTAACACCTCATTAATTCAGACCTCCCTAATTCAGAATTAGTCATTATTCAATCATGCCTGAACTGGTTTACCTTTATACAGTCTATAAAGAAAGGCTTTGGTGAGCAAATTAATAGTGTAAACAAGAGTGCTGGAGGGAATTTTTAACCTACTTAAGAGAACAAACTTTCTGAGAACTTTTACCAGGAACTCTGATTAAAAAAATGAATCCTAGGCATTAGGATAAAGAGAACACAGTAGGGCCTCTACTTAGCAATATTTATTTCTCACTTATTATAGTATCTGAAAATTGGAAAGTTATATTACTTGAAAATTATTCCATAAATATTTTAAGAGAAATGCAAGATTTTCATTTGAATAGCTATGAATGTATGTGTGTAGTATGTATCTGCATACAAACTCACACAAAGTTTGCTACATAAATTTCTGCCAAATAAAAATAGCTGATTTCATACAGTGCTTTGTACATATATATATTTATATATTGGATTATATTAATGTATAAACATAGATACATAAATGTGTGAATATAAAATGGATTTGTACACATATATATATCTAGAAATGGAAATTTATGAACGTATATGTGAAAAAAATTGTGATTTGTTCTTTAAAACAATGCTTTTAGGCAGGTACTATAGATACGGTTATCTGTATTTTATTGATTAGAAAAATGAGACTCCCCCCCCAAATTAAATGATTTGCTTATGGTCACACAATTTGCAAGTGCCAAAGATTAGATTGGAACTCAGATTTTTCTGACCAGCACCAACAGTCTCCATTGAGATAGGCTCCTTGCTTGAGTTTCCCAGCCTCCTCTTGTAGAAAAGTTCAAGTTATCTTCTAAAGCTCTTCTAAGTATGAGATACTGTATGGTTTGTAAAATTCAGCAGAGAGTACTTTCTAAGGAAAATATGCATGTTCAGATAAGAAAGATTTTATGGTACTGCATATCAAGTGTTTGACTGATAACAGCTCCCATCTATCTCGTGCTTCAAGGTGTACAAAGTGTTTTAAAAATATTATCTCACAACAATATTGGACAGTAGGTGCTTTTGTTATCTCCATTTTAGAGAGAAAGAAGCTGAGGCAGAGATATTAAATGATTTGCATAAGGTCACAAAGCTCTGGGTTTGAACTCGGATCTTTCTGACTTCAGGCTCAGCATCCTGTCCTTTGCACCATAAAGCTGCCTCCTAAAAGTGAAGGTTTAATACCCCAATCACTAACCAGAATCTCAAACTGAAAGATTGAAAAGGGAGAAAAAAATATTTCCAGATGCTTAATATGTAGAACTTTCCTTTTGAGAGAAAACTAAAACAATAACTAAACAATAATTGCACTAATTACACTCCCAGTGTACACTTACTTCTTCTCCATTACTATGAATATCTCAAAGAAAAAAAATACAGAAGACAAATGTCTCTGTGTTTTGTAGGTTACTCAAGAAACGATATCCATGACCATACCCTCCACATGAAACAAGTATCATTTAGATCAGTATGAATCTTCCTTTGATTGAATTAAACTTAGTTTCATGAGAACTATCCTCATCTTTTAGCAGTGTTCTCTATTTCATTGATCAGCCGATGGTCTAGAAAAGGTTGCTGCTTTTTGAAAATGAGTCACATGCTGAGCCTTGGAAAGCAGGATGATTAGACACAAGTCTATGTACCCAAAGTGCATCTAGGGAATCCAACATCACACACGACCTCCATTGGAGACTGAAAAGGTCATTTGCTTTCTTATGTGCCTTAGTGCTGCCCTAAAATTTAAAGTTCATAATCTGACATTGAGGAAAAGCATTTATTTTTATTTTCTCTGCAAAAACAGAGCAAACTTCCTATACCTAAGATCTTGACTGAAAGAACTAGAGACTGAAGCAATTATTTTAGCTAGCTCAAGGGAAAACTGATTTATCCACTGATCCATTCATTGGTTTCCAACTGCTGTTCGTCTTCTTTTTTCTTTTCTCTTGTTACAATATGACACTACAACATTTATTATGTTCCTACCGGTGCTGGATACTAGAGATTCATAGATAAAAATGATAGACAACCCCTGACCTCACAAAGCTGACATTTGGCTCAATGGATATAACATGAGGTTAGATAATTATATACATGATGACTTGAGAAAAGCAAGAACACTGGGAAGGAGGGATATCAGAAAAGCTTCCCCATAGAAGATGGCACATGGGCAGAGACATAAGAGAAGAGGAGGAAATGCATTCTGGAAAAGAGGCAGGAGGTAGAATGGTGAGTCCGAGGAATAGTAAGTAGCTCAATTTGCTTACAGAGTGCATAAAGAGAAGTAATGTGAAATAAGTCTGGAGTCAGATTGTAAATATTGTCTGTACTTTCTATTCTATTTTTTTCCATGAAGAAGTATAAACATGCATTTAAAAATACTTAAGCAACTGAGAGATATATGTAAGTATCATAGCATAACTTTAAAGCAGGAAGGGACCTTAGAGGTCACCTTGTTCAGTCATTTTACTGGGACTTAGAGAGAAGAGAGAACTTATTCAGTGCTGTAACAGTGGTCTGTTAAGTGAGGTTTTGAACCTAGATCCTTTGATTTCAAATCCAGTGCTTGTTATATTGTGCCATGTTTCTTCCATCAAATTTAGTTATGATTTTGCTATATTACCCCCACCCCCAATAAGTCATGCAGGGAAAGGAATGCCTTTTGTTTCAGGTGACTGGACAACTTTGACTCCTTTCCACAATCTTAGCACCATTTCTTACCCTGCATTCCTGTAGATAATTGCCAAGAGACCAATGCAGAGATTGCTGTAAAACAGTATTCTAGTTCACTGGAGAAGGTTGAAAGGGAAAGTAAGATTTGAGCCAGTTTGGGAGAGAGATAGGAAATATTTTTTAAGCAGGGGTATCTAGCACGTTTGAAGGCACAAACTTCAAAGGAAGGAATATAAGTAGCTTATCGTGCATCTGACAGGAAGAGTTAGTAACGAAGCAGCATTTTCTCACTCTTCTCATTTACAGTGACTGAATGCTTCCAAATGATACATAAGTTGAGCAATCTGAAATAACATAGAGCAATAAATTATGAGAATATAGGATGTGTGTGTTGAGGGGGGTGATAAAGTTGGACTCATTAGGAGTTTAAAATTCAGCACATGGAGGAGCAACAAGATGTCATTAGATGCTGTTCTGATTTTAGTGGAAATGATTCTGAATTTATAGTTTATCTGTGTTTTTTGCAATTTCTAAAACCTATGACTCCTGGCCTGGAGAGAGGCACATATGAACCTTTAGCATGCAATTCTGCAACAACTGATACAGGGGAAAGAACTGACAATTTTACACAAGAGTAGTTAAACCACTGTATGAACATCATTCCTCCTTCTCCTCTCTTCTGTTCATTCTCTTCTTTCCACTTGCCCAACCTTCATAGTAGTTCAAGTTGTTATTAGCTGTCTTCTGAACTAACATCACAGTCTCTTAATTCCTCTGCTTCTGATCTTTTCCTGTTCCAATCTATCTTCCACACACCTACCAAAATAATCTTCATAAGGTATAACACTGGCCATGTTAGAGCTCTGATTAAGAATCTTCTATGATTGCCAATTGCCTCTAGGACTGAATGGAAATGCTTTAGTTTGGCATTCAAAACTCTGAGTCCAGGTTACCCTTGCACTGATAACATTTGGACATTCTATTTTCAAGTGGAACTGCCCTACTTACTATTTCCTAAACTCAACATTTTGTTGCATCTTCCATGCCTTCGAATAGGATGTCCATTATGGATGAAATGCCCTCACTCTTCATGTGCGTCTTTTATATCCTTAACGCCTACCTCAATTTTTGTAGAGATGGTCACATTGGAGTAACACCCTCAGGGACCACACATGGAATGGGTCTATAGCAGGCATACATAACTTTTTGTGGGTCATGAACAGCCTTGGTAGGCTAATGAAGCTTGTAAATTTTTTCCCACAATACAATTTTAAATGCACAGTGACATAATTAGAACTAGAAAGGAAATTTATTATATTAAAATGCATTTATTAAAATATAATAGGGATTAACTACTTGTACATAGTGTCTCAAATAGTTTCTCCATGAGTAGCATGCTAGGAAGAATATGGGGTCTCTGCATGTAGAAGAGAGAAGGGGGTTATGTTTGGGAGAATTATGATGACATGTAAAGGAAGTGTCTAGAAAAAAAAAAAAAGATAGTTGAGCATATGTAGATATTCTGTAACTAGTTCCAGCAGCTGATCACATGTAAAAACGGAGGTTCTTTGGCTATGCTGGTGGCATTTTGAAACACCTACCAGTTTTGGTAATGGATTCTGTGACATGGTACTTCAGGGAGCTCAAGTACTGCTGAAGGGAGTGAAGGATATAGCAGAATGTGTTTGAAAGTTTCAGAGGCTTTCTCTGTACTCAGTAGTACCAGAATTTGTGAGATTGTAGCTCAGGATAGCATTGATGTTGTGAATTATGAAGGGGATGTAGCTTACTTTGGCATCCTCATTGCTGGAATTCAGGTTTTTCAGCCAGCACAGCATCAGTGATTCCCCGAGGTGGAAAGAGTGTCCTTTGGGAGTGATGATTGAGATCCCAGCTCAGAAGTCTCTGAGACCCACACTCATTGCACAATCATGCCACATCTGGCTATGAACTTGGTGGTACCAATGCTATGAAGGTACTGGAATGAGTTTTTAGCTTAATCCAACTCTCACCCTCTCCAGAGACCAATGTGTTGTGTATTTTTGGAGGATAGGACTAAGAAATATTTTTCTGTGATCCTTATGAGATTCTCTCTCCCATTTTTAGTGCTTCCACTCAGACATCAGTTATCTGTGTATGTTAAGCAGTGTCAATATGAAAGGAAAATTCGCCAGCTTTATTAACAACACTAATAGACTTGTAATTAAACTGTCAATACCATCGATAGTGTAGCTCATGATAGTTTTAGAAATGAAAGCTCTGGAAGCATTTTTTCCCCTCCAAGACATTTACATTTTTCTTTACTTGTTGCAGATTCAAAGTGCTTTATCTCTTGACAATTGTGTTCCTTTTTGCCAATAACTTTAATTATGTCAATTCCTGGGTCTTGAAATGCCCTGCTCTCCTTGTGGATGTTTTTTAGACTGGAGTTCAATGAAGTGATTTGTAATTTCTGATCTTTAAGCATATAGAGTTCAAAGCCACTGTCTTTGTCTTTGTTCCTTCTGCTGTATACCTTACGTCCCTAGTCTTTCACATCTGATATACTTTCCCCATAATTTGTATTTTTTTGAGTCAATTATGTTCCCATAATTGGTCCCATCCTTTTTGAAGAAAGTAAAGGATGTTCCACTCATATTTGAAGGGGAATGCAGATTTTTTAAAAATAGATAATCTTTAATACAAAAAGGAAGACTAAAATCATAATTAAAACACTAATCCATACCCAGAGTACTGAAAAGGATTTAGTAGAAAAAACATTGCTTCGAAATTGATTTTCTCTGTCTCATTCTACTTAGAATTATACAATTAAAGACTTATAATACAATAGTAGAAGGGTCCCTGGAGAACATAGAGTCCAACCTCCTCCCCTTTCTAAATTTAGGAAGCTAGTGCCAGGAATGGTGAATAACTTAACTAATCATGGTCTTTTCATTCCAATGATTTCCATGGAGCCTGACACATAATAGATGGTCAAAACACATCTTTGGATTGATGATTGGTTCTCTTGTCTTATGTAAGTTTGTGATATGGGATGCATTCCACATTGTATTATCAGCCTCATATCAGTCACATAGGAAGAATGAGAATGGGTGGAGAGAGCATGAATAGTGACAATAATACTGAATTTTTTTGGTACTCAAAACTTTGCACACATTATTTATATCAATACCTTAATTAATTCTCATAACATCCCTTTGAGTCAGGTATTACAAGTATTATCCTCTTTTTGCAAATGAGAAAAATCAAGTGATTTCTCCAAGGTCACACAGCTAGTGAATATTAGAAGTGAGATCTAAATGCAAGTCATTTGGACTTCAAATCCAACACTTTATTCACTTCTCACGGATGCTCCATAAACACAAGTGGTGATATAGATCATTGCTTTAGGCTACACACATTTATTTTATGTTTTCATTGGCAAAGTTAAATCTAAAAGTGTGTATATATGTGTGTGTGTGTGTGTGTGTGTGTGTGTGCATGTGTGTGTGACTTGAGGCAGAGAGCAGTTGTAGAGAAAAGAGAGATTCAAGAGGGTCTATTTTCAGATCTTGTCTTTGACATAGTCTAGATATTGATCTCTTAAGTCATTTAAACCCTCAGTGACCCAGGAAGATGCAAGGGTATGCCTAATTCTCTCAACCAAGCCCAATATATATCCTTTGTAGCTTCATCTGATTTCATCCAATCGTTGAAAGCACTTCACTTCTCCCAAACTAGTCAAGGCCTTGTTTGTACTTTGTTTTGGCCTTTATATATTTAACCAATAGAAATGTCTACGACCCATAATCACTTAGGTTATGCTTTTACTTTATTCTTTCACTCAATCCAAAATTCTTTCTCTTTTGAGAGAGGTATCAGGTCACAGAAAATCTTGACATTTGTATTAATTGGGGCTGGAGTGTGTATATAACACTTTTCTTCCAGTTGCTATACTCTTTAAGAAACAATCCATTGTGGCTTGTGGCTTCTAGAACCAATGGAGTTTTGGCCTGTATGAAAACATTAATTATATCCTCAGCGTTGGTCAAATGGATTCCCCCAAATTCATATTCCCAGTCCTCAGTGGTCTGTCTGTACACTGGTATCTGGCCTTTCTTTCTGTCATAGCCATCATATACCTGCGGCCCTGCATGGTGCACTGTGTACAAAGCATTAGTGAAGAAATTAACATCAAGAAGAAATATTGTTTTGTGCCTTCCTGAAGGCAAAAAGACAATAGCTCTATCTCATCTCTCCTCTTATGAACTTTCACATACTTTACAACTTCAAACAAAAGAACCAATGTCCTGATTAACCACTTTTAGGTTTGGAGCCTGCCAGAGAAGTCTACTTGCTGCTCCCAGATTGGTATTAGCATGAATTTCCACTTCTTCCAACATTTTAATTCATTTGTACATTCTTTTGGTAAGTGACTACTAGTCTTCAAGGCATTCACCATGCTATTAAGATCATAGAAACATTTAGGTTGGGGCGGCTAGATGGAGCAGTGAATAGAGCACTGGCCCTGGAGTCAGGAGGACCTGAGTTCAAATGCAGCTTCAAGACATTTAACAAACACACACACATACACACACACACACACACACACACACACACACACACACACACCACTAACCACATGACCTTGGGAAAGTCACTTAACCCCAATTGCCCGACCTTGCCCTCTCCAGAAAAAAAAAAAAGAAGAAAGAAAAAAAAGAAACATTTAGGTTTAGGCCTGAAAGGCACTCTAGACTTTATCTAGCCCCATGTCTTAATTTTGTTATGGGAAAACTGAACCAGAGTATTTAAATGACTCATCCAAAGTCATGTAGTTAGTTGCAAAGCTGTCAGACGAACCCAGTTCCTCTGATCCTCAGTACATCTTTTTGCCATTATGCCAAAAGTATTTTATAGTGTTTGATCTGCAATACTTTACTTGTCTGGGTGCAGAGCATAAGCTCTTTCCAAAGTGTTCCTAGGTGTGGGTGTTCTTTCTTCTCATCTCCACCTCTGAAATTTCATTAAAAATGTGTGTCTTTTGTACTGATCAATCATTAAATGCTCTCCCTCTCCACTCCACATCCCATTTAAACAGAATATAAACACGAAAAGGACAGAGACTGTTTCATTGCTTGGGATTTTATCCTCAGTGCCTAGAGCAGTGCCCGGCATGTAGGAGACATTCAATAAAGCTTTATTGAATGAATGGATTCCCCACAGGAAATGAATGTTTATGGTCATTGAAAATGCAGAAGAGAATTGTAAATACTTGTGGATGTATAAGATCTTTTCCTTTTGGTTACCCAACAAGTTTTGTCCATTAGCTAAGATATTTCTTCCCTGGGGCCTATCTACAGAAACCTGTTCTCACAGTTAATTTATTTGTATTCTCTTCTACTATAGCTATATTGGAGAGCTGTGAGGTTTGAGAATGGCATGAAATCAACACTGGTTAATTAAAAGAACTTTCTACTCTTTATCCTCTCAAGGTGCAATTTATCTACCAGACTGAATTCATGAAAAGTGAAAATCATATGCGGCACTTTTTATTATTCCATTTCCAATAGAAGCTGAAGTATATGGATATTTTATAGGATCTTTATTGATTCTACATGAGACACCAATTCACTAGTGCTGTTAAGGGCCCATTCTCTCATTCCTACTAATGGAAGAGTTGTCAAGCATTTACATTTCCTCCCATTCTCTTTTATTAGCATTTACATTTTAAAGAGTGAGCCACAAAAGAAAAAAATAAATTAATTCTCCATGAATGTAATTGGAAAATACATTTGGCTCCATAGAACTATTTTCCTTAGTGCATTTATCACTTTCAAAACAGGATAATATTTCTTCCAATTCATAATCTATACTTTTCTACTATAAGATATGTTTTACGATTTTAGAAAAATCATTAGTTCAGAGTATAATCAACACTTTTTCACAGGTTCTTGAATTTACTTTTCATCTCCTTTCTTTTGACATATCCAATATATGACCTTTGACATTTAGTAAAGAAATAATTAAATGACTTTTGCAATATAGATCCTTTTTGCTGAAATATGGGAAATGAAATTTTGTTCTGAAGAATATATAGGCCCTTTAAAATAGGCTACCAGTCCTAAATCTCATTTGTAAGAAAGGACCTGTTTTTTATAAGAGTGCTTGAGGCTAGAAGAGGAATACATTTGTCCTAATTCTTTTAGATTCTCTGAAAAGTCACATAGTGTGAGAAGAGAGAGCTGACCCTGACGTCAGAAAGACCTGAGTTCGCGCCCTGCCTTGAACATACATACAGGCAGGGCAAGCCTCGACAAATCATGTAACCTCTCAATAGTCACTTCATAAGACTAAGTAACAGGAAAGGGAGCTTCCTCATTTGGGAATTCCCTCTTCCTATGAGATGATATTCCCATTCCTTTCCCTCCATTCTATTTTTGCCACTCAAGCTTCATTTGTTTTTCTTTCTATTCTGATGCCATTGCCACCAAATATGCTTGTTGAATATGCTTTTAACTTCAATTAAAATATTAAAGGATACTATTCAGGAATCAGGAATAGCCGTGTTCATGTCTTGTTTTCGCCAAGGGTAAATGCCAATAGTCAAGGTATCTCTTTAAGAAAATAAATCATAGATAAATGGTCAATCTACAGCAGCAGAGGGTGTATCTACAATGAGATTCCCTGCGTGGATCAAATAATATATATGGACTAAAAAATGGGGAGAGGAGGCTCTCAAATTCCTTTTTGCATTGAAATGCCTCTGTGATCACACTGAGGTAAGGGGAATAATCCCTTAAACAGCGGAGTTAGTCACCCATCACACAGTGCTGCTGTCCGTAGCCCATAAAATGAAAACAAAACAAAACAACAACAACTTGGCATGCTCTTGTGCTGAACGTACCGGAGGATTTCTCTGCTTTCCCTTGTTTCATAAGAATGCCACTGAAGCATAATTGCAACATGTGAAGGGAAAAGACAAATGGGTCATTAATCAAACTCTCCCATTCATAACCTCTCTCCCTTTTCATATGACGAGGCTATCTTCTTTTCTATCATACATTGATTTGATGGTATCCTTTATTTCTGTTCTTCATCACACTTTCTACACGATCATCTGTTCCATCATGCTCACACTCACAAGGGCCTCTCCAATGTCCTCTGAATTCATGCCACATAATAGGGACTTAATACATTTTTTTATTACTATTTTCTCATTTTTATTTCTTTGAACATTATAGTACTCAATATCACCACAAAAAAGTTGGGTTCTTTTTTCAGGGAAGAAGTAAGACCAGTTACATACTTTACAAAAGACAACCCAATCTACTTTTCTCCTGTTTAATTCTGGGATCCTTGGCAATATCTGTCGATGTTTCATATAGGTATACCTATTTTTATTGTCCTTTACCTTATAGCAGTTTGCAGATATTGCTTTTTTTTTTTAGAAACTAAAGATTTGTGGCAACCCTGGATCCAGCAAGCCTATCAACACCATTTTTTTTCTAACAACACGTGTTGATATCATGTCTCTGTGTCAAATTTTGGTAATTTTCACAATATTTCAAACTTTTTCATTATTATTGTATCTGTTATGGTGATCTGTGATCCGTGAGCTTTGATGTTATAATTATAATTATTTTTGCATGCCATGAAATATGCCCATATTAGATGTGGAATTTAATTGAGAAATGCTGTATATGTTCTGACTGCTCCACTTACTGTCTGTCCTGTTTCTTTCCCTCTCCTCAGGCTGTCCTATTCCCTGAAACACAACAATATTGAAGAATATTACACAAACTTAGTTGATAAAACAGAGGTAGGGTTTGAGAGAATTGACTCCAATTTTGAAAAAAGTGCAACTATGGATAAAATGCTATCTAAAAGAATCACATGCTACAGAGAAATATTTCACTAAGGGAAGAGTCAATCAATGTGGTGAACTTCATTGTTATAGTAGTTTAAGAAATAACCACAACCACCCTAAAGTTTAGCCTGATCAGTCAATAACCTTCAACACTGAGACAAGTCCCTTCACCAGCAGAAATGATTATGACTTTCTGAAGGCTCAGATGAAAGGTAGATTTTTTTAGCAATAAATTATTTTTAATTAAGGTACGTACGTTTTTGGACATACTATTGCACACTTAATTATTGTGTAATGTAAACATAACTTTTATATGAACTGAGAAATCAAAAAAAGTCGTGTGACTTGCTTTATTGTGGTAGCCTGGAAATGAACCCTCAATATCTCCGAGGTATGCCTGTATATACTGATGAATGAGATTTGTGAGTTATCCATGTAATTGCACCTCATCTGGGTTATAGGCATTCTTCAGACACTTAGGATAATAGATTAAGAGTTCAAAGGACCTTAGAGGATTTACTAGCATAACACTTATTTATTGATAAGGAAACTCAGACTCAGAAAAGTTAAGTAAACTGACCAACGTCATAAGGGAATAATAATAATAAAAAATAAGAGCCATAATTTACATAATTTTTTATGGTTTACAAAGCACATTGCATGTGTTACTTCTTTTGATGTTCACAACACTGCAAGGTACATGCTATACTTATCCTCATTTCACAGATGAAGAAACAGAGGCAGAAGGATTAGCCCAGGGGTCACACAGTTAGCAAGCATCTGAAGCAGTATTTGAACTCATGTTGTCCATAATCCAAATCTATGAACTGCCTAGGTTACAGTGAGGATTTGAACACAAATCAATTCAATTCAATGTTCTTTCACCTGTGTCAAAATGCTTTTCCTATATATCGATGGTTAGGATAAACTTTTATTTCATTACAGAAATTGTCCAATAGGCTCTGTTATATTCTAGATCTTGGTTTAACCAATGCAGTGCCATTCACAAACAGGGATATTTAAAAGACTTCACCATAAGTAGGCAATATTTCTCTGAATTTAATTTTACATTCTAGTTTTTCCATGACAATGACAAACATCCTTGGCAAACATATGCATGCCTCTTTTATATTTCATCTGACAGTACTAAGAATATTGTCTGTGAATAAGAACAAAACAATAAACCAGAAATGAAATCTGTGGGGCAACTTATTGTCTGACTTTTTTTTGGGAGGGGGGTAAAAATATTTAGGTGAAGTATCTTTTGGATAATATCAAAAGAAGATTGTTAACAAAAGCTCATTGGAAATGGTGACTTTGTGCAATTTTGCCTACAGTGAGAGTTCAGAAAAATGTTTATGGATTGAACCTCAAGATATGTCTTATCGGTAGTGGATAGTGTGCTGGACTTGGAGTCAGAAGACTGGAACATGAATACTGATTCTGACACTTAATAGAAGTGTGATCCTGGTCAAGTCACAACTTCTCTATAAAATGGGGATAATAATAGCACCTTCTTCATAAGGTTAAGGATCAAATCACACACAGAGATACACATCTGTGCCCAAATATCACATAAAAGTACCATAAAAATGTTAGTTACCTGTGCATTTCCTTATTTGCAAGATCTACCCTTCTGCCAAAGAACATCATTTAACTGATCTCATTTTAGTAGTGAGGAATTTAGACCCATAGAAAGAGAACAAGGTGAGAATAATAAAAAAAGGAAAAAGAAAAGAAGGAAGCGAAAGGGTTGAAAACTGGTTGGCAAGGAAAAAGCATATTTGACTATTTAATTTCTCAATTGAATGACCATGAAATTTTTCAAGGGGGATGGTTGTAAATACTTTTGGTCAGACTAGGCCAGACCTATATCTAATGATCAATTAATCTATCAATCAATAAAAAAAATTATTAAGTACCGACTATATTCCCTATAGGGCAGTTGGTGAAATAGTAGATAGAGCACAGGGCCTGGTGAATCAGGAAGACTCATCTTCACAAGTTTAAATCTGATCTCAGACACTTACTAACTGTGTGACCCTGAGCAAGTCACTTACCACTGTTTATCTCAATTCCTCATCTGTAAAATTAGCTGGAGAAAGAAATGGCAAAAGAAAATCCATGAAGAGTTGGACACAACTGAAATGACTAAGCAACAACCAAAATGTGCCAGGTGCTGAGTGAAGCTGCAGCTGCGTGTTTTAGCTTTTAGATTGCTCTATCCTGTCACATTCAAGAGGTATTGATCTTCTTACAAAGGTATATTCTTTCCCCATAGAACTACCCAAAGGTGTTCAAGATTGGGATCTGTAAAATTAGTGAATTTGAGGAATACACACACATACATGCACACACACACATACACACATTTATATATGTATATATACATATAAATTAATTTCTTTCTTTTAGATAAAACCTGCTAATAGATAACATTTTCCTAAATGCAATTGTCATACTTAAAAAAAAAAAAGTTTATTTGTGCTTTGTTTGTTTGTTTATTTCTCCCTGGAAACCGTTTGTTTAGTAGGTAAAGTGTTGTACTTGGGGTACAGGAGAACTGTATTTAAATCCCTTCTCTCACATTTACTAGCTATATGACTCTGAACAAATCATTTAATATCTATTAATATCTACCTTCCTCTAGCAGCTTCTTATGATTAATCTAAATCACAAATGGGTTGTAATATTTGTTGGTAGGGTAATTTTCAACAACAGGGAAATTATAGTTTCTTTATGATTTTTTATACCATATCTGATGTTGAGAACATAGCTGAAAGCAGTTCAGACATATTTTCAAAACAGAATATATTTACCATGCTTGAACACATGTTTTCTCATAAGAGGTATTAGCAAGATTTTACCAAATATTGGCATATTTCTTGTCAATATGAAGATTTATTTGTGCATGATTTAAAAATTGATCTTCAACTTAGCCTTACTCCCTACTTTCACCTGTCAATAAATTTTGTTATTAACCTTAATAGGTATCAGTTTGTTATTCATATTTTCAAAGTAATAAATCAAAGTTGCATAGCATTCTTCTGCTGCTGTTTTCTAATTTCCCAGCACCTCCTCATATCAATAACTTCTTATTTATGGGGAAACTGGGGAAACTGGGGAAACAAATGGGGAACACGATTTAGTTCATTCATTTGTAACAATTCACATTTCAAATTACTCTAAGATTTCTATGCTGATTGTTTAATTTTTTTCATGCCCTAAAGGGAAGGTAAAATGAAAAGTGACCAAATCCCTTGACTCATAAAGACAATTGATACACTTTTCAATTTCCAAGTGCAAAATTTACATAAATAAATGGTTACATTATTCAATTAAGAGAGAGGCCATTTCAAACTGTGAGTTTTGAAATATTCAAAAAAAATGAATTAAGCAATTTAAACTCAGGCACAAAAGTTAATTCTTGGCATGCCATGCTCAAGGAAAATGCCTCTATTTCAGCATTGATGTGTACAGGACTCTGAAACTTTGAAAGTATTATGACAGTGGTTATTTTATTTTACTTTATTTTAATTTGTAAAGCCACACCTAGATGAAATTGACTCATCAAAAGAAATAAGCTGCAGAGACTGGAAAATGTGCCTGGAAAATTAGCAAGAGTTGGCACTCTCCTCCTGATTCATTGTTATGTACTAATTAGTGCTAGGTACTGATTTGAGGCTTTAAATTCATTCCTTTGAAGATTGTTTTTTTCAAAATTCTATTCAAAGGAAAGACATTTCTTTAATAAAAACTGTTTAATTCTCTGTTCACTTGGGAAACACAGATCCCTTGCATAAAGCTGTTGAAATCCAACAGCAGATTGCTAATAAAGGTGCTATTTATTAGTGGCCTAGCATTGACAGAACATTGCATCCCTCCACAGGCAAAAATGAAATATCAGTTCACAAAACACTTCTACATTTGCAATAAGGATTTAGCAAAAATTCAATAAAGTTCATTATGTCTATAAATGCAAATATTGAA
Organism: Pseudochirops corinnae; assembly: GCA_028646515.1. NCBI lineage: Eukaryota > Metazoa > Chordata > Mammalia > Diprotodontia > Pseudocheiridae > Pseudochirops > Pseudochirops corinnae. The sequence goes on from CM053592.1 coordinate 64,379,181, forward strand.
ACTAAGGATTTTTCCCCTTATGATGTATTAGGCATTGTCTGGAAAGGAATATTGAAGGAAGGGCTTAAACAGTATTCTAACATTGTTTGTTGTATCATAAAATCATAGACAAATAAAGGGAAAAGAAAAACAATTCTATTCAGAAACATCAATCATACCTTAGTGATTAAAAGCCTAGAAATATTAACTTTAAATGATACATGAATAACAACAGACAAGGACTGGCATCAGACAATCTGTGCCATTAGGATAATATTCTAATTTAAAAGAAAATTCTGTGAAATGGGTTATAACTGAATGCTTAGAAAGAAGTAGGTAGATATGATAAAATTTTCCTTTTAGATAATATAGATGCATTCACACGTATTTTATATATTATGTAAAAAACTTTATATGCACACACATATATGCATGTATGTCTCTTTGTATGTGTATATAAGCATATATATGCATATATTCATATTCAAATCTTAACAACATAAGACAAGCATCCCCTGATAGTTGCTCAAAGCATCTTGGCTCTAGTCTTGGTGAGACAATTCAAATGAATTTCTCTTTCCTAAATGGAAGTTAAAGTCTTGTTGTTACTAAAGGGTATCCCAGAAGTTGTAAAGCTGTTAGAAATTTTAATACATTTAATAGCTCAAAATTTCACTGAGACTTATTGGAACACCTTGAATATGGAGCGATAGGAAAAGACGATATTTTATTAACCAGGGGGCAAAAATTTGTATTAATTCAAGTACACTTTGGACTCATTTCCTGGGTTTTAACAATGGATTAAATTGTATTCAAACTGAGCTAGTGAATACTTAATGGGGGAAATAAAATTAATATATAGCTTTAACTTAAAATAATCTAGTTGAATAAAAGTAGAGCAACAAAAATAGTAACAGGGACTTCTGGGGATGACTTATTTTCAGTACCTATTTAAAAAGACCCTCTCTCATTCCCTGTATATAATCAAACTGCAAAGAGAAAACAACACTCATACTAAGGAGACAGGAGATAAATGATGATCCAGCAAAGGAGGCTGAGAAAGAACAGTCAGGAAGAAAAGTGCTTTTGATTGGACTAATTAACTAATTGACTAATTAACCAAAGAATTAATCTACGACAAGTAAATATCTTAAGTCACTAATATTATGTTTTGCTCATCAAACAAAAGGGAAAAATATTGGATGCTTCTTAATTCTGGATAGTTATGTTTAATTCATTTAAACTAGTTTGCCAATAAGATTAGGTGGATTTTGTTTCTGTTATTGTTTAAGGGTTTTTGGTCTTGTCAGATTCTGTGATCCCATTTGGATAGGCAACATATAGTTTGCCATTTCCTTTTCTAGGTCATTTAACGATGAGACCACTGAAGCAAACAAGGTTCAGTGACTTGCCCAGGATCACACAGCTAGTAAGTGTCTGAGGCCAAGTTTAAACTCAGGGAGATAAATCTTCCTAATTCCAAGCCCTACTCTCTATCTACTGAGTCACCCAGCTGCTCAAGGTAGATACCAACCTTAGAGAAACAATATGAATTATCCAAATATGGAGTAAGCACAGAATAAATACCCCAAGAAGAGAATTATTAGATAAGGAGCTGAAGCATCAGAATCACAAATACAAAAGACATAGGAAAAGAAGGATACCCAGGAGCAAAGCCTCCCAAAATAGGCCATTGCTAACTTTGGTAAAAGTGTACTTTACAGGGGTACTGCATTACAGTAGTGCTTGCTTATTAATTAATTATTAATATTATTAATTATTAATTATGCTTATTAATCTGTTGATTGGTGAAGGGTTAGGACTATTGCCCGAGTACAGACTGTTCCACTTTCCAATTGACAAATTCATTAATCTTCCTGGAACAAGGTTTCCTTCTCTATAGAGTAATGATAAATGCAAATGGGGATGAAGAAGGTGATATTGCAAAGCTTTGAGAGTTTAGGGAGAGGCAGAGTAAATTCAAATCATATAGACCAGTGGTTCTCAACCTTCCTAATGCCACGCCTCTTTAATACAGTTCCTCATGTTGTGGTGACCCCCAACCATAAAATTATTTTCATTGCTACTTCATAACTGTAATTTTGCTACTGTTATGAATCATAATGTAAATATCTGATATTCAGGATGTATTTAAATTGAACATAACCCACAGGTTGAGAACTGCTGATATAGACCCTTGTATTCCAAGGTAAGGAATTAAATCCATATCCTGTAGACAATTTGGAGTAACTGAACTTTTTTGTTTTATTTCATTTTTTTAAGATCTGGACAGTGACCTTTTTCTTACATGACTAAATTTCTGTCCCTGATTCTTTAATGCCAGTGAATAGTACATTGGGTGGGTGAATCAAACGGACCACAATTAGAAGCCATTATCTTCACCATCATAATTTTCATCATCATGTATTGTCTTTAATTGTAACAATTTTACATGAGTAATTTGAAACGAATAAAACTTTCGAAGGCCTGAAATCAAATCTTTGCTGTCTTGAAATCATAAAAAAAAAAAACCCTAAAAGTTGAAAGAAAGGCACTACATAGTTATCTGACATCATTTATTTATTTAACTCCTCTGTTTTCTTGTGGGAAAACGAGCATTACATATTACATAGAAGACCAACTTAGAAGTATTGAGGCAGGTAGGTGGCTCAGTGAAAGGAGCACTGGGACTTAAGCCAGAAAGACCTGAGTTCAAAATTTGACCTGAGATACTTCTTAGCTGTATGAATTGGGACAAATCACTTAACCTCTATTTCCTTTAGTTCACTGGAGAAGGAAATGGCAAACCACTCTAGTATCTTTGTCAAGAAAACCCCATTGTTGGAGGTCCATAATGTCATGGACATTTGGATACAACTGAACAATAAAAATGTCACCTAAATTCTCAGTGACTCAATCATTCCTGTAACACTACAAAATACAGACGAGTTACTGTTATTCATCAATGGAGTTTTCAGACCAAGATTTCTACATTCCAGCAAAATCACATATAAAAAAAAAAAATTTCTCATACCATAAATAATAGTATTCTCAGTCTCTCTATCCAAGTTTCAAATAAATCAATTAATCAATTAAGTCCTTTGAAATAATTTATTAAGTGCCTACAATGATTAGAACATTTAAAAAACTTAAAGAAATGTGATGTAAAGAAATTACAAATTCCAAACAGATTATTTCAAAAGATTGTGTCAATATAATATGTAAATAGATGACCTTGCCGGCAAGTTAATGCTAATGTGCCAAGAAGACAATTAAATAGCTTTTCTTTTTGAAGAAAAAAAGAGTCCTTAGAATCTTTTCCTCACATAGGACACTGAACTATGTAATGAAATTGATAGCATGTTATTTCAGCCAATGTATCTCTCTCTTCTGGATGCTGTAGGTATTTTTTTGTGTTGGTATTTTCATTATTATTGTAGAATCCCTACCTTGCCTATCCTGATATTTCATTGCTGCTTAGGTTTGGAATGTTCATCCGTCATATGGAAAAATTTCTCTCCATAGTTTTCAAGAAAGCAAGAGCCACCCCACTTATCTTGAAGTTTTATTCTGAAAGATATTTTCCCCCTCTCTTTTCCCTTTCCCTCTCCCTCTGCTTTCCTCCCCTTCCTTCCTCTGTTCCTCACTCCCCCTTACCCATTCCTTTTTCCTTCTCTCCCTCTTTCCCTCTGTCTCTTGCTTCCTTCCTTTCTTCCTTCTTCCTTCTTTCTTCTTTCCATACATAACCACTCTTTTAGCTAGAATATGGTACGTTTGCACAGATATTTAGAACTCTTGACACAGCAAACCCAGTCCTTGAATACCATCAGTTTAGATCAATCTTAGAGAGTATATTGGTACACAGGAGAGAAAGAGATCTATTTGCAGAGACCCCCTGAGATCCTCTGGAGTTGGACTTGTTCAGCGTGAACTGCATTCTCCTTGTTAAAGCAGAAGGACAAAGGGTCATAGTGATTGAACTCAATTGGATAAAAATTAAACTGACTTTAGGTTCAGCTAACATAATGTGGCATGGAGTTGGCATTTAATTCCCCTTTGTTTACAAATACTAGACAATATGGAGCTTTTGAAGTCTCCTGAGGAATTCCTTTTGGAGAAGAAAACACATAAAAAGTAAGTTCTCTTTTAATCTTTGCTGTGTTTAGTACTTGAACAATGGAATTTTAACCCATATTTCCTTATGCAAAACATATTTTTGAAAAGAATGTTTTTGATACAGCTTATAAAATAATTTTATGATTCGAGAGCTTTTTAAAAGTATAATATAAGACTTTATTTTACTCCTCTATGAAGGTATGATTTCATGAGAAAGATGGCACAAGGAATAGGGCACTGAACTTAGAGCCAGGAAGATTTGGTTTCAAATCCTCCCTAAAAACTTACTAGATGTATTTCACTGGGTAAGTCAGATCGCCCCCTGGTGCCTCAGTATCTTCATTTGTAAAATGTAGTTAGACCTCAATAGCTTCTCAGGTTCCTTTGAGCTCTAACTCTATTCTCCTCTGATTAGTTGGGTCACTCCCTTCAGTGATAGAGATCATGACTGCTCTAGGACTTTAAAGTTCTTCCTGAGTGTCTGTGGCTCAATAACTCTGAATTATTTCATATTGCTCCCTCCTGAGCATGTTACATTCCAAATGAATGTGCCTACTTGCTGAGATTTAGACAGGACTTCTCTCCCCACTCCCTGCCTTCAAATAGGCTGATATCCCTGCTCTTCACATATCTGCCTTTTCAGGTGAAGAGTTTCTTTCAGGTATGAAGTTACATGAAGTCTTTCTGGATATTCTCAGTTGTTACTGTGACTCCACTGAAATTATTTTTTTTCATTTTGTAATCCCTTATTTCTAAATATATTCGCCCTCATCCCAGCAGAAGATAAACCTTCTAAGGTGCTATTTTTAAAAGTGAGAAAGAATACTGTCTTTAAGAGAACATAGGCTCAAATTCCACATCTGGCAGCTTACTCCCTGTGTGACCTTGAACAAGGAAGTTTATTTCCCCAGGCCTGAGTTTTCTCTTTTGTCAAATGAGAAGTGCTTGAACTACATAATGTCTGAGGTGCCTTTCCACTCCAGATTAGTTTTTCAAAACCCAATTGTCTCTTGGTGTACTTGCACAGTGCTTTAGACGTAATAGATGTAGCTGGGTGACTGCAGGGGCACTGGGTCTGGAGACAGGAATACCTTATGTGAAACCCAGCCTCAGATACTTACTAGCTGTATGACCCTACAAGTCACTTAACCTCAGTTTCCTCATCTGTAAAATGGGAATAATAATCTTACCTTTCAGAATTGTTTGAGGATCAAATGAAATAATATTTTAAAGTGGTTTGTGAACCCTGAAGCACTGTATAAGTGCTTGGTATTAATATAATTATCATTATCTAATTGATTTGGACCTTTCTACCTTGGAAGGACTTTCCAATGCATGTTTTCTGCTGGATAGTCTTTGAAGTATTAGAAGAGGTTATTAACTAACTACAGTACTGTAAAATAAATATGATTAGCTATCAATATTTGGAAATCACAGTAAAATTTCTTTATAGAAAAATAAAATGAATATGCATCTGACCAGGCAATGAAAAAGAGGAAGGAGATTGATGATGGGACAATGAGGTGAGGAGTACTCCAAGAAAATCAGAAAAGTTTACCCTTTTCCTCTCTCTGACCACTGCACAGGTGAATTCATTGGTGCTGACAAGGAAGGTACATGTGCACCACTCCAACCGGCAGTGAGGAGTCTGTTAATCTCTCTCCCTCCCATAGGTCCCCTCAGACACAGTATATGTCAGAGGCAGACCTTAACCCCAGGCCTTTAAGGTTTCAGAGCAAATCTCTACACAATGCCATGTTACCTCAATGATGAGCTCTCATGAGATAGAGGTTGTCAAAAATATGCACTGCTCTGGCAAACAAAGACTTGGTTTGTGAGCTTGGGACTGATCCTGACTATAGAAAAGAAATATTTAATTTTAAATGCGTTGATACTTGACCATATGAGCTTGCATAGGAGAATATCCCTATTATCTTTAGCTTTCCATAATGGGAGGTTTTATTTTCTTTTTAAGCAAATCTCTTTTTCTTTGAGGCCTTACACAGATCTGCTTTCCTTGACCTTCAAGTCTTCTTTAGATCAAATGCACTGTAAGAGTCGAAGCTCTGTCCTGTTTAACACTTGGTCTTATTTATGTGGCACCAATATAATGTATTAGAAGGAGAAACTCTTTTCACTTCTGATTCAGCTTCAAGGCATCACAGAAAGGTCAGTTCAGTGGATATTAGAAATAAAAGGGAATAATATGTGAAAAGTCAGCATTAACCTGAGCAGATGAGATTAGGAAAATCTTATGGGATAGAAGACTGAACCTTGAGTCAAGAAAGCCTGGGTTTGAATTTCACTCTGAACAATAATTACCAATTGGATCATAGTTTTAAAAAATCTCTTTAAACCTCAGTTTTCACCGCTATAAAATTAGGGGCTAGGGTAGTTTTTGTCTCTCAGGAAGATCTGTGAATATATAATGGAATAGCATACATAAATATATTTATTTTTTTACATATATTTATAAACTTTTAGCTATTATATAAAATATTTTGTTATCATTAAACAAATGATTTTTCTAAGGGCCCCTTTTAAATTTCATTTTTTCCCATGCAAGCTTCAGGGCCATCATCATTTAAAAGGAAGTAAGTGCCTAAGTGAACATCTTAATATACAAGGGACTTTAAAAATATTTCAAATTTTCCTCCTTAGAGTTTATTATCAAAGTTAAGTATAGTAAAGCCAACAGAGGTGCATATATAGGACATAGTAATTTAATTCAATTCAACAAACATTTATGCAACATTTGCTATGTACAATGCACCATGAATAAGAAAATCATTAATTTTAGACAATTTTCTTCTGAGCACTCTTTAAACTTTGAGGGAGGTTTACATCAGAACTGAGCTACATTTGACCCTGGCCTTGGGGATGGGGGGAGGGGGTTTGAGATAGTAGAGGCAGAAGTAAAACCATATAAATAAGATGGACATTAAAGAGATTTTGTTCCTGTGAATGGATGGAGAATGACAGAAGTTGGAGATGAAACATCGTCATGCCCATGCCTTTATGCTGAACTATATCAGTATGGATTAAGCATTGTGCAGTCAATATTGCAGTCCCATGTTGACAGGATAGAATCCTGGGGAGACTTTTGTGAAAACTTTTAAATTGTGCTTTCTTTGCGGTCTGAGATACACTCTATTCTTAAACTCATCCTATTTATTCCATTACGTTACTTTTTGTATAATGAATTGTTGCATGGAGGGTAAGTCAGACTCACTGTTCCTGTCTCCTTTCCCCTTCTTATTGTGACAGATAACAGCTGATGTTAAAACTGCTATCACTATAAATGGTATTACTGTAAGTGTTTCTCAGGATGTATATGACAGTGTATTAAAATCCTGATAACCACTTCAATCCCTGCCATTTATTTTTATTCAAATCCTTGTGATGAGATTGGGAACAAAGGGAGGGTAATCAGAAGATAAACAGTTCAGGGGAAAAAAAAATACAACCAGTGTCTCTGATAAAGACTAAAATATACAGAGAACTGAGTCAAGTTTGTAAGAATACCAGCCATTTTCCAACTGATAAATGGTCAAAGTATATGAACAAGCAGTTTTCAGAGGAAGAAATTAAAGATATCTATAAGCATATTTTAAAAATGCTCTAAATTTCTATTGATTAGAAAATGCAAGTCAAAACAACTCTTAGGTACCACATCTCACCTGTCATATTGGCTAACATGACAAAACAAGAAAATTATAAATGCTGGAAAAGATGCAGGAGAATTGTTACACTAATACATTTTTGGTGAAGTTGTGAACTGATACAACCATTCTGGAGAGCAATTTGGTATTATGCCTAAAGGACTATAAAATGTGCATATCCTTTGACTCAGCAATATCACTTCTAGGGCTGTATGCCAAAGAGATCATGCAAATGGAAAAGTGACAAAGAACTGGAAATCAAGGGAATGCCCATGAACTGGGGAATGACTGAACTGGTATATGAATGCAATGGAATACTATTATACTATAAGAAATGATGAACAGATGGACTTCAGAATGACCTGGAAAACTTATATCAACTGATGCCAAGTATGGGAAGCAGAACCAGAACACTGTACACAATTACAAACACATTGTATCTATGATGACTAACTTTGATAGACTTGGCTCCTCTCAGCAATACAAAATTCCAAGACAACTCCAAAAGACTCATGTTGGAAAAAGCTATCTATGTCCAGAGAAAGAATTACAGAGCCTGAATGCAGATCGAAACAAACTATTTGCTCTCTCTTTTCTTTTGTTTCTTCTTTCTCATGGTTCATTCTATTGGTTTTAATTCTGCTTTACAACATGCCTTAAGTGACAATATGTTTAATGTGAAGGTATCTGTGGAATTATATCAGATTGTATGCTCTCTTGGGGGGCAAGTGGGAGGGGAGAGAGGGGTAGAAAATTTGTAACTCAGAAATTTGTGTAACTGAATTTTGTAAACTACAATAAATAAAAATAAATAATAAATAAATTTAATTAAAAATAAATAAACTAAAAATAAAATTTAAAAAGAAGATAAGCAGCTTAAACTAAAATAATAAGGTTTTATAAACCTGCTTTGGATTTTGTTAGTGCAAAATGACTAGGCATTGAAGATGCTTATTTAATTGGCAATGCAATACATTAGAAGGTGTAATGCCAAGCAAAGGCAACTTCCAAGGTTCAGATTACCAGCATAGCAGACCCCATTTATTCAGCAAAACATTCACAGAACAGAGAAAGTCAAAACACAGTGTAACTCATTTAGTTAGCAAGTAAGTTCTCAATTCAATTTCAAAGTTCCAAAGTCCAGATATCCCACCCCTGGATCTATAGTCAAAGTAGCCCACTCCTGGGCAGTACATTCATTTAGTCAGTCAAAAGTCTCTTCTCAAATGGAGAATAGTTTCCAATCATAAACAAAGTACATTTATTTAGTCAATAACAGAGCACAAAATGGCCAAAGGTTTCCCACCCCTGGGCAACAATGAATTACAATACCATCCATTAACACCAAGCGCTTTCTCAAAAGGGGCAGAAGAGCACAAAAGACCATCCATCCTTAAGTTACAACAAGGTTAAGATATGATCTCAGCATTGAAAACCCAAGGATAGCCCTTCTTTATTCTTGAATAAAGGTAAGCCCTCAGAACCTCAGTTCCTGGGGAGACAAGGCTCAAAAAAGCCATAGGCCAGTGTCCTCATCATGTCACTCTCTGCCTGTAGAAAAGTCTCAGAAGCCCTGAAAACATCAGCAAGGCCCTCTTCCAGGATTTCTGTGCAGATACCACAAGAAAATCCTCCTTCAGAGCTTCTGAACCAACAGTCAGGTTCCAGGACCTCTACAACAGTAGCACTGTCCTTCACCAGCACGTGAATCTGGCAAAACAACATCAAAACAGACAGACAAAATACTGGTGTCACAGTCATGCCTCCTCAGTTCTTGGCAGCTCTGGGTGGCAGTTCTTGAAAGTCCTGGGCAGCTCCAATGGGCTCTCAGCAGTTTTTCTTTCAGCACCTCAGGCTCAACAATACTGGATACTGCTCTCCAAAAGTCCTTCTGGCCTCCTCTAGGCTTGGGCCTCTCTCCCAATTCATGGCTCCTCCCAGTTCAGCCCTCTCTCTTCAGTCAACAAGTCCATCCCACAAGTGGGATTCACAAGCTCTGGGTTTTAACATTAAACCCAAAAACCAAGCCAATCCTGGGGCATCTCCAAATTCCATTACCATTACAGAAGGAAAAAGAGAATACAATTTGAAACTAAATTTCTCCTGTTAAATGAGCTGGTAAACAAGTACCTTGGGCTACTAAGGGAGAAAGCCAGGGCTATTTCCTTTACTTTAAATTTCTTCTGGCTCCAAAAAGAATGCTCCACTCCTGAGGAAGGAGTGAACTGAATGAAGTCACACCTGAATGAAGATGGAAGTAAAAAAGCAAAGTTTTCCCTCTCAGTTATCTCTCTTCCCTCTACATCTTCACTCTTCTTTGCACTTATACAACTGTTCTTCAAAGTAGACTCTCCACCTCCCAACTCTAGATATTTTCACTAACTGATGCACGTGCCCAGAATTCTCTTTCAACTCCTCTCTGTTTCCTGGCTTCCTTTAATTCCTAGCTAAAATCTTACCTTCTACAGTGAGTTTCCTGATCTCTCTTAATGCCAGTGTCTTCCCTCTCCTGATTATCTCCAAATCATATTGTATCTTTCTTTGCATGTTCACCTCCCAATTCTGTTATGTTGATGTGGAAGCAGATATTATTTTTGCCTTTTATATATGAATAGGAGGATGAAGGTTAAATAAATGCTTTGGTGGAGATCAGATTATGGCAATGATGTGATTACCCACAAAGAGGGTTAGGGTTGCCTGAGACCCCAAAATGCCAATATTCCGGGTCCTGTGGAAAGAATTCCACTCAAGACTTCTCAGCCAAAGAAAAGCAAAGTTTATTGAAAGTTTGCCACATTGAGTAGACTCTTAAGGAGCCTAAGGTATCTGTGATGCTTGCATTGGCCAAGGAGGACAGAGTAAGTCTATCACAGAATAAGTCTGTGCTAAGCCATTCTATGGCACTCTCATACCACATGGAGGGGAGATGGGATTCCATATACAGAAAGGTTGTGGGAGGAATCTAGGGTTGGTCTAGAGGAGGAGTTTGGGGAGGGTCTTCAGGAGGAGTCAGATGAGGTCAGACTTCAGTAATAAGTTTAGGGAGGGTCTTCAGGAGTCAAGATGAGGTCAACCTCCAGTAATGAGTGATTAAGAGTGGGAAGTGGCTGGAAGCTACCTGGAGACCATAGACAATGGTGGGCCAGGCCAGTTCAAGGGTAAGAAAAAGAGCATCAAGGATGGGAAACTATTGGAACAAAGGAGAGTTAAAGACTTGGGCAGAGACACAACTTAAGGCCCACAACCTTAGGCAAATGCCTTCCCTTAAGAAGATTCAAGGAGAACTCAAGGTGGCTCCCAGAGTCTACACCTCATCAGCAACTCCTTCAGATTGAAAGGAAGAGATATATAATTAAAGCACAAAAATGGTACTAATATATCTTCTTGGAATATACTTTGGAAATCAGGAGACTGTTACAATCAGGTTTCAAGTCAATAAAGCTAAGCAGAAAAAATTAAAGAAGGACTGGCTATCATGATAAGCATGAGGTCATTGGCAACACATTCATCACCTCAATCTAGGGCACTCTAAGTGAGGCATTCTAGGAGCATCACAACACATTTGATGTCGAGTATTTTTGACATTTGAATATAAGCATATCTTATCATCCAAACTATAATTTCTTTCCTCTCTCTTTCCAAAAATCAGACTCAGCTCCCCTTCTTGGATCCTTTTTCTCAGACTCAATTGGTTTATAAAATACCTAACAGTAATGGAGCATTTTATTTTGGCATTAGGACTGGAAGTTATAACTGTCATGTTAGGTCATAAGATTATGAACTCCTTGAGAGCAATGTCTATTTTATTTGATCTTTCTTCAGAGTACATTGTATAGTAGTCTCTTGTACTAAATATGTACTTATTAAATTGAATTAGATTTAATAAGACTTAACCCAAGCATGGACAAAGCCTTTACCCTCCTTAGCTCTGTATGTTTGGTATTTGTTTTGTGGGGGAAGGTAAGTTGGTGAAGGGTTTGCAGAAAGCACATCTTAGTGTGATACATATACTGTGTATGACTTTTCAATCATTCCAGAAAGCATAGGAGGGGACACATAACAGATCTAAATTGCAGTTGAGAATAATCAGACTGCTTATTCTAAACATTTTCTTCTAACAAAGACATGAAATAGGTTCAATTGGTTCTGGAACATTTTGTTTGTTTAAATTGACACATATTCAATTTATTGTTCCCACATTTTAATTGCCTCCAGGCATTTCAATTTCTCTTTAGAACAGGATTCAAAATTTTAAGAAGCAGCAAACTTGCTCTTTTGATATACCAGGTTTGTCAATGAATATGTCCAGGTCTCGAAAGCAAAACAAACATATTTACTATTGCCTTGTTTTGGGTTTCTGTGTGTGGATTGTTTGAATCAAATCTATTCACATATCCTGAAGTTCATTTAATGTGAAATGTTGTATGCAGTCTTCTTAGTTAAAATAAGAAACTCCCAACTTCTCATGTTCCTAAAAAAGATGAATTTCTTCTCAGTGTTCTTTTTTAATTGTATGTAATTTTATTTTTATTTAATTAATTTCTTTTCAATGAATAGACATGTCCTTTTCTCTCTCTCCTACCAACCGGCATTGGGGAGGAAAGAAAAGAAAAGAAAAATAAGTGTTGTAATAAATATGGATAATTAAGCAAACTAATCCTTACCTTAGTCATATCCTAAAGTATATATTTCTCAACCGTTATTTAGAATCCATGACCTCTCTATAAGGATGTGGGTACTGTGTTTCTTTCTGTATATGACTTTTAAAAAGCTCAAGAGACATAATTTCTGGGTAAATGAATCATTTTATTAATATTACAAGCATATTTGTTAATAAAAATATAGACATTTGGCTGTTTTTCTCTTAGACCAAAGACCCTTCATGGTGTTAGGTTCATAGTTTATATGCTCTTAGAAGAATATGTGCTCTGAGGGTAGCAATCAACTCTGATTGGTTAACAATTAATGAGAAAATGAATATTACAATGAGAGGCTGGGCTTTATTACTGTGAAGGCCTTATTGTATGTGACTTGGATCACCCAAATCTTGATTAAAGAGAGTTATCAATTTCTGCATCACCTGTCTGACAAAAAGGGAGAATTCACATTTTCCCAGACATGTCTGAGGAAACACAATGATTGGGAATGCATCCATTAACCTAAACTTAGAATTTCTTTTTTGGATCTCTTTTGTGATTTGGGTTAGTCTATTTTTAAGGTGCTATTTGCTTCAACATTTTTTGGGGATCTCCTTTAGCAAACTGTTGACTCACTTTTCATGATTTTCTTGTATCACTCTTTTCTCTACTTACTTTTCCTGTACTTCTCTTCTTTGATTTTCAAAATCCTTTTCTGAGCTTTTCTTAGAGATTTTGGATATAAGAGCTTTGACTTTGTTTTCTTTTTCCGAGTATATGTTTTGATCTTCCTTGTCATCAAAGTAAGGTTGTATAATCTGATTTTTCCCTGCTATTTACTCATTTTCCCACTCACATACTTTAGTTCTTAGCACTTTATAAAGGTAGGACTCTGCTTTCAGAATGGAGAGTGCTGTGTCCTAAGCGTCAGAAGTTTTGTGTAACTGCTTTCAGAGATCTTTCTAGGGATCTGTAAATGTTTAGTTTTTTCCAAGGGTGTATAATCAGAGAGGTGCTTACTCCCCTCCTGGTCTATGCTCTAGTCTGTGAGCCACTACACTATTTTCTAACTCAGAACTGTAAGGATTCCCTGTCTACCTCCTCACCCCACGACCACCACTCAGGATTGTGACCCAGAACCAAGCACAGACATAGCAAGAGAATTAGTGCCAACAAAGAGATCTCTGAAATACCCTTCTGATCACTCACTGGATCCCCTCCCCATATATGAGACAAGAGCTCTAGAAGCAGCTGCTGTCATTGCTGCCACCCTGGAGCTGGGGCCAGACCATGCTCCACTCTTACTCTGGTCCAGACAGACATTTCCCACTGACCTTCTATGTTGTCTTTTGCATTTGTGGATTTGTAGATTGAGAAGTCTAGAAACCGTCACAGCTGCTGGTGATCCAGTCCCGTGAGGCCTACTCAAGGTGTTGCTGGGTTCTGGTCTGTGCTAGCACAGCCCTCAATAGACTACACTCCTCTCTTAGCCTGGTCCAATAGACCTTTCCTATTGACCTTACAGGTTATCTTGGGCTTGAAACTTCGTTTCACTCTAAAATTCTGTGTGTTCTGAAGGTCTAGAATTTGTTCAGAGTCATTTTTACAGGTTTTTGCAGGTGTTTGGGAGAGAGCTCAAGGAAATTTCTGCTTTCAGTCAGCCATCTTGACCCCAACACCTCTGTATGAGAAAGTAGAAAGGGGGAAACCTTCAGTTCTGTTTCAATAATTAGCTATTAATTCAAGAGAGAAATAATCATTTCTCACATGTATCTTCTCGATTTTCTCATTGTTTTAATGACAGTATACATGCTTACTTAAATATCTGATTTTGGACTGGGATGACAAAATTATAGTCCAAAGGAAAGATTTTCAGCTCTAAGTTATGTAAGGTGTTTGGTCCAATATCCTAATTGGATCAAATTCTGTAATATCCTTTCAATGTCTACTGCAGGATATCTTAACATTTTTGTGTAGCTGACGACAATGACAATTTGGTGAAGACTGTGGATCCCTTTCCAGAATAACATTTGTTTCCTGTGTTCAATAAATGGAATAAAATATTGAGATTCACTTAGAGATTAATGACAATAAATTTGTGTTACTTTTCCATTCGTTTGCCCTGACCCCCTGAAATCTGTCTATGAACTCCCTGACATCTCTTTTATTTGACATTAAGAATCACTCCTCTTATAAGTGTATATAAATATGTGTGATAGTTAAGTAGACTATATTGGAAAACTTTTGCTTATTTGTAAAGTTCCTGAATTCTTAAAAAAAAAATTAAAAGGTCTCACTGTTCAAGTAAATGAAATAAAGGGTCTTGTAAAGCATTTAGATATGAATCTCAATATGTGTGATAACCTGTAAGACTGACTACAGACTGTGCCAATTCTCTTTTCCCCCATTCAAACAAATGTGACAATTAAGGTACTTTAAGGAATTAAAGAACATATATATATGGATGTTACATATATATTTATATATAGTCATTTATAGTTGTGTAAAGATATATATTTATATGTGTATATAGGCATATACATGTATTTATATATGTCAATATAAAACTATATTTGTAGCATGTATTTATGTATATACATGTGTCAATATATACATTTATGTTTGTGTGTGTTTATGTGTACAGGCTCATAGAATTAGAGCTAAAAGGGACCTTAGAAGTATCTAATCCACCTCATTGTTTTATAGCTGAGAAAACTAAGCCCCAGAGAAGAGAAATGACTTGTCCAAAGTAACAGAAGTAAGTGGTAAGATTGACATTTGAACTCTAAGTACTAATTCAAAACCAGTGATCTCTTCACTGTACCATGCAACTTTATATAGGCAAAGAATATAAAATCTCAGAAGTAGAAAAAGCCCTTTTCAATTATAAAATTCGAGAGACCAAACAGTCTTGATGCTAATGCTCTGCCCATAGGCACAGTGTAGACATACACCAGAGACATTCTCTCAGAGCAACACAAAAGGGATCAGGGTCTGTGTATGTGTATGTGTGCGGGCATGTGTGTGTGTGTGTGTGTGCGTGTGTGTGTGTGCGCATGTGTGTGTAAGGGTTGTGCATGGTAGGTTTGGGGTAGGGAGAATGTAAAGGTTATTACATTTCACCCACTGAAGAATTGGCCAGCTTCAAAATGTTCATCCTTTCAAGTATCCAGTCCTTAAATAAAAGTGTAGCCAAGAACATCTAAGTGTTCATATTATATTATTTGTTATTTCCACACTGTGGGAAGTACAACATTTCAAGCTTTACAGACATCAGAAGTGGATGCGTGTGGAGGGCCTGAATAGCCATCCCACTTCGGAAAAAGACAAGCCTAGTTCTTCTCGCCGAGTTGTAACAGCTTCTCACCATCCAAAAACAAGTTTCTTAAACTAATCAAAGTAAAACAACAAAAGCAAGACAACCAAATTGACCTCTATGTGTGAAGTTCAGGATATTAATTACACTATTTATGGTTGGTCATTAATTCTTCTGACAAATAGCCCTGACAACATATTATTCTTTTTCTTAATTTTTAAATTATTTTTTGAAAATTTATTTTTGTTTATTTTTAGTTTACATCATTCATTTCCATGAGATATTGAGTTACAAATTTTCTCGTTCCTCCCTTTTCACCCACCCCCAATAGAAAGACAAGCAATTCACTACAGAGTGTTTATGTGTAGTTACGCATAACATCTCCAAGATGGACATATTGTAAAAGACTGATTATATTTTCTTCCTTCTTATCCTGCACTCCACTTGTTCTATTCTCTACTTTATCCCTGTCTCTTTATAAAAGTGTTTCCTTCTAACAACTCTACCCCCCAACTTGCCCTCCCCTCTATCACCCCCTCTTTCATCCCCTTCCCCCCTACTCTCCTGTAGGGCAAGATACCCAATTGAGAGTATATGTCATTCCCTCCCTAAGCCAAATTCGATGAGAGTAAGGTTGATCTATTCCCTTTTGCCTTCCTGTTCTTCCTCTCCACTGTAACAGTTATCCCTTGCCTCTCCTATATGAGATGCTTAACCCCAATCTGTCTCTCCCTGTCTCCTCTCATTCTATTCCTCTCTCACTTCTCAATTTCACCTTTTAAAATATCATCCCTTCCTATT
>CM053592.1:64410585-64422257 GCA_028646515.1 Pseudochirops corinnae
AACTCTATGTTATTCCCTCCCTGAACCAAAACCAAGGAGAGTAAAGTTTGTATAACATTCATCTCCTTCCCTTCTTTCCCTCTACTATAGTATGTTTTTGCTTCTTTGTGTGGCATAATTTTCCTTTTTCTGCCACCTCCTTTCCTTTTCTCCTGTTAAAATATCTTTGTACCCCTTTATAAGGTTTTTTTTTTATCATCACGTTGTTAATTTATACCACATCCTCTTCTTTGTATATCCCTTTCATATGTTGCAATAATTATACAATTCTCAATATTGACAGGCAACAGCTTTCCATATAGGAATGCAAACCATTTGCTCTTATTGAATCACAAGTTATGTGAGTGAGTGAGTGTGTGTGTGTGTTTGTGTGTATGTGTTTTCCTTGTTTACCTTTTTATGTCTCTCTTGAGTCTTGTAGTTAGAGATCAAATTTTCCATTGAGCTCTGTCTTTTTCATCAGGAAAGTCTGGAAGTTCCTTATTTCACTGAATAACCATCTCCTTGCTTGAAAGATTATGCTCAGTTTTGCCGGATACCTGATCCTTGGTTGCAGTCCAAGCTCTTTTGTCTTATGAAATATCATATTCCAATCTCTCTGATATTTTAATGTAGAAGCTACTAGGTCCTGTGTGATCCTGACTGTAGTTCTGCAGTATTTGAATTGTTTCTTTCTGGCTGCTTGCAGTATTTTCTCCTTGACTTAATAATTCTTGAATTTGTCTACAATATTTCTTGGAGTTTTCAATTTGAGGTCTCTTTTAGGAGGTGTTTGGTGGATTCTTTTGAAAACTACTTTACCCTCTGGTTCTAGGACCTCAGGGTAATTTTCTTTGGTAATTTCATGGAAGATGTTGTCTAGACTTTTGTTTTATTATCAGACTTTCAGACCAATAATTCTTTGATTATCTTTCCTGGTTCTGTTCTCCAGTTCAGTTGTTTTTCCAGTGAGATATTTTACACTTTCTCCTAATTTTACAATCTATGGGATTTGTTTGACTAATTCTTGATGCCACGTAGAGTCATTAGCTTCAATATGAATGGTTCTAATTTTTAGGAAATTGTTTTCCTTGGTTTATTTTTGAAGCTCTTTTTCCATATGTTCAGATTTCATTTTTAGATATTTCTTTTTTTTCTAGTTAAATCTTGAACCTCCCTTCCCAACTTTTCAAGGATTTGTTTTCTTCAGTGAGGTTTTCTTCCATTTTGGCAATTATAATTTTAAAAGAATTGGTCAATTTATCTTCTACATCTCTTATATGGCTTATAAAATCCTTTCTGAGCTCTTCCAGGAATGCTTTTTAGGTTTGAGACTGATTCATATTCCCTTTTGTGGTCTCAGGTGTGAATATGGAGTCAATGCTGTCCTCTGAATTTGGTTCTTTTTGCTCACAATAATAGTATTTAATCATTTTTGGTTTTGGTTTTCAACTTGCTTCTTTCCCATTGTGATTGCCTCTTTCCTGACTTTTAAAATGGATTTCTGTCTCTGGGATATAGAGAGCTCTGACCGACACTTATGGTTGTTGATTTTGTGTGCTGTGACCTCTGGGTGTCTAGACTGAGGCCAAGGGCAGGATTTTCTTTGTTTCCCCTGGGTTGTGCTGAGGCTCACAGAGTAAAGTGTGGAGAAGGCGTGGTCTGGCTACTTCAGGTTTTTGCCTCTTTGCCTCTGGGAAAGAGTTCAGGTAGGATCAGCAGCTAATGGCCAGGCCATGCTGGTGTCTGCAAATTCCATGATTGTGCTAAAGCACACCAGGGATTCTAGTGTTAGAGCTTGCTGGCTTCTGCTTCCCCCTACCCCCCCCCCGCCCAATGCCTGGCCTTCATAATCTCCCATTGGTCAGATTAGATGGGGCTTGTTGGTATGCCTCCTGCCCTTAAGGCTTAAGGCTCAGCACAGCCTCAATCATACCCTTTTTCTTACACTCCCAGGCCTACCACTGCTTCCACTATTTCAGGATTTTGCCCCGGGTCAATAATCTTTAGTTTTTCAGGGTCAGAGTGGGAGATCAGAGTAGCTAGGGTTTACTCTGCCAACTTGGCTTCTGGAAGTTCAGGTAGGTAATTTTTAAACATCCAGGCTGTGAGTTGATAGCCACAGGTGGACCCTATGCTCTTATCTAGCTCCAACAGATCCCCAATCCTGCAGTGAGAGGTTTAAGAATCACCCTTGGGGTGGGTGAATTCACTTGCCAGGGCTCACTGTCTCTCTGCTGTGGTCTAGTCTCAGGTCTGCACTGGTGCAGCCCTCACATGCTCTACGTTCCCCCTACCCAGTCTTATATGGACACCTTCCTGGACTGGGAATCAGTCACACTACATCTCCCAATGGATTCTGTCACTCTAAAATCCATTAAAATTCACTTTTTTAGAGGTTAATGATGGAATTCACAGAGCAGTTCAGGTGAGTTCCTGCTTTCATCCACCATCTTGGCTCCAACACCAAGACAGAGTTTTTCTTTTCTTTTTTTTTTTAAATTTTTTTGGTATAAATTGTTTTCGGCACATATTTGCTTGTCTCTTCCATTACATTGTGAAAACCTCAAGGGCAAAGATAGTCTTTTGCCTTTTTTTTTTCTAGGCTTAGCCCTGTTCCTGGCATATAGTAGGCATTATTACCTGCTTGTTGAACATTGTCTGGGGAGATAAACCACATGGAGGCCAATGCCACTCAATTGTAGAGTTCTTGGAAGGCTGTAAGATATTAGAAAATTAGAAAGGTAAAAAGAGTCCATATTATGTTCCAAGTCCATTCTCCTTGAGAAGAACATCTCTACTCAGTTCTCCAAAGAAATCTCAAATAGCTGAAGATAGTTCTTTTCTTGCCTTAGTCTTCCTTTCTTTGAGATAAATATTTCAGAGGTTTTTTTTTTTTTCAAATTGTTTTTCCAGTCATAACTTTCATCTTCTTGGTTAACCTCTTCTGAATATGCTTCATTTGTGGTTTACATTAAGAAACAGCACCCAGAAATGAACATATACTTAATGTGTGATTTTATCAGTGCAGAAAAATGTGGGAACATTGTTTTCCACTTTCTGTCTAGATAGATAGATAGATAGATAGATAGATAGATAGATAGATAGATAGACAGACAGATAGATAGATAAATAGATAGATAGATAGACAGACAGACAGACAGACAGATAGATAGATAGATAGACATAACTATAGAATCATTTAAAAGAATTTTAACAAGTTAGAACATTAATCAAAGACCAAATGGATGAAATTTTATTTCATTACTTACAGTACACTCCTACAATTTGATTTTTAGGAGGAAAAGTTAATTGCTTGGGCACAAGGAAAGGGAAAGCTGGATTTATATGAATTCATTTGAAAATTATGTGCAATACATCTGACAGTTTTAGTTAACTTAAAGTATAAGCCAACATTATTTTGTTACTGCTTCAGAAGGAAAAAAATATGACAACAATAATAGCAATGATAATAAATACCCAACCTACATTTGAGCACATACCCACATGTATGCATACACATAAACATTCTTTTATGGGTGTGGGGAATTACCTGATATAAAAAACTTTATAGTTTTATAGAATCAGCAAAGGCACTAAGAAATCTAGTGAGTTGATCATGGTTATACAATCAGCATGTCAGAGGCAGGAATCAAGCCTAAGTTTTCTTGACTCCAAGGCTAGATCTCTGCCTATTAAATGAGAAAGAAGGACAGGCAGACACAGATTCAGACAGACAGACACAGATAGAGATAGAGATAGAAAGACAGAGATGAAGAGACACAAACAGAAGACTAGACAAAGACAGAAAAAGAGAGAAATGTTATTAGAGGTATAGCTAAAAATATACAAATCTAAAGTTCTGTCTACCAGATGGGTTGCTGAGTTGAATGAACGAAGGGCTTTTCATTCCAGGGAATTTCCTGCACTGATAGAATCACAGGTCTGGACCAATAAATAAAAACAGAGGCTAAAATTTTATTTTAGTTTGAGCAGGGACATAATTCTGTTGGCTCATACTTTTAGCTAACTAAAATCTCCAGATATTTTCATTTCCCTCACAGGAATGCTGTGAGCAATGAATGCTGTAAATTTAGGTTTTTGCAGTCTTGTATGTATGCAATTGATTTAAAAAAATCCGACTATGACTTTTCTGTAACCAAGTTAAATGATATCCTGTTGAATTTTTGCCTAGCATCCTAATATGTCAATATAATTTTAAACTAATTCTATCATTACTTGCACGTTATCTCTCTCTCTCTCTCTGATTTATGTTATCTGTAGACTTGCTAAGAATGTTATCTATAATACTGCCCTAGTTATTGGTAGAAATATGAAACAATGTTGGGTTAAAAAAGCCATGTGGTATGCTTTAACATGAGTGTTTATAGAAGGATAGGTATTTGGATGAAATGAGTGCTCTGGTGGGGACCAAAATGCAGTGTCTTTGGGTTCTTAAAAAAATAAAGTGATATTTTCCAGCTTAGACTGAAACCAAGCAGGAATGACAAAATAAAGATATGCATTCATATTTCTCCTACGAATTTATTTATTCATTATCTGAAGAAACACCTGACTTTACACTAACCTATTAATGTAAGTTCTCAGAAACATTCCATAGGATTCTATAGAGGATATACATAATTACATTTATTGGGCTGCTCTCTGTTTATATGCTCACATGCACACGTACACACACACACATGCATACACACAAGGTAGAAGAATGTAAACATATAACCCATCTTAGAAAGGATATACATCATGATGATATATGTGCAGCAGCAGAGCTGTTTCTCCTCTTTCTAAGGTGGATTATAGTTTTACATTCTTCTACCCCTTGATGTTGCTTCCTTTCCCTCCATAACCCTTTTCCTGCTTTATATTTTTTCTCGATTATTTATTTTATGCTATGTTCCTTATCTTATTATCCAAATCTAATTGTTAGAATGTAAGGTACTTGAAAGTAGGAGTTGTTGCAGTCTTTGAATCTGAATCATCTTACTCAGAAAGATGCCTGAAAAGTAGTCGGTATTTAACAAATGCATGTTGGTAGATTGGCTCTTCATCTTTTCTTCCAGCAGAAACTCACTTGTATTTACATCAAAAAGATTGGTAACCTTTTCAGGTAGGAATAGAACCATAGCAAATACCTTGCATGTCTTTGTAATAGTTGCCTGAGAATCCATAATTCTTTAACATATGGTTTAAATTATAGTCTTCCATAGATTTCCCTCAAAAATGTTGCATTTTTTCTGCCCTCTCCTTCAGTTTTCCATGCTTCAACACTTCAGATGCTTCTGAAAGAAACACTTTTAAAATTTCTTGGGTTAACATCCCTCTTGCTGTTAACTTGCTAAGCCTGTTGTTGATAGCTATTAGCAAACTGTTATCCACTCCTTTTTATAAAATATTCAAACGTCATAACACCTAGGAGAATTCCTTCTTGACTTTATGAGACATTTATTGTAAACAGAAGCAAATAATAAATGTAGACTTTATCATCTATCCTCACTTGGATTTCAACCTATGTACAGGCATACCTAATTTTGCACTTCACTTTATTGTACTTCACAGATACTGTATTTTTTCAACAAATTAACGGTGTGTGACAACCCTACCTCAAGCTAATCTATCAGGAATATTTTTTCAACAGCACATGCTCCTATTGTGTCTTTGTGTCACCTTTTGGTAATCCTTATGATATTTCAAACCTTTTCATTATTATTATATCTAGGATCAGTGCCTTTTGATGTTACCATTATAATTTAGGGAGGATGCCATGAATCGTGCGCATCTAAGGGAATCCCATTGATAGATGTGGAGTATGTTCTATTTCATGGACTGACCATTTGCCTGTCTCACTCCCTCTTCTTAGCCCTCCCTATTACTTGAGACATAACAATATTGAAATTTATCCAAGTATTAACCCTACCATGGCCTCTAAGTGTTCAAGTGAAAGGAAGAGTCAATTAATGTGGGAAACTTCATCTCTGTCTTATTTTGAGAAATTGTCACAGCTATCCCAAACATCAGCAACCACTATGCTGGTCAGTGTAATCCCAAGCAAAGGCAACTTCCAAGGTTCAGATTACAAGCACAGCAAACCCCATTTATTCAGTGACAGATTAAGGCAAACATTCACAGAACAGAGAAAATCAAAATACAGTGTAACTCATTCCTTTAGCAAGTAAGTTCTCAAATCAATTGCAAAGCACCAAGGTCCAAGTATCCCACCCCTGACCAGTAGTCAAAGTAGCCCACTCCTGGGCAGTACATTCATTTAATCTCTTCTCAAATGGAGATTAGTTTCCAATCATAAGCAAAGTACATTCATTTGGTCAATCACAGAGCACAAAAATGGCAAAGGTTTCCCACCCCTGGATCACAACTGAATTATAATAACATCCATTAATGCCAAGCAGTTTCTCAAAAGGAGCAGGAGAGCACAAAAGGCCATCTACCCTTAAGCTATAGGACAGTTAAGATATCATCCCAGCAATGAAAACCCAAGGAGAGGGCCTGTCTTCATCTTCACTCAAGGCAGATTCTCAGCAATCTTTGTTCCTGGAGAGACAAGGCTCAACAAAGCCATTGCCAGTGTCCTCATCAAGTCACTCTCTGCCTATAGAATAGTCCCAGAAGCCCTGAAAACATCAGCAAGGCCCTCTTCCAGGATTTCTGTAAACATACAACAGGAAAATCCTCCTTCAGGGCTTCTGAACTAACAGCAAAGTTCCAGGACCTCTACAACAGCAGCACTGTCCTTCACCAGCAGGTGAACCTGGCAAAACAACATCAAAACAGACAGACAAAATACCGACATCACAGCCATGCCTCCTCAGTTGACAGTTCTCAAAAGTCCTGGGTAGCTCCAAATGGCCCTCAGCAGTCCATTACACTGCTCTCCAAAACTCCCTCTGGCCTTCTCTGCTTGGGCCTTCTCTGAGCTTGAGCCTTCTCTGGGCTTGAGCCTCTCTCCAAATTCATGGCTCTTCCCCAGTTTAGCCCTCTCTCTTCATGTCAACAACTCCATCCCACAAGTGGGATTCACAAGCTCTGTGTTTTAACACTCAACCCAAAAACCAAGGCAATACAGGGGCATCTCCAAATTCCATTACCATTACAGTCAGTCAGCATCCATCAACTTTGAAGCAAGGCTCTCTCCCAGTGAAAAGATTATGACTCACTGAATGATGATGGTTGATATTTTTTTTAAAGTAATAAAGTATTTTTAAGTAAAGTATATACATTTTTATATATAATACTACTTTATGCTTAATAAACTGCAGCATAGTGTAAATACAACATTTATATAAACTGGTAAACCAAAACATTCATGTGACCTCTTTATTGTAGTATTTGCATTATTACCGCGGTCCGGAACTGAACTCATAATAACTCTGAGGTATGCCTATACATTGCTACGTCATGGGGACTGATGTGTTTGGGCACTTTAGAAAACTTTGCTGGAACTTAAACTGGATAAGAATAATTTGTAATTGGAGAAAAAAAGGATGCTGCAAGTATGTATAACCAGGAGAGGACTGACACATGTATGTTGAGACTTTCCATGCATAAGTGTATGTAAGTGTATGTAAGGAGTTTTTTATTCTAATTTTGGGAAATACCTTCAGTCTAGAAACTGAAGCATACCTTAAACAAGGGGTAAGATAGTCATTAAAATTCAATCAAATAAATGTTTATTAGTTAATTTTTATGCCCTGGGCACTCTGTTAGGTGAGCTGAGACAGAGATAGAAATACAAAAAAAATAAAAAAACTCACTACACACAAGAAGGTTAGATTTTAACAAGGTAAGCAATGATGATACAGATAATTAAATATAGAACAAATATGAAAATAATGAATGCAAACTTAATACAAACTAGTTAAACATAAAGTGGTTTAGGATGGAGGGCACCAGAAGTAGATGGGATCGGGTGAAAACATACACACACACACACACACACATACACACACACACACACACACAAACCAACTTCATTTGGAAGTTAATGCTTAAGATATGCATTTAAAGAAGAAAGGGACTCTATAACATAGACAGGAAAAAGTAGTTCATTGCAGAAAGATGGAACATTATATAAAAAAAAAAGAGATAGTCAATTTGTTTGGATCACAGAGTTTAGGTGAAGAAGTAAAATACAATGAATTTTGGGGTCAGCTTGTAGAGGGCTTTAAAGTTATATAGTCTTCTGAACAGCATCACTACCTATATGGAAGAGAGACCACTGTGTGTCCATATACCTACTCAACAAAATCCTAAAATTTGCACCAGATTGGAAAATGATAAAGAAGACAAATGAGAAACTACTTCTTTAACCACCAAAACAGAGGTCAATGAAAAAGCAATAAGCAATAAAAAGGGGGCAAAGATAGCACTAGTATAAGGTCGTTTCTTTATGGAACTGTGGAGAGGTATGAGAGACATGTAGTATTCAAGGCTCTGTGCCTGCAGGCAGAAAGAGTGGAAGGATCACTTGAGAAAGGCCCACTTTGAAATCCAGGGAATGGCAGTAGGCCATAACCAGAATAATCCTCACATACCTTTGCAGCTGATATACCTCAGGAACCAAGATCTCTGAGGTCCCTAACACTCCCTCCTAAGATATCAGAGTATAACTTTGTGGTTTCAAGTTTTCCAGCAATTCCATGGGCACTAGATCTCTTCCCTCTCCTTCCCCCCCCCTCCACCCCCTGCAGAGTGGGATAGACAACACTAATTCTTGGGAGCATCACACAGAACAGGTAGCAATAGATGGAGAGAAGGACCAGCCTTCTCACATTTAGGTCAAGGTCATTTTTTTTTCAGGAGTGAAGTTGCCAACACCAAGTCGTAGAAATTAGCCCAGAGTGCCAATGCTGAGGAGAGTAAGATAGAACAGGAAGAGGAAAAAAAGTCTTGCAGCCGAATGAGACACTGCTGGAGGATCAGAATATTCCAGTTATCATTTTCAGGGGCCTAAAAGAAGACCGATCCCAATCATCAAAATAAATCAAATAGCAACAACAACAAAAGGGTTTCATGTTTTAAAAAAAAAGATCATGAACAAATAATAATCACTTATTTTTTTGTTTTCAATTACATTTTTTAGTTAAAATGTCTTTTCTCCCTTCCACTTCCCCCAACATGAGAAAGTAAGAAAAAAACAAACAATACCTATGTTAAAAACAGGTATAGTCAAGCAAAACAAATCCCTGCACATGATATGATATATACACAAGTCCTTTAAAATTGCCGTTGGTCATTGTGTTGACCAGAGTTACTAGTTCTTTCAGTTATTTTTCTTTACTATGTTGTCCTTATTTATCTCTGCATATTTTTATTTCAATCATGTTTCTTGTAAAGAACACATTGTTATATTTTCTAATCTATTCTGACATCCTCTTCCATTTTATGTGCTTGAACTCATCCCATTCATATTAATAATTATGCCTCTTACTTTTGTATTTCCCTATATTTTATTGTTTTACCTTTTTTGCATTTATCTTTTCTCCTGTACTCATAGGTCAAAAGTTTCTAAACAGCTTTATTTATTTATTTTTTTGGTCAGGAATACTTAGAACTCTTCTATTTTATTAAATAACCATCTTTCTTCTATAGGAAGACATTGAGTATTGCTGTGAATGATATTCTCATTTGGAAACCTCTATATTTTGCTTTGGAAAATTTATATTTCAAGTTCTATTTTCCTTCCCAGTGGTAGTTTGCTCAGTCATGTTTGATTCTAATCATGGTTCTTTATTTAGATTCTTCTCTCTGTTAGTTTGCATTATTTTTTTTTTTCTTTGACTGAGAAGTTCTGGGTTTTGGTGGCAACATTCTCGGACATTTTTATTTTGGGATTTCAGTAGGTCCTTGAATCATTTATGTTTTCACTTTGTCCTACATCTCTAAATAATGTAGATAGTTTTATGATTTCTTTAAATATGATGTCTAGAGTCTTTTGTTGGACATGGATTTTAGATAACCCAACATTTCTTTAATATTTTCTCTTTGAACTATTTTCCAAATTTACTGATTTTGCTGTGAGGTATTTTATATTTTTTTTTCAGTCTTTTGACTTTAATATTTTTGTTGTTTCATGTAATCATCAGCTTCTATTTAGACCATATTAATTTTTATGGAATTCAATTCTTGACTCAAGCATTCAGAAATCTATTTCTAATGCTTTCTTCCCTTACATATTTTCCCCCCAATTTTAAACTTTTAGCTTTCTTATTTGTATTTTCAAATACTTTATAGTATTTTTTAACTTTTACTTTATATCTTCCAAAAACAGAAAATTCTTTAACTTCTAATTGAAACTGTCCTCATCTATGTTTTTTGAGATTTTGATTATAGATCATTTTTGGTAAAGCATGAGACAAAATAATCTCCCAAGGAGGAAAGGACTAATGTGCAGAAATGACATATTATTTGAGATTCTATAGCAAAAATGTGAAGTAGACCCAGTCTTTAAGGTTGCCTCAGGGCCAAGAATTTTGGGTATATTTAAACATATGGCATGATACAGAAGTCCTTTAAAGCCCTCATCTCCTTTCTTTGGACACTTACCAGTTCATCAGTGTCCCTCATGAAATATTGTTTGGGTTGATACCCAAAATATTGAAGCTATTAGCAGAAATTTATAACAATGGTTTTAAACAAGTTAAAAAATACAAATAGTATTTAGAGTTGGAATACCTGGGCTGAAATAGTTCTATGTATGGAGACAAGCTATTATGCCTTCGTGTTTAAGTTTAATAATCTGAAAAATGGGAACAATGACACTTACCATTCCTAATGTAGCTTGTTGTCCAGAGGAAAGTGATCTTAAATTTCAAAATTTTATAGAAATGTGAAGCGTTTTCAATATTGGCTTTAGAAAATCATTTCAATAGAAAGCTGGCAAAAAAAGATGAATTCCCATTGACTCTCACTGTGGAAAATAGATGCTATTAAAATTAAGAAATAACCAAGTACTTCAAATTGGATGTTAAATAATCAAAAGGATTTTAAGACCTATAGTGTTTTATTATTCTGTTATTGATGGTTTACATGGCACATACTTAATTGACTGGATTAACAATGAAGAATAGCAGTTTGGTGTCTATGCAATTCATTTCCCATACAAGAGTCTGCTAGTTAGCATGTAGGAAAGTGGTCAGTCATTATTAATGTTTCTCCTGTGCATTGGACTAACATTAATCAGATTGAATTAATGTAGTGTTACTTTTATCTTAAGCTGACATTAATAAATGCCTAATTATTTTAAAAATGTGCCATGCCACATCGTCAAAATATTTTGTGAGGAACAATGTTTAGCATTAAAAAAATATTTTTGAGGCTTTAATATTAAAGATAAATTGTTATTTGATATTCTACTTTGGTATACCTTTAAAAAACACTTTTATTTTGCCAACTATGTTTTAGGCATTTTGTTAAGTACTTTATAGTTATTATCTTACAATGATAACAACAACCCTGGAGGTAGGTATAGTTATTATTCTCTATATTATACAGATGAGGAAAGTGAGACAGATAAAAGTTGTAATGTGCCCAGGATCACACAGCTTGAAAATGAGGTGAAATTTGAATTCTCTTAAACCTAAATCAATAGATTCTAAAATTAAGATACTAGAGGGGAATCCCAAGTTAGAAACAATAGTATACAGCAATAAGGAGAACTA
>CM053592.1:64422757-64477741 GCA_028646515.1 Pseudochirops corinnae
TTGCCCTTTTTTGAGTGTAATTTTATTCCATTACGATCTGAAAGGGATACATTTAATATTTCTACCTACCTATATTTGATTTTGAAGGTTTTATGCCCTAAGATATGGTCACTTTTTGTGTAGGTTCCATGTGCTGCTCAGGATAAGATTTATTCTTTTTTGTTCCTATTGAGTTTTCTCCAAAAGTCTGCCATATATAACATTTCTAATCTATTCACTTCCTTAGTTTTTTTTTTTTTTTCCTTATTTTGTGGTTGATTTATCAAGTTCTGAGAGGGGAGAGTTGAGGTCCACCACTAGTATAGTTTTGCCGTCTATTTCTTCCTGTAACTCAATTGACTTCTCCTTTAATAACT
This sequence comes from Pseudochirops corinnae, assembly GCA_028646515.1. Classification (NCBI taxonomy): domain Eukaryota; kingdom Metazoa; phylum Chordata; class Mammalia; order Diprotodontia; family Pseudocheiridae; genus Pseudochirops; species Pseudochirops corinnae. The sequence continues at coordinate 64,423,114 of CM053592.1, forward strand.
GGCATGCTATACCCCTACGTACATATATGTTTAGTACTGATATTATTTTATTGTCTACGGTACCTTTTAGGAAAATGTAATTTCCCTCATTATCTCTTAAGTAAATTGATTTTTTGCTTTTGCTTTGTTTAGATCAGCATTGCTATCTCTTCTTTTTTATTTTCTTTGCTTGAAGCATAATACTTTCTGTTCCAGTCTTTTACCTTTACTTTGTGTGTGTCTCTCTGCTTCAAGGGTGTTTCTTGTAAAGAACATATTGTAGGATTATGGTTATTGATCCACTCTGTTATCCACTTTCATTTTATGTAAGAAAGTGTTCCATTCACATTCACATTAATGATTGCTAACTGCATATTTTCCCTCCATTCTATTTTTCCTTCTTTTTGTGCTCTCTCTAGTATACTTTAGATTTAATCTTACAAGAATTTTTATTTTTTAAATTAAAAATTACATCATCTATGTTTATGTCTTTTATTTTAAAATCACACTCATTTCTGACTACACTCCCCATCTTGTAGATAGTAAACCAATACTTCTAACAAATATTGGGAAAGAAGGAGGAATAGAGAATTCAATGATCATTTATTAAGCACCTACTAAGGCTGAGTTACTATTTTATTTACCAATGATAGAAAGATAAAATAAAGCAATTTTCAGTTTTAAGGAGCTTACATCTTAATGAGGAAGAAATAACATGTACAAAGATTAGTAAATATGAAATATATTAATTGTAAATAAGAAATCTTTTCAGAGCACAGGGGAACATTAACAATTAAAGATTCAAGAAGGGTCTAAAAAAAAGACTTCACAAAAGTCATGTCAACAGTCATTTATTAAACAACTGCTATGTGCCAGGCATAATTCTAAACACTGAGGATACAAAGAATATCACCCCCACTCTCATCCCACCCCCATCACACCTTTAAAATAAAAGTCAATTCTCTAAAGGAACTAGGGATTTTAGGAGGTTGAAGCGACAAAGAAAAACCTGCCATGAATCAAGGTTAACATACGCTATGGTATGGAGGTGTGTTGTGAAACAGAATATTGGTGGAACTGGCAAGGTGTGAGTTACATATATACACATGCACCCTCCTACAATATTAGTGAAATATTTTTTGCAAGATCAATGTGGTTCTGGTTTTGGACAGTTGGGATTTACTGTTTTGCTCCTTGCCCTTGGCTGGGATCCAGTTATAGAGCCTCTGAGCAAGAGAATTAAAAATAAAAATTCTTTTGGGACTCTGTCTGGGAACTCCCAAAATTCCAGAGGACCTTCTTCTTTACTGTTTTTTTTTTTTAACTTTTTACAATGACTTATATATATTTTTATCTCCTAGATGGTTTTTAAAGCATCTTGAGAACTACTTCAACTTGAGAGTATTGGAATATGATCTTAGGAAAGGGATTGGTTGTTTGAACCCTTGAACTAGGAGTGATCCATCGTACCAGATGTATAATACTGTCCAACAGAAGTAGTAGAAGTAACATTGTGTATTGAGATTAAACAAGTAAGCCATTTTAGCTGGGATGCAAAAAGCTTGGGAGCATGAGGAGGAGAGAAGAGAATTCAGATAGGGAAAAAAAAAAGGTTGGACTTAAATTGTAAATGGCTCTATAGGACATGTCAGGAAAGTATATTTCATCCTAAGAACAACAGAGAACCACTGGAATTTCTTCATCAGGGGAATGACACTGTCAGACCTGTGATTTAGGAATTTCAAGCCTCAAGCAAATGATTCATCACCATGTAAAGTTAAGTGTAATGAAGAAGTTTTTTCTGTCCTATCATATTCAGGCTTTCACTGAAAACCCATATTTAAAATATAAACTAAGTTAGATAAAACATTTTTTTTTTTAATGAAGCAACAAATCAATGATAAATGTTTAGACCCTGGTCCTTTGCAGACTGGTCTGGTCTGGTTGTGGTGAGAGTTATACAAATGTGTAAATATACAGATACATTTAATCTATTTTTTTACAAGAAGTTCCTCATAAATTCCCCAAACAAATACTTGTAATGTGTTGGAAAACATTTCACTCCTCTCTGTCATTATTTGTGGGACAAATGTCACTGTGGATCTAAAAAAATTGCCAAATCAGCGCATTTATATATACTCAGTCATTACTCATTCCACTCTTCTAATTCATTTGACAGTTGATGCTGGTTATAGGTTTTTCCACTCATTTAAGTGAATTTATATTTATTTTGCCATTATCTGTGGACATACTGTTATATACTAGAGACAAAGACGGATGGAAGTAAATTTAATGGCTAGGAAATATATGCCAAAAAGAACTGATATGGTTAGTATAGTGGCATTTCAAAGGAATATGACAATAATTATCTGCTTCACTTTGGGGAAGATCAGATGAAGCATTGCTCATAATAATAATAGGAAATAAATACTGAAAAATTAATTGGTTACAAGTATATACTTAATACATTGGATGACCAGGATTTTTTCAGGTGAGTATTCCTTTTACTGCTTTCTCTGAACATTCATTTCTTACAAGAGTCTTATCTGTGGTTGGCCAAGTCTCTTCCATTGAAAATTCATCAAAGAAACTGGAGGTTTTTGTCTTTATCTTTGTGCACTGAGAATATCTCTTATCTTTAATATTCGTTATGGAACCACACTACTCATTTCTCATACACACAGCTGTGTGGTTCTTTACATCTTTTGATGTAATATATAAGAAGAATAATGATGCAGAAGTGGGGAGCATCGACCTGGTACAGTGGATGGAGTTCTGGGCCTGGAATCAAAAATACATTTTCCTGAGTTCAAATCTGGTCTCAGACACTTACTAGCTATATGACCTTGGACAAGCCACCTAATCCTGTTTCCTTCAGTTTCCAAGTCTGTAAAACAAGCTAGAGAAAGAAAAGGCAAGTCACTCCAGTGTATTTGCCAAGAAAACCTTAAGTGGTGTCACAAAGGGTCAGTCATGAATGAAAAATGATTGAATAACAACACGCAGTTATCCCAGCACCATGTCAGCTCAGAGAGTGAAAGAGACAGAGAATTGTGAATAGACAGCTTTGAAACTATGAGAGTCCTCTTTTCTGCATGGGCCCTTTCTTCTGAAGTTCCACCATGGACACTGTTGAAATTATACATGGATTCACAAGACTGAAGGTTGTTCTATATTTAAAAAAAAAATGTTCCATAAGTGGCTATAGCTAAAAAAGATTCAATACCTGAGAGACAAATGCCTAGAGATGAGTCTATCTGTAACTTGCTAGGCTAATCCTTGGATGAAAAATATGCAGCCCAATATTGTTCAATATTTGAAGGTTTATCAGTGTCACAATTGCTCAGTTTTGAAATAATCTTGGATTTTGTGTTGGACAATCTGGTTAGAATCTGACACTCAGGACTTTGGGCAAGATCCTGAACTTCTCTGCACTTCTATTTCCTTGTTTCCAGAATGAAGAAGATTCACTAGTTGATCTTTGAGGTCCTTTTGAGTTCTAAATCTATGTTTCTATGATCCTCTATGATTGTATCATGATTTTTTTGTTCATGTGTTTTGTTTTTACATTACAAACTTTTATCGATTATTCTTACTTCCTGAGAGGTCACTCATAAGAAAAAAAAAATCTTTTTATGTTAAATATACATTTGATTCTCCATAAGTATATGAATGTTCTCAAAATAATTCATTCTTATAATATTAAGGTTATAATATAAAGTGTTCTATTTCTGCTTGTCTCACTCTGCAATTCACATATCTTTCCATATCTTTTTGAAATAATATTTAAAATTTCTTATAATATGGTAGTATTTCATCAATATTAATCCATCTCTCAACTGATGGGCATCAGAATATTTTATAGGTTGTTTTTTTTTTCCCCTCCACTAGCAAAATATTGGATATAGGGTTTTTGTTTTTGTTTTTGTTTTGTTTTGCACATAAAGGGACTTTTCCTTTTCCTTTGATCTCTTTTGAATATAGGCCTAATGATATATGTAAGTTAAAGGACACACACTGCTTCATAACTTTTCTGTGTATACTTCTAAATTCCATTACAGTACAGTACACCCATTCCACAAGTCTACCAATTATACATCAATGTACCTGTTTTCCCTCAGCCCTTCTAACATATGTCATACACCTATTTTTGTCATCTCTGCCACTGATGAATAGGAGGTAAAAGCGAAGAGCTATTTTATTTTACACTTTTTCAAGTAAGTAATAATTCTGAGTATTTTTTTGTTTGTTTGTTTCAGATGCCTATAGACAGCCAGAGTATCTCACCTGGGAACTAGCTGTCTGTTCATAGCCTTAAACTATTCATCAGTAAAGGAAGGCTCCTATTCTTATCAATCTGAATTATTTCCTTATATAGTTTGAAAATGAAAATTTTACCAAAGAAACTTTCACCAAAATTTTTTTATCAGGCAATTGTTTCCTTTTAATTTTCAATTTATTATATTTATTTGTGTGGAAACTTTATATTTTATATAATTAAAATGATCTGTTTTATATTTTGTGATCCTCACTCTCACTCACTTGGTTGTTAACTTTTCTGCCATTCATAGGTCTTATATGTAATTTTATCTATATTTCTCTAAATAATTTGTGCTGATACCTTTTATATCTAGGTCATATAATATTTTTTATTTTTGCCATGCAATGTGAAGTATTTGTCTAAATCTTATTTCTTTATGGAGATATGCATTTTTCTAATAGTTTTAGTAAATAGTAAAACCTTATCCTAATAGCAATGGTTTACCATATACTAAGCTATTAAATATATTTGCTTAAGCATGCTATAGACCTATTTCTTCCTACAGCTGGTTCTCTGTTTTATTAACCAGTAGTAAATCATTTTGGAAGTTATTGCTGATAGTATAGATCACGCTTTGGCATTAGGCCTTCTTCTTTCCCACTGCTTTTTAGTATTTCTCTTGAGCTTCATCATCATCATAAACATCATTGTCATCATCATCATCATCATCCCCATCATCACCATCATCATAAGTAACATTGTTATAGTGCTTACTATTTGCCAGGCACTGTGGTAAACATGTTACAATTTAATTCTTTTCTCACTGAATCCCTACAATAACCTTGGAAGGTAGGTGATATTATTATTGCCATTTTACAGGTGAGGAAACTGAGACAAAGGGCATTTAAATGACTTGCCCGGGTTTACAGATCTGATAAGGTCTGAAGTTGGATCTGAACTTGAGTCTTCCTGACTTCAGGCCACCACTCAAACCATTGCATTGTCTAGCTGCCTTGACAGTATTTTTTTTCATCTCCTGAGAACAATTTTTGTAGTTTAATATTGTCTATCAAAACATGTGTTCCACCTACATGTATTTCTTTAAGGGCACCACACAATGATTAATCATAACAGTTTTGCATTTATAAAGAACAAATTTGAATCTGTTAAAAAATTATTGCCTATCAGCATCAATAATGAAGTACATGATAAACTTTGAATAATACTGATTATAGAATTCCTTTATGACAGGAAACCAAGAAGCATTAGAATTCTTGCTTAAAAATCAGTTTGGGCCCCAAAGGTATGTTGTACTTTTTTAAACTAGTAATTGCCTGGGCTGGGAGGGCAGAGTAAAGATGACAGATTAAAAGGCCTAAACTGCCAAACTTCCCCCACAGCCTCTTCCAAAAAATGACCAGACAAAGCAGTAAAAAAATTCTAATCAGGAAAAAACTCAAGGAAGTCATAGTATTTTTTCTTCTTACCCAGGACAGCTAAGGATGACAGAAAGAGTGGTCTGAAGATATTGACCAGGTACAGGCAGCATGGTGGAAATGGTACTAGCTATAGCGTGTGGGGTGGTATCACTTCATAGGAACATTGAGGGGACTGAACACTAGGTGAGAAAGAGATTCCAAGGAACCTCTATGCCAGTGCTTTGTCAGCACAAGGGAAGTTCTGTTGCTAATTATCTATTTAAAGGCTGACAGTTCCAGAGTAAAGTGCTAGCAATCAAAAGGGTGTAGCAATCAAAATGAGTGTAGATAAAACTTATAAGTCCAATGACAAAAAGAACAAAAAAATCATACCTTAAAAAGTTACTATGGTACAGTCATAGGAGATTTCAGGACAAACTCAAAAGGAGACAAAGACTTGGAAATGTCTACAAGTAAATCCTCAAAGGAAAAGAAAAATACAGATGGACACAAATCCAAAATAATTACTAGAAGAGCTAAAGCAAACAAAAAATATAAAAAAAAAATAAAATAAGAGTAATGAAGGGGAAAATAGGAAAAATAAATGAGAGCTATACAAAAACTATATGAAAAGTGAATTAACAGCATGGTAATAAAAAGAGAGCCATAAAAATACTAAAGAAAATAACTGATGGGAGTGGAGCCAAAATGGCAGAGTAAAAGGAGGGACTTGTTTGAACTCTCCCCCAAACTTCTCCTGTTTAAAAAGACTCTAAACAAACTCTAGAGCTACAAAACCTACAAAATAACAGAGTGAAATATATTTCCAGTCCAAGACAGCCTGCAAGTCCAACCAAAGGGTCTGTCACACTGGCCTGGTAGCAGAACACAGTCAGGTGTGGTTTACACCAGCACAGAAAGGGGCGGAGTAGGCTTCAGGAGACTGAATCACTAGCAGCTTTGTCAGTTTCCAGACTTTTCAACCCACAAATTCCAAAAGGTAGCATAGAAAAACAGGGGGAAAACTGTGAGACCTGGGTGAAAGAGGAGTGCCGTCCAGTGGGGGTCTGACCACAATCGTGGAGTGGTGGAAGTGTCAGTGGAGGCAGCGGCAGCAGCAGCAGCAACAGCAACAGTGATTCCTTCTGGAACTCTGGGCCCACAGATGGTGGGGGATTGAGCAGCTGATATAAAACCCCTGAAGACTCAGACAGTATACTCACTCTCACCCCTACAACTACTGGAAGCAGAGTTCTACCTTGACAAAGAGTTAGAAAGTCAAGCATTCAGCTGGGAAGATGAGTAAAACAGGGTACAAAAAAGAAACTCAGACTATAGAAAATAACTTTAAAAAGCAGAAATAGCAACATGCTAAAAAGTGGCACAAAAATCTATTGAGGAAAATAGCTCTTTAGTTAAAAATAAAAATTATCCCAATGATAAAAGAAGTAGAAACCTCACTGAAGAAAAGATCTTCTTAACATTCGAACTGGTAAAGTGGAAGATAATGACTCTATTACATAATTAGAACCAATAAAATAAATTGCAAAGACTGACCAAAAACAATAGAAACAAATGTGAGACACCTCATAAAACCTGACCTGGAAAAGTGGATAAAGGAAGAATAATTTAAGAATTACTGGACTACCTGAAAATTGTGATCAAAGACCCTAGCCACTGTATTTCAGGAAATTTTAAAGGGAAACTCCTTAGGTGTTTTAGAACCAGAAGGAAAAGTAGAAATTTGAAGAATCCACTGATATCACCTGAAAGGCATTCCTAAATGAAAACTCTAAGTTATATCATAGCCTAATTTCAAAACCCTAAGAAAAAAGGAAAACAAAATAAAACAACAGTATAATGAGCCAGAAAGAAGAATTCAAGTACCATAGAACCATATTCATGATCACACAAGGTTTAGCAACTACCACCTTAAAGGAATAGAGGTCTTGTACATATTCTAGAAGGTAAAGGAATTTTAATTTCAACCAAGAATAGCTTACACAGTAATACTAGATATAATTCTAGGGGGAGGAAATATAGATACTTAATTAAAGAGAGAATTTTTAAGGATTCTTGAAGATGAGCTAAACAGAAAAGTTGACATTCAAAAACAGGGTTCAAGAGATAAATAGAAAGGTAAACATAAATGAGAAATCATAGGAAACTCAATAAGGTTAAACTGATTTCATTCTTATATAGGAAGGTGATACATGTAAACTCTAAGAAAATATCATGTTTTTGTTTTGTTTTGATTTTTCTTTCTCATGTTTTTTTCCCATTAGTTATAATTCTTCTATGTGACATGACAAATGTGAAAATGTGTTTAATAGGAATGTATGCGTAGAACCTTTATCAGATTGTGTGCCATTTTGGGGAGGAAGGGGAAGGGAGAAGAAGAAAATTTAAAACTTATAGAAGTGAATGTTTAAAACTAAAAATAAATAAATTAATAATTTTTTTAAAAACGAAATGGCTGAGAAGGCAATAAAAATATCTTCATGAGGTCAATTAGGAGTCTATTTAGAGAGTGTGTGTGGGTGTTAGTCTATTATAATAGGATGCTATCATAAGGAGAATGGAAAGGTAGAAATAAGACAAACTTTGGGAGAAGGAAAAATAGCAGAGAAAGAATGGGGGACTTATCAACATAAAAGAAGTACACAAGAAAGAGATTTTTCCTTTGAGGTGGGAAGGCAAGAAAATTGGGATTAAGTGACTTGCCCAAGGTCACATAGTTACCAAGAGTGTCAGGTGTCTGAGGCTCAATTTGAAATCAGGTTCTTCTCACTCCAGTGACAGTCCTCTATTCACTGAGCCACCTAGCTTTCCCTAGAAATAGTTTTAATAATGGATGTTGGAAAGGGGGAGAGAAGAAAATGACTGAATCTCTCCTTCATTTGAACTAGCTAAAAGAGAATATTATATATATATAAGAGAAAAGAGTGAGGTATAAAAAGAGTGAGTATATACTAAAGATAACAATGGTCAGAAACAAAACAGACTTCTGAGGAGGAAAAAGGGCAAAATGGAAGGATTTATAAAAGATAATAAGATGGAGGGAAATATACAGTTAATTGTGAATACGTATGTGATGAACAAACCACAAAACCAGAAAAGGATAATAGAATGGATTAAAACCCAGAATTCAAGAATATATTGTTAAGAGGCACATTAAAAATAGAAAGGCATACACTGAGTCAAAATAATCTATTATGCTTCAACTGAAGTTAAAAATATAAAGGTTAGCAGTCATGATCTAAGACAAAGTAAAATTTTAAAAAAATCAATGAAAAGAGATCATTAGGTAGACTCTATTTTGTTACAAAGTCCCTTATACAATAACCTCATATCAATAAAGAACATATTTGCATCAAATGGCATAGCATTCAGATTCTTAAAGGGAAACTTAAATAAATTACAGGAAGAAATAGACTATAACTTCATAGACTAAATAGACTATAAAATCATGAAAAATGAGTCAACAGATTGGGTCAAATGGTAAGAGTTACAAACACACAATGAGGAAAGAATGCTTTAAAAAACAGAATAGGGCAAATGGAAAAAGAAGCACACAAATTCCCTGAAGAAAAATACTCCTTAAAAAGTAGAATTGAGCAAATGTCAGCTAATGGCTATGAGAATTTGAAAAATGATAAAACAAAATCAAAAGAATGAAAAGAAATAGAAGACAACGTGAGATATCTCAATGGGAAAAACAAATAAACAAACAAAACTAACCTGGAAAATAGATCCATGAGAGATAATTTCAAAATTATTGGACTACTTGAAAGTCATGATAAAACAGAGAGAGAAAAAGTGAGAGAGAGAGAGAGAGAGAGACAGAGAGACAGGGAGACAGAGAGACAGAAAGACAGAGAGAGAGAGAATAGATAACATTGAAAAAATTATCAAGGGAAACTCTCCTGATATTCTAGAACCAGACAACAAAAGAAAACACTCCACAATCACCTCCTGAAAGAGATTCCAAAATGAAAACTCCCAGGAATGTTATAGAGAAATTCCATATCACAGGTTAAGTATTAATTATTGCAAATTGCCAGAAAGAAACAATTTAAGTATAGTGGAAGCACAGTCAGGATAACAACAAAATTTAGCAGCTTCTATACTAAAGGATTGGAAGTCTTGGAATATAACATTCTGTAGGGCAAAGGAGCTAAGATTACAACCAAGAATCACCTACCCAGCAAAACTGAGTATAATCCCTTCAGGGGAAAAACTAGAAATTCAATAAAAAAGAGGACTTTCAAGCATTCTTGATAAAAAGTTCAGAACTGAATAGATAATTCAAATTTCAAATACAAGGCAAAGAGAAAACTGAACATACCTCTGCTTAGATAATACTACTTCAAAAGAACTAAAAACTTGCATGCCTCAAAAATAGTTCTCGAAGCAGTAGCTCTGAAAACCTGTAGCTTGGCACAGGATCCTGCTCACCACAGAAATAGAGACCAATTTTAAAATGAAGATAAAATTAACAAATAAGCTAGAGAAATGAGCAAAAAACCAAAATAAAACCGAATTACTCTGGTGATAGGGAAGATAAAAATACAAACTGAGAAGAAGAGATTGAAGTTTAAAAAGCTATATCCAAAGATTCAAAGAAAAAATGTGAATTGTTCTCAGGTGCCAAAAGAATTCCTGAAGAAAGGTTTTAAAAATCAAATAAGGGAGGAAAGGGAAATTAGTAAAATAAATGAAAGTGTTCTGAATGTATTCAACCATTCTGAATCTTAATTTGGAATTATGCTCAACAGACTAGAAAACAGTAGGTACCCTTTTCACCTAGCAATGTCACTACTTGATCTATATCTCAAAGAGCTTTAAAAAGTAAAAAACAAACAAAGAAACAATTATATGTACAGCAATATTTATAGTGGCACTTTTTTGTGGTGGCAAATAATTGGAAATTGAGGGGATGCCCATCAACTGGGGAATGACTGAACAAGTTGGGTATATGATTGTGATGGAATGTACTATAAGAAATGGCAAGCAGGTGTAATGGTAATTAATTTAAATTTGAAGACGCCTTATTTGTTATTTCAAGTAAGCAGTTACTTAGCCTTAATAACCCATCAAAGCTTTGTGAAAGAAACAGAAGGTGTAAACTCTCTCTCCTACTGCTGACATAACAGGAAGGGGTTGGCTAAAACAGGAAGCCAATGTGTGTGTGTGTGTGTGTGTGTGTGTGTGTGTGTGAATGTATTCAACCATTCTGAATCTTAATTTGGAATTATGCTCAACAGACTAGAAAACAGTAGGTACCCTTTTCACCTAGCAATGTCACTACTTGATCTATATCTCAAAGAGCTTTAAAAAGTAAAAAACAAACAAATAAACAATTATATGTACAGCAATATTTATTATATATATTATTAAGAGAGAGAGAGAAAGAGAGAGAGAGAGAAAGAGAGAGAGAGAGAGAGAGAGAGAGAGAGAGAGAGAGAGAGAGAGAGAGTCAGAATTTCTTCCTGACAAGCTCCTGACAAGTTCTTGCTCCCACCTGGAAGGCTGAGATTTCTTCTGGGTTCTAGGGCCAGCCAAACTGCCAGAGGACTGGGGAAGCATGACTAGGATGCTACTTCTTGGCTTGGTTGATCCTTGAGTTCTCAGGAACAGCAGGTTTTGAGATTTACTGGACCCTGTGAACTTCAGTGTGTATCAGGAATTACCCAGAGGAATGGACAAGGACCTGGGAGCTATCTGCCTCTGAATCCAGGTGATTGCTTGGTGGATTCAGGTAAGAGCTGGGAACATGAAAGGGATCCAGGAAATCTGAGAAACCACTCCGGGTCTAAATGAAGAATAGACCTCTCCTTGGATATTGAATGCTGTGATGAAATTGAAGTTTAATAGAGATCTAGGGGTGGAGGACTTGTGTATTTTCTAAATGATTGTACCTAGTGATTAAGGATACTCGATAATAGTGAATCTGAATTAGTGACTGATTAAGTTAGCTGGTGGAGGGTTTGTGTATTTTCTAATGATTGTTATGATTTCTTATCCCTGTTTACCTTCTCATGCTTCTCTTGCTTCTTGTATTTAAATGTCAAATTTTCTATTCACCTTTATTTCATCATCAAGAATGCTTGAAAGTTCTCTATTTCATTGAATGACCATATTTTCCCCTGAAACATTATACTCAATTTTGCTGGGTAGGTGATTCTTGGTTTTAATCTTAGTTCCACTTACCTCCAGAATATCATGTTCCAAGCCCTTTGATCTCTTAAGGTAGAAGTTCCTAGATCTTGTGTTATCCTGATTGCCTTTCCACAATATTTAAATTGTTTCTTCTTGGCTGCTTGTAATATTTTCTACTTGATCTGGGGACTCTGGAACCTGGCTATAATATTCCTAGGAGTTTTCTTTTTGGTATTTTTTTCAAGATGGGATTAGTGAATTCTTTCAATTTCTATTCTGCTCTCTGTTTCTAAAATATCAGGGCAATTTGCCTTTAGAATTTCTTGAAGCATGATTTCCAGGTTCTTTTTTTGATCATGGCTTTCAAGTACTCCAATAATTTTAAAATTATCTCTCCTGGATCTATTCTCTAGGTCAATGTATGTGAGATATTTCACAATGCCTTCTATTTTTTTTTCATTTGTTTGGATCTATTTAATAGTATCTTGATTTCTCATAAAGTCATTAGCTTCCATTTGCTCCAATCTAATTCTGAAGCAATTATTCTCTTCAGTGAACTTTTGAAATTCTGGCAAATTCAACTTTTTAAAGCATTCTTCTCCTCATTTGTTTTTTGGGCCTCTTTTGCCATTTGAGTTAGTCTATTTTTTAAGGTGTTATTTTCTTCAGTCAGATTGTTGACTCACTTTTCATGATTTTCTTGCATCATTCTCATTTCTCTTTCCAATTTTTCCTCCACTTCTCTTACTTAATTTTCAAAATCCTTCTTGAGCTCTTCCATGACCTGTAACCAATTCATATTTTTCTTTGAAGTTTTTGGTGCAGGAGTTCTGATTTCATTGTCTTCCTCCCATTCCATGCTTTGATGCTTTTGTACCCAAAAAAACAATCAAAGGTTTTATTGCTGTACTTGTTTTGCTTCCTTTGCTTGCTCATGTTGCCACTCAATTACTTGATTTTTAAGCTTTTTGACATAGTAGAATTCTGCTTCCAGAGAGGCGAGCTTTGTCCCAGTTCACTGGGATTTTGAAGCTGCTGTGGCTATTAGTTGGGTGCCCTCTCTGCTGCCCACACAAGCTCTGGCCCACTGGCCACACACCCCAGGACCTCTGCCCAAGACAGTGATCCAGATCCAAGCAGGTTAAAGTAAAATCGATTATCCTTTGAATTGCTGCTTGGTCCCCCTCTGAAATGCAGGCCAGAAGCTCTGAAGCAGTCAGTCATAAGGTGGCAGCTACACAGCGGCTGAGCCTCTGCCACTTCTTGCCCAGGAGGCAGTTGCCAGACCATGCTCTGTTGCCCCCTGTTCCTACAGAGTTCCACACTGACCTTTTACTCTGTATTTGGCATTTTTGGGTTGATAATTCTGGAAACCCCCATTGCTGCTGGAGATCCTCTCTCCTAAAGTCTACTCCAGCCTCTAGTGGCTGGGGCTGCCATGGGACTAAAACCATGGGCTCACACAGGAATGGTCTTGGTTACCAGCACACTGTGTTGGATCCTTCCTGTCTGCCTGCTGGGCTGCCTTCAGAAGGAGATTTCTTTCTCTTTCTTACTTTGTGGGTTCTGTAGCTCTAAAGTTTGTTTAGATCCATATTTTATAGGTTTTTGAGCTGGTTATCATGCATTTTATTTTTTACAAATTTCACTCAGTTTTCTATATGTTTGAGAAATTGTCCTTTATCTGAGAAACTTGCTTCAATTTTCCCCCCATAGTTATTATTACTAAATGCATTTCACTCCATCCTATTTCCTCTCCCCATTTATTCTATTCTTCCTCTCCTTTTACCCTGGTGTTTTGTTTCTGACTACCCCTCTCCCCAATTTGCCCTTCCTTCCATCACTTGCACATCCTTTTCTTATCCCCTTCCCCTTACTGTAGGTTAAGATAGATTTCTATACCAATTTCTGTGTGTATATCCCCCTTTAAGCCAATCCTAATAAGAATAAGGTTCATTTACTCTTCCTCAACTTCTCCATCATCCCCTCCACTAAAAAAGCTTTTTTCTTGTATTACATTTTTCAGAAAGACAGGAGAAAGACCTTCAGGTAAAGAAGCAACTGTGTGAATTATCTAAGACTATTCTACTTCCCTTCCCCCCCCCAAAAAAAATCACCGGAGAAATCAATATAGCGTGTTCCAAAAAACAAGCATCTTTGAAACATATTTACAAAATAACATCTTGAAAATCCATAACTGGGGCGGCAAGGTGGCACAGTGAATAGAGTACCAGCCCTGGATTCAGGAGGACCTGAGTTCAAATCTGGCCTCAGATACTTAACACTTACTAGCTGTGTGACCTTGAGCAAGTCACTTAACACCAATTGCCCTTCAAAAAAAAATTTAAAAAAGCAAAAAAGAAAAGAAAAGAAAATCCATAACTAATTATCAATGAAACAAGATTCATTATTAATAAATGAGAGCACTTTCAATTATTTTTAAAAGAAACAATCATGAGACATTCATTTGATTCCCCAAACCACCAAACAAGTGAAAAACATCAAAATAAAATTTATATAGTTGTCAAGGCATAACTAAGAAATTAAGCCAGTCATCTTAAGTACCTAGATATTTTCTTTAAAAAATAAGTATGAAAAGGCAAAAGAAAGACAAAAAAAAGAGGTCTTATCTTAGATGAAAAAATGATCTGAGGAAATAAGGATTTAAATATTTTCCTAAAAAGTAGGAGCAAGAAAGCAAGAAGTATGGATTTAATTTTCTGTGAATAAAATCTCATACTGTCCAATAAATGAAATGATATCTTTTGTGGAATGTTGGGTGTGGGGGAAGGTCAGGAATAACCAAATGATAATTCACTTGAGTGAGTTAGAAAAGAGGCAAGTGTCATCCAGGAGTTGTAAACAGGAATTGTAAATGAACATGAGCCATACTTGGATGGGGACAAATAAGGGGTTTTTATTCCTTAATTCTATCCTTAATTCTAATTGACCAGTGGAAAACAACAAAATTTAAATTTAACATAGAATGGGAATGGATAAGTGGCTTATCTCTCTCTAGGAAGGGAAATGGAGAAGTTCCATTAGAGAAAATCCTTCAGTAGTGGGTGGGTGGAGAGTAAGTGGTGTCATAGTGAGTTTCTATTTACAAGGGCCAAAAAGGACTAGCACCTCAGAAGAGTCTGTACTCAGAGCAAGATTGGTATTTCTGAGTACTGTATCACACACTGAGAGAAGAAGTATACTGGTCTTTCTGGAATCCTAGCAATCATAGTGGTAAGACATAGAATAAAAGGAATGATATGATTCCTTAGGAAGGATTAGTAGTTATGGTAGGGGCAGGGAGGTAGTCTTAGGTCTTAAGATACCACATATAGTGACTACCACCACATTTCATTGTTTCTTTTACAAAAGGATTTTTCTGAGAGTGAGGAAAACAGAAAATGTTTCCACCAAAAATAAATAGGCATAGGGGAAAGGAATGGGAACTGGAGGATAGAAAGAATATGAGATTTTCAAATCTACTAGTATAAATATAGTATGGAGGAAACAATCAAATATCTAAGAAACATGCATTGCCCATGATTGAGAGAATACACATTAGAACAGAATGGAAAGACAAAGAAACAAAAAAACCCACATTAAATGAACCTGTCTTAAAGGAAAAAAAGAAGAATGTTATTTAAGCAAAGAAGATAGGTGGGGTTAGGGTAAGGTATAAAGATTTTGAATCCCACATTAATCTGGGAATATATCAAAAATAGAGAGAAATTAACAATTAGGTGAATTTATCAAACTCGGTTTAGGTTAGGTTAATAAGAAAGGCTAAGGAAAGCTTTGGGAAAATGCTAGTATTTAATCAGTGTTAGCAGAACTAATTCTAAGGACAGAATTCCAGAAAGGAAGTAAGACAAAATAAAATAAATAAGGAGAGTTAAACACAAAGCTAACCATCATACAATTAAATGTGAAAAAAAAGTAAAACCATCAGATAAAACAAAAAGGAATGGCAAAAATCAATTAGGAAAGAAAACTAATCTATTACCTATATTAAGCTCACACACATCACAATAATTTAAAAAAAAAGAATGATGGATAATTATATACAGTTCTTCCATGTGTGATTCAACTGACTTAAATAAATCCTCTTAATTCTCAGGACACTGTTTTATTATGTCATCATAAAATGAGGAAGTCAAAGATGATGATCCATCTTAAGGTTTCTTTCATTGTGAAATGTAAGATCCTGAGATCCTGCTCCAGAACTGTACCATTTCAATGAAGAAGTCATGTCAATACTTCTTTTAGAAGGTAAATTTCTATTTTAACCATAACTATTTAAATACTTACTGGTATTGATATGTTAGATGATTTATAATCATTTTAAAGCCTAAAACAGCAAAACTAATAACATATTATTTTGGCAATATATTAATGACACAATAACAACAAAAGTATTTTATAAGACAAATTCCTTTTATAAGAAAGAAATATGGTAGATTTCAGAGGACTGTGATATAACCATGGGCTACAAGAGGGAAAGGGATTGTAAAATATAGGATAGGATGATGGACTTAGACTCTGGACAACCTGACCGTAGGTCTTGCCACGGATACTAGTTGTATGACCAAGTCATTTACCCTCTCTTAGTCCCAGTTTTCTCATCTGTAAAATGGAAATAATAATATCTGTAACATCTATGTCACAGTTTTGCAATGATGCAATTAAAATAGTGTATATAACTATCAGTTATTATAATTTCTGGAGAAGGTAGCTAGTGGATATTCACAAAATGTGAATACAAAGTATTATTTTAAAAAAAGGAAAACATTAAGTAATAAACAAAAATATTGCTCAATGAATATTGTTTTTTTAAATATTTTATGATCCATGTTTAAATATGTATATATACTGAACTAAAGCTAAGACATGTAAACCCAGGACGTGATCAGGGTAACAACGTCATGAATTTTTCTCATTAAAAAATTAATATTAGAATAGCTAAAGGAATACGTTCTCCTGAGATATTCTTATTTTCAGGAAGATTCATCAGGCTATGTGGATAATTAAAAGAAATCAATACTACTCCTAACACAGTGTAAAAATTCAGATACCATGGTAAATGATTTCCCAGAAGTATTTATCAAAATCTATGGGATTGTAAGAAAATGTATTTGCTGAACAAAATGAAAAAGCATTGAACACACGATAAAAAATATTTGGATATTATCAAGATGACAGATGTGGAAGAATAGAAAATCAAAGCTGTATTTACATGAAATTCATTTAATCTTATCAGTTTCCAAAGGGCAAACTGACTCAGAATAGAGATTTTAGCAATCAACAAGTCTGACTTTAATCATCACAGTCCAATTGTCTTTTCTACTTACTGAACATACTTGGACAAGTGACTTATCTCTTTTGTTTCCCAGTTTCCTCATTGCCAGATGGAAAGGGTGTGAGCAGGCTAGATTAGATGATTTGTAAGTTCCTCACTAGTCAGACTCCTATGATTTTATTATCATGTGTTTATAATGTATACATGTTTAGAATTTAGGTTTACTCTAAACTTTTGTTTTCACATTGACATAATTTGTCCTCAACCTTATTTCTCTCTACCTCCCAAAACAAAAGAGGGAAAAAGAAGAATCTTTTCTTTGAAAACTAAAAATATTTAACTGAAGACAATTTATAAGTGCTCTGGTATCACATACTTCACCCAACTTCTTAATACCTGATTCTCTACTTAGAACAGAAGTACCTCTTTTTCTTTAACAGTTTTGTGGAACCAGAATTGTCCATTAGCATTTTTTAAAAGAGATTGACTGAGTTCCCTTCTGTTATTATTTATATATTTGCTGCCATTATGTAGATTTTTCTCCTGATACTATTTTCTTCAATCTATATCAATTTGTGTAAGTCGTCCCATGTGTCTCTAAATTCCTCATATTTGTTTTTGTTGTTGCCACTAAAGATAAATAATATTTTAATATATTTATAAACCACATTATGGTCAGATATGCTCCAATTAATGGGCACCCACTTTACTTCAAATTCTGTTGTTACTGACACAAAGTATATGTCTATGAATATTTTATTTATAGAATCTCTCTTTCATTTAATTCTCTCTTTGGAGTATATACACAGATTGCTGGAGTTATTCTACTTAGAAATGAATGTGGAAAACAATGTGAATTTTCTTATGAAGGAAAGAAAGATGAAAAAGGAAAGGAAGGAAGGAAAGTAGGAAGGTAGGAAGGAAGCAAAAATCATACACTTTGGCAATTTCTTTGGACGTGGAAAGCCTTTGGATAAGTAACATCCTCTTGGTGAGCTGTTGTTTGAAGACCAACCTACAAGAAGGGAGAAACATGTTACTGAAAGCTTCACTACCACATGATTAATTTTCTGGTGATAAAAACTCTATACTAAAGTGTAATAAGTTTGGGACCTATATTGATGGGAAAAAAAAAAATCTGTGTTGATAAAATCACATGTTTTGAATGATCAAGGAAATAAGCCATAACCTCTTTTAAAAAATCTGCTAAGACCTATTATGTTGAGAATTCACTTAACCTTTCTGTGTTTAGTGTTGTTATTGGCCTCTAGTTTTCTTTTGGTGTAGAGAGGTGTGCTGTTCATCTGTTCACTCATTAGTCTTTTCAACTATAGATAAAGAAAAATAAACAGCAATAGAATAACAGTTTCATGCTTTATCAGAGGTGGGGAACCTGCAGCCTGGAGGCCACATGTGACCCTCTAGGTCTTTGAGTGTGGCCCTTTGACTGCATCCAAATTTCAGAAAACAAATTCCCTTGATTAATGGATTTGTTCTGTAAAATTTGAACTTATTATAAAGGCTGCACCCAGGGACTTAGCAGGCCATGTGTGGTCTACAAGCCACAGTTTCCCCACCCCTGGTTTAGAGATATTTATGTCCAAGATAATATACTGACATTAGCCAGTTGAATTAGTGCCACAATATGTTTTAATAAATGATTAAAATGTTAATAGTTCCTTAGTAACTGCAGTTATCTTTTTAAATGTTTTGTTTTTACTAAAACTTTTAAAGTCATTGCTATGTAAGAAAAATGGTTGATATGTAGCATGATACTCTGAAAATAAGAATTGTTTCTGTGTAATATAAGATTGGTGTTTTCATTCAACTTGCATTTCTTCAGGGAGAGTAGCAAGGAGAATTATTTAAAGAGATTAGGTGAATCTCAATGGAAAGAAAAATCTAATTCATTTTTGTTATATTGGGTACAGAAGCTGTATGCCTATTTGCTAATCCAATAGATATGTGCTATGCTAGTCATTAACTTGAGTGTCAAACTTAAATTCTTAAGTCAAGCCAGAGGTGTCCATGATATTGCACTGAGAAACATGCTCATTAAGGAAGTAGCTTAAACATCAATCACAATTCTTTAAAGGATCTGCTATATGAATTAAACAACTTAAAAAGAACAAAGGATTCCTCCTTATTTATAGAATGATAGACTCAAATAATCTTATGTTTATAAGTCTTATTCCTGCAGAGCCCCAAATCCTATATGTCAACCAGTTCTAAGTCTCTAAAGTATTAAGCTAACACTTTTCTAATGTGAGGTAGGAATTTACAAAGATGCCTGTTGGCTTAAGGCTCATATGGCTTTTGTATCACATATAACATGAGGATTAATACATTAATATGCTTACAAAAGGTTAACAACATATATTTGTTGACTTACACGTAAAGATATTTTGAAATTTTTATCATAAGATGTTAAGATACTTTTTAATCGTATGAGATCATAGATCCAGAGTTGAAAGGGACCTCAGAAACCATCTATTCTCTCATACTGAAGATGGGGAAAATAATCACTGAGGGAAGTGATTTCCCTAAGGTCTCACAATTAATATCAGGTATGGGATTTGAACCTATATCATCTGACCACAGAGACATTTTTCTCATTGAATACCTCATTGAAGATTGTTCAAAGTTAAGAATTTGTGAATAGCTTTCTTAAATTCAAAGCTGTTTGCAAGAAGTTGATACTTTTTAGGGAAGAGATTATATCTTAGTTGAACTTCTTTATCTCCTACAGAGACCAGTTTAACATACAATGGGAGTATAATTGCTTGTTGTTGTATTATTATTGTCTAACAATTTATTGTGTCAATATTATCTAAATTGACAAATCAGTATAGCTTTGCATGATGAAGAAGTGATATCCAGTTTCACAAACTATTAGTTATCTTTTAGGATAGTGACTGCTAACATGCAGTTTAGGAACTCTTATATTCTCTAATTTGTATGGATATATTTGTAAGGTATTGGAATTTCCTAGAAAGAAGGATTATAAAGCAAAATGACAAAGGATGAATGGGAACTGGTTTATCTTGGGATAGTCATTGTAAAGAGAGTAGGCAACTGAAAACAAAGGAAGTCAAAAGCTCTTATATCATTGTAAACAATTGTTGATGGACCAGCCAAGCAAAAATCATTCAACACTGGACAAAGAGATGAAAAAATGTCTTTATTTGATTTTAGTCAAGTATGTTGGTACCACTCTACTATAGTCTTCTAGAATGTATGCTCTATACTCCCTTAACAATGTTGCTCAAGACCTGGTGAGATTGCTGCTGTGATTTTTGGAATTAACTTCCTGTTGATGATGCTGTGATGCTAATCACAATTTTAGTCATAGGTAAATTAAACATTTGTAGCAGGAGGCTATATGTATATTGACACCAGACAAAAGCACTAGGCTGAAAGGAATATAATACAATTTATTAGAGACAAATATTATTACTTATATTTATGTTAAAAAAATCAACTTCATAATTACAAGACAGTCATTTGGCAGAAAAAGATCTGGACAATTTAGTAAAGTACAACCTTAATATTATTCAACAGTATGAAATGAGAGTAAGAAAAAAATTAAAAGCTAATAATATCATGGACTTTATTAGAAGAGGTGTAAGTCATAGGAATAAGGAAGTGATAGTCTTTCTGTACTCTGTCCTCATCAGACCATATTATGAATTGATTCAATTCTAAAGCCTTATTTAAGGAAGGCCTCAATAAACAGAACAACCAGAAGAGGACAAAAAGGATTAATAAAGGCCTGGGGTCCAAGCTATTGGTGGATCACTTGAAGGAACTTGAAGTGTTCTGACTGGAAAGGAGAAGATATGACATAATAGCATGTGAAAACTGCATTAAAATGTTTGGATACTGTTTACCTAGAGAAAAGATTATACAGTTTTCTATTTGGACTTTGAAGATCAAATTGGGAGAAATGGGTGACAGTTTTCAAATATATCCCTATTATAAAGAAAATAACACAATTTCCTAAGAATTGGAATTACTGAAAAATAGAATGGCATCCTTTGGTGTTGATGGTTTCCTTTTATTGGAGATCTTAAAGTGAATACAAGTTCATCAATTATTGGATATGTTAAAGAGTGATTTTTTTTTTCAATTATTGGTTGGAATAAATAGCCACCAAAGTTGATTATAAGTCTGAAATTCTGAGATCAAGTAATTATTTTAGGAGGCAGAATAGCATAGAGTGTTAGTGCTTTGGATTAAAAATCAAAAAGACTTAGGTTCAAAGGCTGCCACTGATATTTAGTTGGTATTTGACCATGGAAAGATTGGTCAACCTATCTAATCCTTAGTTTCCTCCAATGTAAATTTAGAATAATGATATTTGATGTTCACTCTCAGAGTTGTTGTAAGGTTGAAATGATATAATGTAAAGATTTCTGCAAATTTTAAAATAATATGTGATAACTGTTAATAAATTATGGTTAGAAAGATATCATTTATGTACATTGATTTTTTTCCCTAAATACAAACAAACAAACAAACAAACCCAAAAGTAGATGTTCATTCCTACAATTACCTAAATAATATCAAAGATATAATTATAGAGTTTATTTTATAATGTATATCCTACTGAGAACTGGTAATAGAAAAAAAAATCCTAATATCCAGTTGGAAGCAACTAATTTTTACAGGTCTAAACAAAAACAGTAACACAAAATAGGCCACACATTGAGCTGTCTAAATTCATCACAATAATCCCAGAGCAAAACCTTGTTAAAATAAAAAATATATGACCAGTCTAGATAATGTGGATGATTAGAAATGATGTCTCCCTAAATGCCATAGACAATGAATAGTTTTGCCTAGTGCCCAAATTTGCACTCTCTGTTCAGATGCATTTCCTTTCTGGGATGCAAAGCAACACACATTTTAAGATAATTAGAGGCATTTCCAAACCACTGACATTCAAGGACCTGATTCTGTCTATTTTTTTTTAAATTAAAAAAATCTGCTTATTATCTAATGATATTCCACTGCAATAGGAGAAGTAGTAATTTGTAAGTTTGAAAAAGCTTTACTACTTCTGTTCCTCATATGTGCATGCAGATAACTAAAACAGTTGATATTATCTGAATGTAAGATATTGAATTAATGGCTATATTTATTTTTCATCCAGATATATAGTTAGTCACACTTCTAAGAACCCCAACCTTCCACATATTAACTTTGCTCAGGAGGAATCAACCAAAATGGTGAATGGTCATTTAGGGGTGGGGAACCTGGGATATTGAGGCCACATGTTGCTCTCTTGGTCCTCAAGTGAGGTCTTTTGACTGAATCCAAATTTCATATAACAAATCCCCTTAAAGTATTTGTTCTGTAAAACTTGGATTCAATCAAAAGGCCAAACCCAAGGACCTAGAAGATCACATGTGATCTCAAAAGTTCACCACTTCTATGAGTCAGTTGGTGGAACTTGAGAAGCCTGGGCTGAAGGATAGAAAGTTCTGGATATCTACCTTCAAATACTTGAAAAAGTAAAATGAACTCACGTGGAAGAGATATTCAATTTGTTCTACTTTGCTTGGAGGGCATAATTCAGAGCCAGATGGAGAAGCTTGAAATAGGAAAATTTAGGTTTAATGCTGGGGGAAATTTCACTAGCAATTAGTATTATCCCAAAGTGGAAGAGACTGCCTTGGGAGGTCACAGGTTGCCCTCTCCCTGGAGGGTTTCAAATGGAGTCTGGATGAATACTTGTCAGTTGTGTTAAGGGTTAATTTCATTTCAATAAGGTTTAGACTAGATTGTCATTGAGGCCCTTCTAAGTTGTGAAATTCTCTGATCCCATGGTTCTATGAAATTGAATTAATGGAATGATGCCGTACATTGTTAAAGCTAACCATTATTTAGTTAGAATTTTTGCCTCTGGTGCAAATTTCATCAAATCCTGCAACATTTGGACCACCTCAATGACAGCCTCATTCATTTGAGAGGTGATCCAGCCAGGTAAACTGAAAAAAAATCAAGTACTATATGAAGAATAGATATTTCTCAGTTGATGACAGTGATATGGGAACTTCATTGATTCAGGATAGATAGAGAGAGAGAGAGAAAGAGAGACAGAGAGAGAGAGACAGACAGACAGATAGAAAGACAGACTGATATATGTTTTTGTGTGTACATATATATACATACATACACATATGGCAGTAGAGAGAAATAATGAATTGATTTTAGAATTGGACAAAAGACATAGAACAGGCTGGATCATATTTGGGAACCTGCCCAGTGCTTTTAATGATGATAAGCTTCTCCCATGGGCAGAAATCCATATATATAATGATGATATTCTCCTAGTAATTCTATTTGGAACAGAAATTGTAATTGCCCCCCAAATGCAATGGATTGATTTGTGATTGGTGATATTTATGGTTGTGATTCATGGGAAAAAACACAAATTTTGAAGGTCAAGATTTCAGGTAAAGTACATAGTGTCTGATCATGAGGTGTAGCACATTGTTAACATTGATATATGTAAGAAATGGCATGTGACCTCTGTAATGATATGTATTGACAGAAAAGGTAGCCGAATCTGTAGCCAGGGTAAAAGATAAAAAAAAAAAATTAGTACCCTGAATGCAGCACTCAATCTTCAAACTCTTGGAAGAAGACTTCTTTAAACATGGTTATATCTTTCATGTACAATTTCTCAAAAGATCATGACAAGAATCATTCATTATGAGAAAGCAGGGGAAGATTTCTATTTCACTGGCATAAAATATCCTTGTTGATGAGATCACTGCCCCATTGAAGTAAGAAAATTCTTTGAAGAGTTTCATCATCATAAAAATAATATTTCCATATGTCCATTTGTGCAGGGCACTGGCATACATAGTAGACAAAAATGAATTATATACTGCTTTTTTCCTTCTTAAATTATTTAATAGGAACATATAAAAGTTGTGATACCCAAACAATAGATAGAAAATAGGTAGGGAAATTTTTTTTTTAATAAAACTCATCAGCAGAGAGGTTGGTTAATTATGTAGTCATATGATAATATTCAATTCTGTTTTCAAAATGACATGACTAGTTCTGCCAATATCTTTTTCCTCTCTATCCCTGTCTTTCTTACATCCATATACACATAGAGTAAATAGTTTCAAATAGTCTCAGACAAAATACATTGAAAAGTTTTTATTTCTTTTCTTTCAATGTGCTAGTGGTTGACTGATAGCTAAACCTGATTAGTATTTCACTGGGGTCTTCATGAACTACAACAATCTTGAACGGGGGTTCAATTCAACATAATCTCAGTTTTCTTCCATCTTGTTGACATCTAAGCACAGCTCTGATAAGTAGAACAGCTAGGTAATGAATCTACCAGGGTCACATATTATGGATAATATCTAAGTAACCATTCATTTTCCCTTGCTGAATACTATTGTTATTTCTGTTCAATTTTACTTGTTTATTTTATTGTCACTTTTCTATCATGCAGATTGGCGCTTTAAAAACAAAAACAAACAAACAAAAAATCTGACTATTAGGAACTAGGATAAATTGAATCTTCAACTTAGGCAGAAAACAAAAAAGGTGCGTGGGCAGAGCCAAGATGGCAGAATAAAAGCAGCAACTTGCTTGAGCTCCCTCTGCAACCACCTCCAATACCTGTAAATAATGACTCTAAACTAATTTTAGAGCTACAGAACTCACAAAGTGACAGAGAGAAATAAATTTCCCACTGATGGCAGCCTGGCAGACCAACAGGAAGGGTTATTGCACCAAAAAGGGAGTAGAGCACATTCCTGTATGGCCTGCACTGGCACAGACCAGGTGGAGAAGACTTCAGGAGATTTAATCACTGACATCTGTGTTGGTTTCCAGACTTCTCAACCCATAAATTCCAATGAGAATAAAAGGCGAGTAGGGAAATCTGATAGAACTAGATGAGAGAAGAGTTTTGTCTGGCCCCTACCCCCAGGGTGGCCAAGGTGGGACCTGCTGCAACTGCTCCAGCTGCAGCTGCTTCCAGAACTTCAGGCCTACAAGTTGTGATGGGACAAAGTGACCAACCAAAGGGCATTTGCAGGAATCTTTCTGCTGGTACTGAGGCAGGATTCTCTTGCTTTCCCTTGCTTGGATCTGGGTTGCAGTCTTGGGTGGTAGTCCTGGGGTTAGGAGCATTAGGATAGCAGAGCTTGTTGAGGCAGTCTTCCTCACAGTCTGAGGCAGGTGGCTAGAAGAAGGCACAACAGCTTTTTGACAATAGCTGTGCAAAACCCCAGAAATTTGGGACACCATACTCTCCACTCTTGAAGCAGAGTTCTACCATGGCAAAGAGCTCAAAAGTCAAGTGATTGACTGGCAAGATGAACAAACAGAGGAAGCAAAATCAAACTATAGATTCATTTTTGGGGTGACAAAGTCTATCAAAACATACATCCAGAAGAAGATAACAAAGTCAAAACTCCTGCATCAAAAGCCACCAAAAAAAATATGAACTGGTAACAGGCCATTGAGGAGGTCCAGTAGGATTTTTACAATCAAGTAAGAGAAATAGAGGAAAAATTGGGAAGAGAAATGAGAATGATGCAATAAAATCATGAAAAAATGAGTCAACAGCTTGTTAAAGAAGTTCCCCCAAAATATGAAAGATAATAAAACCTCAAAAAATAGTCTAACTCAAATGGCAAAAGAGGTCCAAAAAGCCAATGAGGAGAAGGCCTTAAAAAGCAGAACTGGCCTGATGGAAAAGAAATTTCGAAAGCTCACTGAAGAAAATGATTGCTTCAAAATTACATTGGAGCAAATAGAGGCTAATGACTTTATGAAAAATCAAGATATTATAAAACAGATCAAAACAAATGAAAAAATAGAAGGCAATGTGAAATATCTCGTCAGATCAGTTTCTAAGAAACTGGAAGATCTCAGTGCCTGTTTGGGGGCAAACCTGGGATGCCTTGATCCAGACAAGAAGAAGGTATGATTAAACAAACAAAAACAACAAACAAACAAACCTCTCTATGTGTACCACTTTGACAAAAATCATGGTTATGAGATTGTTCCTGATTAATTCATGTCTATGAGTCATTTCAGATTTGAAAGCAAGGAATTTGAATCCTTGTCTTGCCAATATACCTATGCGACCTTATATAAAGCCAAGAACAAGCAGCTTTCCAGAGGACGGTGCTGTGAACAGCTTTAAGGTTCTGATCACACAGTAAGGTGAACTCTCTATTCAGCAGTAAACTAAAGAAAAACATTCACAGAAACCAAAGTATACCATTCACAATGTTATGACATGAAAACTTACCACAAAAGTGGCCACATAGTTTTCACCAAATGGCCACATAGTTTTAAAGAAAAGATATCATTCAGTAACTCCTTAACTCGATTATCCTTAAGCAGCAATCCTCCTTAAGTGACACAAAGTAGAAAAGATCAAAGTTTACCCACCCCTAGGTCACATTCTTAATCTCTCAGTCAAAATCTTCTTTTTTCTTGATTGGAGATTAGTTTCCAATCATCCTTAACTCAATCTTAAGGGGTACAAGGTACAAAGTACAAAGTTCTCCTACCCATAGTTCATAGTAAATCATGATCTTGTCAATCAGCACTAAGTACTGCTCTCTCCCAGCTTGTGCTCCTTCTTTTACATCATCAGTTACTTCCTGTGGCACCCACCTCTTACATCCTTCCTGTTCCTGTCTTTGGCAACTCCCTCCCACTGTGGGTTTTACAAGCTCTGTTTCTTAACTAAGGCTCAACTGAAACAAGGACATTAAGTACTTGTTTGCTTTCCGTTACACCGTAGGGGAGTCATTCAACCTTTCTGGGCCTCAGATTCAATATTTTTAAAATACAAGGGTTGAACTAGAATAGAGGAATTCTGAATCCTGTAACTTTAGGACCCTTGGTAGGTTCTATGCTGTTTCTAAAAATAGTTCTCATATTTATTTATAATATTTATATCCTAATGCTCTAAATTTTCCAATAAAAATGTTTCTCCTAAAACTATACAATCAGAAAATTTTAAGCATCTATTCAAGTTTCTGGTTATTATTTAATTTATTTTTTTCGCTTGTGAGATTTCTTTCCTCTTCCTTCCATCACTCCCTACTTCATACACCCTCCATTTTCTTCTCTGTCGACCTTGATTGTGCTGTTTATGATATTGTTCCATCTGGACCAATTTTGAACTTTTTAGCATCTACTCTTGGTATTTCATGCTGTTCACAGGCAACTGATTTATTTTCTTCTTGAACTATTTGTTCACTCTCTACTTTCAAAATGTAAATAATATGTACAAGCAAAGAATTATTTTTTGTCTGGCAGGGGCCAGACAAAACTCTTCTCTCATCTAGTTCTATCAGATTTCCCTACTCGCCTTTTATTCTCATTGGAATTTATGGGTTGAGAAGTCTGGAAACCAACACAGATGCCAGTGATTAAATCTCCTGAATTTATTATTATTATTTATTATTATTTAATCTCCTGAAATTATTTTTTCAAAATTATTTTTTTTATTGAGAGAAAATGACCATAGAATGTATTACATCAAATTCATTTTGTTCACTTTGGTATTTAATTATCCATGTATGTACTTACTCAATTCCCTTAAGTAGAATGCATTCTTATTGATGAGAAGGACTATTTCATTTATGTCTTTGTATACCTAGCTCCTAACATGTATGACACATAGCAAGTGCTTAAATGCTTGCTAAATTTGAATGGCATTGTCATTGAATTAAATTCAAGATTTTTTGGAAGTTTTAAACAATTACAAGATAATTATTACTTATTTCACGGGAAAAGAAAAGTAGCATACCTACCAAACAGGCAAAGTAAATGCATCAAAGAAATGACTTTGTTCTAAATGACAAAAATCAATTGACCAAGGGCATGGTAACATTAAACATGTTTAAAGTGATCCATATTCCTGAAAATGAAGGTGCAATATTTTCCATTTGATGAGACTATTCAATTCCAGAAACAAATGGAATTAAATTATGTGCATTATACATATAATAAAATTTGCCACATTAACTTGTACAGATGTAGGTTAATATTTTGTTTGCATACATCCCCAAGTCTGTCCTGTTCTCTGCCTGGATTTATCACAACTCTGCAGGCATGGCTGGCTGCTGGAAATGGACATGAACAATTAAATATCCAGTCAGAACTTCAGTGAAAGATTCCACTCTGACTGCCTTTGCTAAATCTTTTTGGTAGCTCCTCTGATAAGGAAAAGAGAAGTCCAAGTGTGAGAAATCTGAAGTGCAAATCTCATACTTGCTTGGTATATTTTTATCTAAGAATTTGCTGATCTTGACTGGCACCAATTAGCTTTTCCGTGAGGGTCAAAAAATGTCCCTGTTTCTTCCTTTGAAAAGTAAGCTAAATCCCTTGGCTGGTTTACTCCTTTCTTATCCTCATAGTAAACTCAAACAATTTCCTTAATGTTAGGATTTTTTAAAAGCCCCTTCTGGTTCATAAACTGCTCAGTATGTCATATGGTAGGATACAGATCATTAATATTCTCAGTTTGTTCTGTTGGAAGAAAAAAACACCATAGATTTAGGTATAAGATGCTGTCAGATTGTGTTTAATCACTTTCATCAAATAATACAGTAGGATAAATGTTGCCTTCTATTTTTAAATGAAACAGACATACTTTTGAATATTTCTCTGACATTTAAAAAAACAATCCTTTGTACTCACTTGTGTTTATTCAAAGATTGCTCAGTACTGTAAGAAAATGTATTTATCAACGTTTAAAAATATACCAACATAAATATGTTTGTGTATTTCTTTGTGGGCTTAATCATCTGCATACAAATAGACTTTTCTTTTTCAAAAATAGGAACATACAGTCTCTTGAATAGAAAAGTCAGATTTGTCCTCTGCGAATTGGAGGGAAAAAATAAACTTGTGTGGGAGGGACTGCTTCAGTTAAACAGAGAATTTATTTTTTAAGTGATAAGACCATAGATATAAAACTGGAACAGACCTTAGTTGTCATCTAACTCAATGACCTTATTTTAAAAATGATCAGTGTAGGATGGGGGAGGGAGAAGATGCAAGATGGTAAAGTAGAAGCAGGAATTTGCTTTTATCTCCCCAAAACTCCTCCAAATACCTGTAGAAAATTACTTTGAACAAATTCTAGCACTGTAGAACTCATGAAATGATGGCATGAAGCAAATTCTCAGTACAAGGTGGCCTGGAAGGTAAACAGAAAGGGTCTATCACACTGGGATGAGAGTGGAGCACAGTCTAGAATGGGTTGCACCAGCTTATATGAACTGAGGGAGGCCTCAGGCAACTGAATCAGTGGCACCTGTTGCAATTTCCAGACTTTTCAGCCCTCAAACGCTGAAGACAGCATAGAATGTGAGTGGGAAAACTCTGTGGAACCTGGGTGAAACAGGAGTACAGTCCAATCCCAATTCTGGGGTGTGAGAGTGGGCAGCAGAGTTGCTGGCTACTTCTGGAGCTCCAGTTTCCAGCAAACAGACAGTGTGGTGACTGAGCAGCTGATCAGAGGGTGATTGCAGAAATCTCTTTGCTGGCACTGAGGCAGGATTCTATTGCTTTGCCTGTGCTTGGGTCTGGGTTGTGGTCCTGGGTGGCAGTCCTGGGGTGGAGTGGAGCACTGATATGCTAGAGCTTGTGGTGCAGTGGAAAGGAAATCCCTCTCACAGTTCCAAGGCAGGAAGCAGTGCTTGTGGCCACTCACAGAATAGGGCACAGGCAAGGATAGGAGTAACACCTCTCCTTTCATCATACCACATTGGAAAAGCTTAAAATTTACAGGTCCCTACAAGTATCTCTGAAAACAGTTACACAAAACTCCTGAAGTCTAGGATAATACATCACCACCACTCCCACTCCCACTAAAAGCATAGTGTTACCTTGACAGAGAGTCAAATATTTGGCTAGGAAAATGAGCAAACAGTGTAAAACAAACAAACAAACAAACAAAAAAACCTCAAACTACTCAAACTATAGAATCCTACTTTGGTGACAAAGAAGATCAAAATATACAACTAGAAGAAGAGAAAAAAATCAAAACTCTTGCATCAAAAGCCTCTAAGAAAAATATGAATTGGTCATAAGCCATAGAAGAACTCAAAAAGGATTTTGAAAATCAAGTAAGAGAAGTAGAGGAAAAATTGGGAAGAAAAATGAGATTTAAGAAAGAAAATCATGAAAACCAAGTCAACAGCTTGCTGAAGGAGACCCCTTCCCCCTCCCCCCAAAAAAATACTGAAGAAAATTATACTTTAAAAATAGACTAACCCAGATGGCAAAAGAGGTCCAAAAAGCCAATGAGGAGAAGAATGCCTTAAAGCAGAATTGACCAAATGGAAAATGGAGGTCTGAAAGCTCACTGAAGAAAATAACTCCTCCAAAATTAGAATGGAGCAAATCGAAGCTAATGACTTTATGAGAAGTCAAGAAATTATAAAATGAAACCAAAAGAATGAAAAAATGGAAGACAACATGAAATATCTAATTGAATAAACCAGTGACCTGGAAAACAGTTCCAGGAGAAAATATCTAAAAATTATTGGGCTACCTTAAAGCCATGATCAAAAAAAGAGCCTAGATATCATCTTTCAAGACATTATCAAGGAAAATTGCCCTGATATTCGAACACCAGAAGATAAAATAGAAATGGAAAGAATCCACCAATTACCTCCTGAAAGAGATCCCCAAAAGAATACTCCTAGGGATATTGTAGCCAAATTCCAGAGTTCCCAGGTCAAGGAGAAAACATTGTAAGCAAACAGAAAGAAACAATTTAGGTATTGTGGAAACAAAATCAGGATAAGAGAAAATCTAGCAGCTTCTATATTAAGGACTCTGAGGGTTAGGGATAGTCAGAAGCTAGCACTTGAAAAGGGACAGGGTCAAAGAAGAAAACAGAAAAAAGGGGTGGTGGGATAGTGTGGAAGGAAATACAGTTACTCTTCAAAACATGACTATTATGGAAGAGTTTTGCATGCCTACACAACATGTATAACCTATGTTGAATTGCTTGCCTTCTCAATGAGGGTGGGTGTGGAGGGAAGAAGAGAGAGAATTTAGAACTCATAGTTTTAAAAACAAATTTTTAAAATGAGGGGGAGGTAGATGGGGAGTCATAGAGAACAGGACAAATTGGGGGAAGGGGTAATGAATGCATGCTATCTTGGAGTGTGGGGGAGGAGGGAGTTGGAGAGTAAATTTGGAACTCAATCTTGTGGAAATAAATGTTGAAGATTAAAATAAATTAATTAATCAAAAAGAATAAAAAAATTCTGTATGTTAAAAAAATGATCAGTGATATCCAATTACTTGACCAACATCATACAAACCTGCAAAGTCAAAGCTGAAATTTGAAACTAGGCCTCTGATCAAAAAGTTACTGCTTTTTCCACCTGTGGACAAAAGGTATATATATATTGAATCTTTGGCAGAAGTAATCTTTTTATTTCACTAAAATGTTGAGACTGCAGTGCAAAGAGTGGAAAAAAGAACAGATTTCTGCATTTGCATGTCCTTGATATAATTAGATATTTGCAGATACTTCCAAACCATCTCCACATTTCTGTGATGTGAATGGATATACAGTGCAGCGCTTCATGGGCTGGAAGATGAATCATTTGCTACTTCCTCAAGAAGCAAGCAAATGCCTCAATATTAAATCAAAATGAATTGTTCTTTTTGTCCTCTCAGTCATTCCTTCTGAATTAAGTTAAGGAAGATTCTGTTATTCTTCTTAGGGGCTGACATGGACCCTATCATTTGGTATCATTGGTCAAATTATGGATAAATTGCACCTCATTATATAATCTCCAATTGGGTTCTTGGGTTTGCGCAGTCCCATCCATTTTTCTAAAGTTAATTTTCCTCTGATTAAAATCTATTACTTTGAAAACTAGAATTTCTCCCACTCCTTGCAAACACTTCCTTAAAAGCAAATGGGAAATTTAAACAAGTACAATGTGGTTCCTGTACTAAAAATGTACAGAGGCCAATGCTTTTACAGGTCATCATTTTTATTCTCTCTCTCCCAAACTAAACACTTGCATTATTCAAACTTTTTTTTAAAGCACTTTCAATCTCAAAATATGTTAAAAGGTTATTTTGCCCTTCTAGAGCTGGAGGGGAAAGGGAAGCTTTTTTGAGGTAACAAAAATTTCTCTTTCCTTTTCTTCCCTTTTTCAATGGTTGTCATTGCTTTTAAACTCCTTTGACCTTTTGAGAACAATAAAATGCCCCCAAATAAAGTCTCCTTTCATGGAAAGTTTGCTGTTCTAGCATTCTCCTCTTCCATTAAACCTGCCTGTTTAGAATAAAGTTGTAACCAGTCTCAGCTTTCACAGCAGGTTTACAATTGGTCCAAATAGATGTTACTAGAGGTAACCACATTTTCTATGGGAGATAAAGTTCCCTTATAGCATAATTCAGTACACTGTGGAAAATAGGGGGGAAAACAGATCACCAGACAGCAAGGGAATTTAAAAATAAAAGCGAATACAAATAAAACTTGTCATATATGTTGATCCTATTTGAGCAATTGTCATTACTACTTCAGATACAATTGAAAAAGCCACAGAAGTCTATTTTAGCATTGTTAATGTCATAGGCAATCCACTTCCAGCCAATATTTCCTATCGGCATATTCTGGTTTTAGTCAAGAAACTTGACTCGACATCAGTCAGTTAATGACTCAGATTAAAAAATAAAAAAAAGCATGACACGTTTTCTTTTGTTTCTCTGAGAAGCCACATGCAAAGGAGTTTAAAGTACAGAAGACCATAATTATTTACTTTTATGTCTAGAGTGATGGTGATAATAAATGATCTCTATACCTTTGCTCATATCGAATCCCCTGCCTAACATGCCCTACTAATTTCTAAATGACAGCCAAGTTATATACAAGACAAAGAGTTGGATTTAGAGTCAGAAGACCTGTATTCCTATTAAGGATTTTCCATATGCTGATTTAGATGTAAGACTAGGGAAGTCAATTAATTTCTAAGGAACTCAGTCTCTTCCTCTATAGATATTATGATCTTTTCTGCATCTTCCACCTCTAAAACTGTGAATCTATGACCCAAAACTAATTTATCTTTCAAGATATCCTCTGTGAATTTGGGTCTTGTTAATCTCATTTGATTTTGTTATATTTATGAGTGGTTTCTGGATTATACTTTTTTGTGAGTGTCAAATCATACACTGCCTTGATTTGTCCTTTATGTCATATTCAATTCAATGAACATTTATTAACTACTTACTAGGTAAAAATGAAACATGAAGATAAACAAAGACTAAAAATAATGAAATAGTTCCTACTTAAAAGATCCTTAGGGTCTACTAAAGGAAACAGTACATATACAAGAAAATAAATAGAAGATATGCACAAAATTAATTTAAAAAGTAATTTTATGGAGTTAATATAGAACTAACACTTACAGTTATAAGTAAAGATTAGGTGTAGAATGTGGTACTGAAATGGTGCCTTGAATGGAGATAAGGATGCCAAAGAGTAGAGTGAAGAAGAGAAAGTATTCCAGGCATGTTGGAAAGTCTGGGAAGAATCGAGGAAGTGGGAGGTGGAATTACATATGTAGGAAGTAAAAATTGGGCCAATTTGACTGGGCCATAGAGTACATAGGGCATAGGGATAAGGATAGTATTGAATAAGTTTAGAAAGTTGCGATGGAATAAATTACAAGGACTTTAAATGTCAAAGGAGTTTCTATTTTATCGTAGATAAAATAGGGAGTCCTTGGAGTTTTGTTTTTTGCTTTATGTACTCAGTAAGATGATAAGCATATATAAAGTGTTTGCTTTGATCCAGACACTGTGCTAAGTAGTATGACTACAAAGAAAAATAAAGTAATGAATTGTGCTCTCATGGACCTCACATTCTAATGGAAGGCAATTTCAGAGGGAAGAGGCCTGGGATGGAATGGGAAAAGTTGGGAAATGGAATCCTGCAGAAGGTGAAATTTGAACCACATCTTGAAACAAACCAGGTATAGCATTGAATGGTAGATAGTGTCATATTTAAGCATAAGCAAGTAGGTTAGTATAGGTAGTTCTTATGGTGTGTGAAGGAGAGAAAAATATAAGACTATTGGAAAAGTCAAAAAGGATCAGGTTCTAAAGCAGTTTAAGTACCAAACAAATAATTTAATATTTAATACTGGAGATGATAGGGAGCCACTAGAATTTAATGATTTGGGGGGAGTGGAGAGGCTGACATGATCAGACTGCATTCTAGGAGGATCATGTTGAAAGCTGAGTGGAGTATGAATTGGCATTTGGCCTCTGAATCGAGTATGAATTAGAGGGAGAGGGACATGAAGTAGGGAGACCAATTAGGAGGCTACTGAAATTGCCCAGCTGCATCTGGGGCCATCTCCAGTCATCCTTATCTATATCTTGCCACTGGACCCAGATGACTTTGGAGGAGAGAGTGAAACCAGTGATCTTGCATAGCCCTGCCTAACTTAAATCCAATTCATTTGCAAGTCATGTCATCACCTCCCTGATGTCATGGTCTGCCTGGAAAAGAAACAGCAATAGCCAGGACAAAAGGTGGTAAAGACCTGCACTACCATGACGACTGTGTAAGTATATGGAAAGAATAAATATAAGACATATTGTGAACATAAAAAAATAAGATCAGAATGAGGAGTCAAGAATGACACCAAAGGGTTGCTAGGTGGCGCAGTGAATAGAACACTGGCCCTGGAGTCAGGAGGACCTGAGTTCAAATCCGGCCTCAGACACTTAACACAAAAACTAGCCATGTGACCTTGGGCAAGTCACTTAACCCCAATTGCCCTATTTTCCCCCCTCCAAAAAAAAAAAAAGAGTGACACCAAGAATCAACTGAGAGCTTCATCAGCTGGGAGGATCATGGTAACTGAAAATCAGAAAATTGAGAAGATAGTTTTGTGAGAAAGATATTATACTATTTTGTACATGTGTTTAACATGCTCGTAAGATATCTAATTTGAAATGTTTGAGCTTATGAGATAAATTAAAGCTGGATATATAGAACTGAGATTCATCCATCTAGAGAAAATGACTGAAACCATGAAAGCTGATAAGTTGGCCAAGTGAGATAACATATAGGAAGAAGAGAACAGGGCCAAGGACAGAGACTTGGGGGACACTCAGATTTACTGGTTATAACCATATTGAAGAACTAACAAAAGAGATGTAGATAGAGCAGGCAGTGGTCAGATAGCCAGTAAAAATATCGGGAAAGTAGAATGTCATGAAAATTTAAAGAGTATATCCATGAGAGTTACAAAGTCAGATTTTTGTCAGAAGTGAATACTAGGCCTCTTCTTGGAGATTATAAACTACTTGTGAATTGGAGCTGAGTCTTAGAATCCCCTGTTCTGTTGTGACAGTGCTAAGGATATAATGGGGGCAGGTAATAAATGCTTAGGTCATTAAGAATGACTCTTAGACACATAGGCTGCAAACCTAAATGAAAGAATATGGAGTTTTATAATTTTTTTCCCTATAGTTTTCAGCCTAAATGTAAAACTGGTTTCATAATAAAATGACTTTGGTTTTAGATGACCAAAGAGATGTATGTCATATGCTCCATTCTGAAAAATGGAACATTTCAAGAGAGTGGGGAGAGATTACTGTTGTTTAAATGTTCACTGCTGAGAAGCTGCCTTCTCATCATCAAAACTTCTAGAGACAACTGATGCCTTACCCCAATCCACTGATTCCACAAAGGAAAGTTTAGAAGAATTTTTTATGACTTATATCCTTTCTAAAGTCATCAGTTTAAACATTTTATTTATTGTCACATGAGAAGTGGTTGGAAACAATGTGTCATATGGATTGATTTCTCTCTCTGTCTTTCTCTGTCTCTGTCTCTCTGTCTCTGTCTGTCTCTCTGTTTCTGTCACTCTGTCTCTCTCCCTCTCTCTGTCTCTCACCCACCCACCCACACACCCACTACATTAATAGAAGTATCTTTAGTTATTTGTCATAATGGTTTTAGAAGGATACTAGTTAGGACTTGATGTTTTGGATCTTCTAAAATTACTTAATCTTAATTAATGATTAAAGCATGATCAGATTTCATCAAGGGGAGGGTTAGATATGATTCAATTCTGTTGTTAAGGAGGAGTGATGAATGGGGAAGAAATTCTATACCTAAATCTCTTACTAGAAGTGATTGTTCCAATTAACAGTGAAGTACATCATACATGTGTTTGTGCGTGCATGCACACACACACACACATACACACCCCACACACCTCTCTATACATGCAGAAATAAGGGGGGAAGGTTAGTTTTCATTGATAAAGTATTGCTGTGTTATATTATTAATATACTAATAAATCAACAGTAAGTCATTGGAACACGCTTTTAAAGAGTATCTTTTAAAAATGTCAACGTGAGATTATGGAATTGTGAAAGGCATTCACTGTTTTATTCTTAGTGAGTTCTTTATTTCCTCAATAATAGCTTTTCCCCCTAGGTGGTTCCTATTGCAACTTGACATTGATTTGAATGATTTTTGTTGGATGGGAAACATGAATAATGTTACACTTTGTTTTGATATTGAAATAGTGATTATTGCCAGTAGGTTACGTGAAGGGCGTCCCTTAGGTGGTTGACTTTCAATTAACCCATTTTATATATTTTGGGATTCTATCTCCCTTTATTTCACATTTTAGACTCTAAAATATTAATGTTACTGTAAATCACTGCTTTATCCCTAGGTCATTTCTTTGTGTCTCTGTCTCTTTCTGTCTCTCTGTCTCTGTCTCTGTCTCCCTCTCTCTCCTTGTGTCCCTCTCTCCATAGACTAAGTTTTTGAGTTTCTTTCATTGAATTTCTCTACATGACAAACTTAAATTTACTGGCACTGAATTTCATAGCTTTTATTGATTTCTATAATCAATCTTGATTTTCTCTTTACTGACAAATGTCCTTTTTAGTACTAACCATGTGTTCTCCTTTATCATTCAATTGTATTGTCAGGAAGAAGCAGCTGAGCCATTTATTTATCTGTAAATCTGAATTCAAGTTGAGCTTCTCAGATTGTCCTCAGTTGCTATGTCTTTAACTTGCATCAGATAGTTTGTTTTTTTAAATTTTACTTAACTTTTTTACCTTTACCCAGGAAAATAATGCTCGAGGACACGATTGATGCCAACTAACCTTATATTAAAGTGGAGATGGTTCTTTCAAAGTGTCATTTATTCTCTAATCATAGAACAACCCCACAAATATCAATTATTAAGCTTAATTCTTTTGTGAATTCATGGAATGAATGTCATATTGGTGCCCCTAGTTCAGTGATTGAAGCAGGGACTAGAAATCTGGAGAACACAAGATCTCTATCTCTTTCTAGGAGCCATCAGGTATCAGGGTCACTAGCATTCTAAGTCAAGGAGAGCACTATCACTCACCTTCACCAACTTTTTCACTAAAGAGAATTCAGTGTTTAGATTGAGAATTGGTTTTACTACTATTGCTATTATTTAGTGACAGCATAACATAGTGCAGAGCATGCTGGGCCTGAAGCCAAAAGACCTTTGCTTGAATTCCTGATGTACTGATTATGTCCCAAAGGGCTGGTTACAACCTCTTAGCTTCTGTTTTCTTATCCATAAAATGGGTAAAAGAATTCTTGTCCTACCTACTTCATAGACTTGTTGAAAGGAAAACTCTCTGAAATTTAAGCATTCTATAAATGTTGGCTATTATCACATACATGTAATCCAGTAATACAAACGAATTGCATTGTATTGTAAGTGAGAAAGCATGACATAGTAGATAGAAAAAGAAAGACCTGGGTTCAAACTTTCCCTTTTTTATTCCTTGTCTATAACAATGAACAACTCACTAAATCTCTACTTTCCTAACAATGAACAAATCACTAAATCTCACTAAA
The DNA here is from genome assembly GCA_028646515.1 of Pseudochirops corinnae. Lineage (NCBI taxonomy): Eukaryota > Metazoa > Chordata > Mammalia > Diprotodontia > Pseudocheiridae > Pseudochirops > Pseudochirops corinnae. The sequence continues at coordinate 64,461,156 of CM053592.1, forward strand.
TCACTTTAGATAGCTACCTCCCTAAGTTATAGGTCAGTTTCATTTTGCTTCCATGAAGAGAATTCTCATGCAAGCAATGGCATATTCAAAAGTGATCCTTCAAGTATCATTACTGATGTTTGATCATGTCTCCCCTTTCATGACTCCATATGCATACTATCCATGGAGTTTTCTTGTCAAAGATATTGGAGTGGTTTGTCATTTCTTTCTCCAATAGATTAATGCAAATAGAGGTTATGTGACTTAACTGGGGTCACACAATTAGTATATGTCTGAGACCCAATTTGAACTTGAGTCTTCCTGACTACAGACCCACCACTCTATCCACTGAGCCACCTAGATGTTTAAATATATTTTGCCTCAAATGTTTCTTTGTAAGCCATCTCTTTGGCGCTTAGAAGTAATGTCCCAAACACTGAGCCTAAGCTTCCTAGAAAAGGCTTATTTCTATAGATTTTTTAAAATGAATATCTATTTTATTTTCCATCTATCTATGAGTTTTTTGAACTATCTGAAAAAAGAACATTTCTTTTATAATATAGATGATTTGTTAACAGATTATACTAGGACCTAAGGGAAATCATATTGAACATCGATGGTTTTTTTTTTGTGAAATAAAACCTTGTTCACATATTGTGGGACACAGGGGTACTACGAAAGTTTGTTAAGCTTCTGACTATTTTATAAGTCAATTTGCTAAACTGCCTTAGCAGATAAAGTCTTTAGCTGGACATGGGAGAGCTTTAATAATTTAATATTGGTCTACTTTCCTAACATGTTTGCTTCTTATTTCTCCTAATGTACATCATGTTCTAGACAGATTGCATGTGCATACCATTCATATTAGTAATCTCAAGCTGTATTTCATACTATGGCTCTTCATCTACATATATCCTACTTGTCCACACCAATGAAGCAATTTGGGTTTTCTATGAATTGCCTTCTCCCTCTCATTCTGATTGATCCATAATCACTTCTACTCAGTCATAGATATTTCTGCTGATATTTTTGCATAGTTTTGACAAATTCCTCTTCTTTAATGTGTTACAACCTGCTCACACCTACCTCGAGCTTCTCCATTGTCCTTTGGGTGATCTTTGACTTGAATTATTTGTAGAATAAGGCATTCACATATTCTTATTTTTCTTTTAAAAAGTTAATCTAATGTATGCACATAAGTCTGGCTTTTTACTCCCAAAATGTCATCTACTTAGCTTATTTGTATCAGTAGTAAATACTATCTTTCCTGAGTTGAAGGGCACTACATTTAATAATTTCATTTGTGGAAGAGATTTATTGGTAATTAATTTTATTAACTTTGCTAAAATAAAGATTTCACACAGAGATATAGAGTATATTTGAATGGCTCATTTTGTCAATAATACATAAAAGGTAGTAATGGCAGTGCCAATTGTTCATTTGTGTTTGGTATTAGAGTATCTTCCCCACATTGAAACATAAGACATTAATAATTAATAGCTAGCATTTATATGGAGCTTTAGATTTGCGAAGTGCTCTATATAACTTCAGTCATTTGGTCTGCACAAGAACCCTGTGGGGTAAGTGCTATTGTTATTCCCACATTAAAGGTAAGAAAACCAAGACTGAGAGAGGTTAAGTGACCTGCTTGGGGACACATGTGATTGTCACAATCTGAACTCATATCTTTCAGATTCCAAAACCAGTATTTTATTTACTGTGCCTCCTAAAAATATAAGGTACTTGGCATAAGAAGCAAAGTTAAATGAATTCCAGTTCTTCATACTTCAAAACAATAGTGATAAACTATCCTAAAGATATGTAAGGATTGTCTTAGTGTTCTTTCTTCCCTATTATTTGTTATTTTTATTATAATCATTTCCTACCTGGACTATGGCAATTGCATCCAATTGGGTTTCCTTGCAGAAGGCTCTTGTCTCTTAAGTCTATCCTCTACATAACTGTCAGAATAATAACCCTAGTGGGGGCTAGGTGGTGCATTGAATAGAGCACCCACCAGCCCTGGAGTCAGGAGTACCTCAGTTCAAATCCAGCCTCAGACACTTAACACAAAAACTAGCCATGTGACCTTGGGCAAGTCAGTTAACCCCAACTGCTCTCTGAAAAGCAAAAAAAAAAAAAAAAAAAGAATAATGACCCTAAAATAATTCTGACTACATTACTTCAAAAATCTTCAGTGTTTTTTTGTTGCTTTTAGGATAAATAAAAAAGTCACCAGCTTGGTATTTATAACTCTTTACAATTTTACTCCCTTCCCACACTTATTTTACATGCCTCCCTTTCATAAAACTCTTAGCTTCTAACCCAGTCAGTCAACCAGCTATTGCATGGATGTGACATTCCTTCTCCCTCTGCACCTTTCCACAGGCTGGATATTTTGTTAAGAATGTAATTCCATCTTTGATTCCATTTCTTACAATCCCGACTTTTTATTTATTTTATTGTTTTTGGCAAGGCAATTGGGGTGAAATGACTTCCCCAGGGTCACACAACTAGTAAGTGTTAAGTGTGTGAGGCTGGATTTGAACTTTAGGTCCTCTTAATACCAGAGCTGTGCTCTATCTTCTATACCACCTAGCTACCCTCCCTCTCCCTTTGTATTCCTGAAATTTAAATACATTACAAGAAAAAAATACACATAAATTTATTTTAAATTATTTATTTTTATTAAATTTATTAATAGTTTAATTAATAATTATAAATTCAAAAAATTATTAAATTATTTAAATATATTAAAAATAAATTAAAAATTGAAATTCAAATACAAAATAAGAACAGGGGAAAAAAGCATACCATGTGTACAACAGAACATATATAACAATAAGTTTCCATTTCAAGAAAACCTATATACTAAATACAATGTGCTGTGTTGAGAGTTGTCATTTTCTTTGCTTCCCTGTTAGTTTTCTTTTGTTTTCTGCAGTGTACTTTTTACTTAGTTCTTAACCGCCCCACCCTCAAAGGCTACCATTAAGCAGGGATATATTTAAGTATAGATATGTAGATACACACAAACATGTATCAGCATACACATTTGGACATATGGCTCTGTGTGTATATGCACACACATATATGTTCCCTAAGAAATTCTACTTCTGATCTTTGCTTTTATGTTTGTGCATATCTCTTATTTCCTATACCTCCTAACTGCTCTACTTTATTTCTACCCACTACCTTGTCCTCCTGTTACTTAATCTACCCCTCTCCAAGGATCCTTCCCTTCTCCTCCCATTCTCATAAATCTGAACAACTTTCTGTACCGTACTTTGACCTATTCTATCACTCTCCCACTCTAAAGATCACCTTCTTGTCCTCCCAAGGTTCCCTCCCTTGTGCTCTCATTCCCGATAATCTAAACATCCTTCCCCTATCTGTTCTCTCACCTTTCTCTCTTGAGATACCTCCATTATCCTCCAACCCTTCCCTATCCCTTTAGCATTTTATTTATTTCTGTATTTAGACAACTTTTATATTTACACACAAACACATATATACCTATACACATACATATAGACATACACACACATATATACATACACACATACATATAGACATACACACACATATATACATACACACATACATATAGACATACACACACATATATATCGTTCCTTCCAGAATCCTTTCCTGATAAAAAAAAGTAGGTTTCCAGAAATAAGAGCCCTCTTCCCCCAATTTTATTCCATTGTGTTAATTCTTTCTCTCACACCACATAATTACTCTATTAAGCTGTAACAAAATGGTTTATTTTTTAAAGTCATATCATATTCAAATCTAGTTCAATCTTTCTTCTAAATTGCCCACTTACTAATAACAATCTTAGACATATGTTTTACATTTTACATACATAAAAAGTATGCAGTCTGTCCTTCTTAAGACCCTTGTAATTAGTCATTGATACTTAACTTATATTTCTCTTGGTTCTTGTATGTCAAATCTTAAGCTAAGCTCAGTTTTTTAGAAATAAAGTCCTGAAAGTCTGACAGTTTATTAAATGTCCATTTTCCCCCATTCAGAATTATGCTTTATGATATTTTGGACCAGATCAGTCAGTTCTTTTAATCTTTGATATAAGTGTTTTAAGACCAGAGGTTTTGGTTTTTTTTTTAGTGCCACCACTGTTAGGTCATTCTAAATTGTGTCACCACCATATTTGGATTTTTTTTCTTGTTCCTCACAATATCTTATCCTTGAGTTGTTGATTTCAGAATCTGACTATAATATTCCTACGAGTTTTGCTCATAGATCCATTTCATTTGGTGAGCAGTGGATTGTTTTCTATTTCTACTTTCCTTTTTCGTTCTAATGCTTCAGAACAATTTTAATTGTTTTGTGTATTATTTTATCAAGATTCTTTTTTTTTTTTTGGTAATAGCTTCAGGGTATTCTGATTATTCTTTTGTCCTCTCTCTTCTTGATCTGTTCTTGAGATCAGTTTTCTTCTATTTCACATTCTCATCTATTTTTTCATTCTTCATATTTTGTTTTATTATTTCTAGATCTACTATAACTTTGCTGGCTTCCCCTTACCCAATTCTGTTTTCTTTCATAAGATTCTGAATCTCCTTTGTTAATTGGTTAACTTTCTTTTTGTAACCTTCTTATTTTTCTTGAATTCTTTTCAAGTTTTTCCTCTATCTGTCCCATTTGATTTTTAAAGTCTTTTTAAAGTTCTTCCATGAATTCTTTTTTGCCAGGTGACCATTTGACATTTGTCTTTGGGGTAGAAATGGGTTTCATTGCTTCAATATCCTCCTCTGAAAATGAGTCTTAGTCTTCCCTATTCCCATAGTAACTCTCTATGGTTGGATTCTTTTTCCTTTGCCTGTGCATTATTTTTGGTTAGTAGCTTGCTTGCATTTTTATAATCATCTCCAACCCTGGGGCATGTGGGATCCTGTTTCTACCCTCAGATCCTCCTGTTTTCCTCTTTGTTATTTTTTATAATTTATTTATTTAATTTTAATTTACAACATTCTGTTCCACAATCTCTTGAGTTCCAAATTTTCTCCCCCACCCCTCCCCCCTCACCCACCCATGGCAGCATGCAATCAAATATAGGATCTACAAATACCTTCACATTAAACAATAGTCAGGTTGTAAAGAAGGATTATAATCAATAGAGGGAACAATGAGAGAGAGGAAATAGAACAAAACAAAAAGAGAGAAAAAGAGAGAGAGAGAAAGAGAAAGAGACAGAGAGAGAGAGACAGAGAGAGAAAGAGAGACAGAGAGAGAAAGAGAGAGAGAGAGAGAGAGAGAGAGAGAGAGAGAGAGAGAGAGAGAGAGACAACAAGTACTTTCCTTCAATCTATATTCAGACACTGTAGGTCTTTCTCTGGATGTGGATATCTGTTTCCATCATGAGGCTTTTGGAGGTGTCTTAGAACCTTGCATTGCTGAGAGGAACCCAGTCTATCAAAGTTAGTTATCACACATATGTTGTTTCTATAATTGGGTACAAATTTCTCTTGGTGCTGCTCTTCTCACTCAATATCAGTTTATATAAGTCTCTCCAGGTTATTATGAAATCAGTCTGCTCCTCACTTATTGGAGCATGATAGTATTCCATTACATTCATATACCACTACTTGTTTAGCCATTCCCCAAATGATGAGCATTCCCTTTATTTCCAATTCCTTGCCACCACAAAAAAAGCTGCTGTAAATATTTTTGTACCTATGGGTAATTTTGCCACTTCTATGATCTCTTTGGGATAAAACCTTAGAATTGGTGTTGCTGGATGAAAGGGTATGTACTTATTTATAGCCCCTTGGGCATAGTTTCAGATTGTTGTCTGTATTGGTAATAGAATTTGGAGATGCCCCTGTATTGGCTTGGTTTTTGGGTTGAGTGTTAAAACCCAGAGCTTGTGAATCCCACTTGTGGGATGGACTTGTTGACATGAAGAGAGAGGGATGAACTGGGAGGAGCTGTGAATTGGGAGAGAGATCCAAGCCTAGAGAAGGCCAGAAGGACTTTTGGAGAGCAGTATCCAGTGTCATGGAGCCTGAGTTGCTGAGAGAAAGACTGCTAAGAGCCTGTTGGAACTGCCCAGGACTTTCGAGAACTGCCACCTGGAATTGCCAAGGACTGAGGAGGCATGGCTGTGATGTCAGTATTTTGTCCGTCTGTTTTGATGTTGTTTTGCAAGATTCACTTGCTGGTGAAGGACAGCGGTGCTGTTGTAGAGGTCCTGGAACCTGGCTGTTGGTTCAGAAGCCCTGAAGGAGGATTTTCTTGTGGTACCTGCACAGAAATCCTGGAAGAGGGCCTTGCTGATGTTTTCAGGGGTTCTGGGATTGTTCTACAGGCAGAGAGTGACTTGATGAGGACACTGGCTATGGCTTTGTTGAGCCTTGTCTCCCCAGGAACTGAGATTGCTGAGGGCTTGCCTTGAGTGAAGATGAAAGAAAGCCCTTTCCTTGGGTATTCAATGCTGTGATGATATCTTAACATTGTTGTAACTTAAGGGTGGATGGCCTTTTGTGTTCTCCTGCCTCTTTTGAGGTTCAGGGATGGGAAGCCTTTGAGGTTTTTTTTTTTTTGTGTGTGTGTTCTGTGATTGACCAAATGAATGGACTTTGTTTATGGTTGGAGACTAATCTCCATTTGAGAAGAGACTTTTGACTGACTGAATGAATGAACTGTCTAGAGGTGGAGTAGTACCTGGATTGAATTGAGAACTTACTTGCTAAAGGAACAAGTTACACTGTATTTTGACTTTCTCTATTCTGTGAATGTTTGCTGAATAAATGAGGTTTACTATGCTGGTAATCCGAACCTTGGAAGTTGCTTTTGCTTGGCATTACACTCTCCAGAATGGTGGAATCAGTTCACAGCTCGACCAACCATGCATTAGTGTTCCATTTGTTTTTCCACATCCTCTCCAGCATTAGTCATTTTCCTATTTAGCCAATCTGAATGGTAAGATGTGGTACCTCAAAGTTGTTTTGATTTACATTTCTCTAATCAATAGTGATTTAGAGCATTTTTAATATGCTTATAGATACCTTTAATTTCTTCCTCTGAAAACTTCCTGTTCATATCTTTGACCATTTATTAATTGGAAAATGACTTGTTATAAATTTCACTCAATTAGCTGTATATTTTAAAAATGAGACCGTTATCAGAGATACTAGTCGTAAAAATTCTTTCCCAGTTTTCCACTTCCCTCTTAATCTTGGTTACATTAGTTTTACTTGGACAGAAACCTTTCAATTTAATGTAATCAAGATTTTCCATTTTGCATTTCATAATGCTCTCTAACTCTTGTTGGTCCTAAAATCTTTCCTCCGCCATGCATCTGACAATTAAACTAATCGTTGCTCTCCCAGATTGCCTTTATACCTAGATCATGCACCCATTTAGACTTGATTTTGGAATACATAGTAGGATTTTGGTCTGTGCCCAATTTCTGCCATACTATATTCCAGTTTTCCCAGCAGTTTTTGTCAAATAGTGGATTCTTAACCCAAAAAACTGGTGTCTTGGGTTTGTCAAACAGAAGATTATGACAGCTATATCTCTTGTACTTATTTTATTCCACTGATCCACTACTCTATTCCTCAGCCAGTCCCAAGTACTTTTGAGGACTGTTTTCTTATGATACAGATTAAAATCTGGTATGGCTAGGCCACCTTCCCTATCATTTCTTTTCATTAATTGCCTTTATATTCTGGACCTTTTGTTTTTCCAAATGAATTTTGCTACTATTTTTTCTAGCTCTACAAAGTAATTTTTGGTAGATTGATTGGTATGGCACTAAATATGCAATTTAATTTACTTAAAATTGTCATTTTTATTATATTAGGTTAGCCTAGCCACAAGCAGCTGATGTTTTTCCAATTAGTTAGATCTGACTTTATTTGTGTGAAAGTATTTTGTAATTGTGTTCATATAGTTCCTGGTTTTGTTTTGGCAGGTAGATTCCCAAATATTTTATTATGTCTACAGTAACTTTAAAAGGAATTTCTCTTTCTATCTCTTGTGGTTGGATTTCATTAGAAATATATAGGAATGCTGCGGATTTATGTGGGTTTATTTTATATCATGCAGCTTTGACAAATTTATTTATTGTCCTAAGTAGTTTTTCACTTGATTCTCTAGGATTTGATAAGTATATCATCTTATCATCTGCAAAGAGTGACAACTTAGTCTCTTCTTTGCCTAGTTTAATTCCTTCAATTTATGTTGCTTCTCTTACTGCTACTGCTAACATTTCTAGTACCAAATTGAATAAGAGGAGTGATAGTGAACATACTTGTTTCACCTCAGGTCTAATTGGAAATGCTTCTAGCAAATCCCCATTACATGTAATACTTGCTGATGGTTTTAGATAGATGCTGCTTATTGTTTTAGGGAATATTTCATTTATTCCTATACTTTCTAGTGTTTTCAATAAGAATGGGTATCGTATTTTGTCAAAAGCCTTTTCTGCATCTATTGAGATAATCATATGGTTTCTGCTGGTTTTGTCGTTGATGTGATCAATTATACTGATAGTTTTCCTAATATTGATTGAACTATCCTTGCATTCCTGGAATAAATTCTACCTGATCAAAGTATACTATTCTTGTGACAAGTTGCTATAGTTTTTTTTGCTAATATTTTATTTAAAACTTTTGCATCTATATTCATGAGGAAAATTGGTGTATAATTTTCTTTCTCTGTTTTCTCTCTTCCCAATTTAGGTATCAGTACCCTTTTAGTGTCATAAAAAGAATTTGGTAGAAATCCTTCAACAATTTTCCCAAGTATTGTGTAAAGTATTAGAATCAATTACTCTTTAAGTGTTTGATATAATTCATTAGTAAATCCATCTAACCCTGGAGATATTTTTTCCCCCCTAGGGAGTTCATTGATGACTTGTTCAATTTATTTTTCTGAGATGGGGTTATTTAAGTATTTATTTCCTCTTCAGTTAATCTAGGCAACTTATATTTTTGTAAACAGTCATCCATTTTACTAAGATTGTCAAATTCATGTGCATATAATTGGGCAAAATAATTCCTAATTATTGTTTTAATTTCTTCTTCATTGGAGGAACATTCACCCTTTTCATTTTTGATATTTGTAATTTAGTTTACTTTTCTTTATATTTTGTCATGTTGACTAAAGTTCTATCAATTTTATTGGTTTTTCCATAAAATCAGCTTAGTTTTATTTATTAACTCAATAGTTTATTTTATTTTAATTTTATTAATCTCCCTTTTGGTTTTTAGTATTCTTGTTTAGCATTTAATTGGGGATTTTCAATTTGTTCCTTTTCTAGCTTTTTCAGTTGCATGCCCTATTTATTAACCTCCATTTTCTCTATTTTATTCATGTATTCATTCAGAGGAATAAAATTTCCCATAAGAACTGCCTTTGCTGCATTCCACAAGTTTTGGTATGTAGTCTCATTATTGTCATTCTCTTGAATGAAATTACTGATTGTTTCGATAATTTTTTTTGTTTGACTCACTCGTTCTTTAGTATTAAATTACTTAGTTTCCAATTAGTTTTTAGTCTATTTTCCCATGCCCTTTATTACATATAATTTTTTATTGTGCCATGATCTGAGAAGGATGTATTTACTATTTCTGTTTTCTTCTCTGAATTGTGAGGTTTTTCTGCCCCAATGCGTCATCAGTTTTTGTGTATGTGCCATGTACCACTGAGAAGAAGGTATATTTCCTTTTATTCCCATTCAGTTTTCTCCAGAGGTCTATCATATCTAGCCTCTCTAAAATTCTGTTCACCTCCTTCACTTCTTTCTTGTTTATTTTGAGGTTAGATTTATCAATTTCAGAGAGGGAGAGATTGAGGTATATATATAGTTTTTACTATCCAGTATAGTTTTGTGATCTATTGCTTCCTCTAATTTCCTTAACTTTTCCTCTAGGCATTTTTATGTTAAACCGCTTGGTCCATAAATGTTTACTTATGATATTTCTTCATTTTTGACTGTGACTTTTAGCAGGATATATTTCCCTTACTTATCTCTTTTAATTAGATCTATTTTTGCTTTGGCTTTGTCTGAGATGAGGATTTCTACCCCTGCTTCTTTTTTTTTACTTTAGCTGAGACATAATGTATTTTACTCCAGCCTTTTCCCTTTACCCAGTGTGTATCCTCCCATTTCAAATGTGTTTCTTGTAAACATCATACTGTAGGATTGTGGTTTTTAATCCATTTAATCCATTCTGCTATCACCTCCATTTTATGGGAGAGTTCATCCCATTCCCATTCACGGTTATGCTTAATATTTGTCTTTCTCTCCATCCTATTTCCTACCCTGTTTATGCTTTTATTTCTCCTGTCTCCCTTCCCCTCCTTAAGAGTTTTCCTTTTTTTCACAGCCTCCTTCAGTATTCCCTTCCTATGCACCTCCCTCGCTTCCCCCTACTACTAATTCCCTCCCCCCTTCTAACCATCCCCCCTCTTTTTTCCCCCTTGCCACTCCTACTGCCTGTAGGATGATTTTTACAGAGTATGTTATTCCCTCTTTGAATGAAAACCTATGAGAGTAAAGTTCATATAATGTTCATCTTCCTCACTTCTTTCCCTCTACTATAGTATATTTTTATGCTTTTTCTTGTGGCATAGTTTATCCTTTCCTGCCTCCTCCTTTCCTTTTCTCCCATTACAATCACTTTGCACCCCTCAATAGGTTTTTTAATAATCAGGTTAGGTCATTTATACCAACACCCTCTATCTATGTATATTCCTTTCAAATGTCATGATATTTATATAAACCTCAGACAAGTATCAGCTTCCCATATAAGGATGTAAACAGTTTGCTCTTATTGAATCATGAGTTATTTGTGTGTGTGTGAGTGTGTGTGTGTGTGTATTTGTGTTTTCCGTGTTTACCTCTTTATGTCTTTCTTGAGTATTGTATTTGGAGATCAAATTTTCCTTTGAACTCAGGCTTTTTCATCAGGAAAGTCTGAAAGGGCCTAATTTCATTGAATGACCATCTCCTTGCCTTATAGTCATTTTTGCTGAGTAGTTTTTGCAGTCCAAAGTTTTTTGCCTTATGAAATATCATATTCCAGTCCCTCTGATCTTTTAAGGGAGAAGCTGCTAGGTTCTGTGTGATCCTGACTGTAGTTCCACAGTATTTGAGTTGTTTCTTTCTGACTGCTTGCAGTTTTTTATCCTCGATCTTATAATTCTCGAATTTGGCTACTATATTTCTTGGAGCTTTCAATTTGGGATCTCTTTCAGGAGGAGTCTGGTGAATTCTTTCAATAACTATTTTACTCTTTGATTCTAGGAACCTCAGGATAGTTTTCTCTGATGATTTCTTGGAGGATGTTGTCCAGGCTATTTTTTTTCATCATAGCTTTCTAGTAGACCAATAATTCTTAGATTATTTCTCCTGGATTTGTTCTCTAGGTCAATTGTTTTTCTAGTGAGTTATTTTACATTTTCTTCTAATTTTTCAGTCTTTATGTTTTGTTTGACTGATTCTTGATGTGTCATAGAGTCATTAGCTTCCACTTGACTGATTCTAATTTTTAGTGAATTATTTTCCTGGGTTACTTTTTGAAGCTCCTTTCCCATATGTTCAGATTTCATTTTTTAGGGTGGTATTTTCTCTAGTTAAATTTTGGATCTTCCTATCCCAAATTTCACTTTTTTAAGGATTTGTTTCTTCAGTGAGATTTTTTTTCCCATTTTGGCCAATATAATTTTAAAAGAATTGATCAATTTATCTTCCACCTTTCTAATCTGGCTTTTTAAATCTTTCTTGAGCTCTTCCAAGAATGCTTTTTGGGCCTGAGAGCAGTTCATCTGTCCTTCTGTGGTCTCAGATGTGGATATAGAATCAACAGCATCTCCTGAAATGATTCTTCTCATTCACAATTATAAGATTCAATTGTCTTTGGTTGCTTCTGGGCCATTATCATTGCCTATATCCTTCCTTTTAAAGTGGATTTTTGCTTCTGGTGTACAGAGGGCTCTGACTCATGCTTCTCAAGCTGGGAGCTAGGGAACCGGTAATTGACTTTGTGTACAGTAGCCTCTGGGTGTCTAGACTGGGGTGAAGGCAAGGACTCTCAGTATTTCTCCTGGGTTACTCTGAGGCTCACAGAGGAGGAGTGGTCTGGCCACTTCAGGTTTCTGCCTCTGTGCCCCTGAGCTAGAGCATGGGGGCCCAGCAATTGGCAACCTGTCCTGCTGGTATCTGCAGATTTCCCTGATTGTGCTAAGGCATGTCTGGGCTTCTGGCATTAGTGCATCACTCTCTCCACCCCCTACCCCCAGGCTTTGTGAGATGGGGTTTGTTGGGATGCCTCCTGCCCTTCACTTCAGGCTTGGCACAGCTTCAGTCACACCCTTCCTTTAGGACTCCCAAGCCTGGCACTGCTTCCAGTATTTCAGGATTTTACACTAGGGCAATAGTCTCTGGGTTTTCAGGGTCAGGGAGGGGTATTAGAGCATCTAGGGTTTACTCTGCCACTTTTGCTCCTGGAAGTTCTAGTAGGTGATTTTTAGACATCCAGGCTGTTGGCTGATAGCCCCAGAAGAAGCTGCTATTGCTGCCACAGGCCCTGAGCTTTCTCTTACCTAGCTCTGACTGATCCTCCATCCAGTGGTGAGAGGTCTATGAACCTAGGGCTCATTCTTCCTCCTCTGTGGTCTAGTCTCAGTTCCACACTGTTGCAGCTCACACTTCATGCTCCATCTTCCCAGTCCTGCATGGGCACTTTCCTGGACTTAGAATCTGCCACACTCTGCCTCCTAATGGATTTTTTCACTCTAAAATCTGTTCAGATTCACTTTTTCAAGGTTAGCAATAGAATTCATGGAAGAGCTCAGATGAGTACCTGCTTTCACTCCACCATCTCGGCTCAGCTGCACCCCTCCTCCCCCCCCCCCCCAGTTTTCCCCTTTGGCCTGGAACTGGAACCAAAACCTCTAGTTTCCTGTAAGTGCCCAAAACCAGTAGCATGCTTGCCTCCATGCTTTGGCACTCACAGGGAATGTGCTTGCTTCTTTTCAGCCCCAGCCATGTCTCCATGCTTAAAGTCACTAAGACAATAAGGGGTAGACTTGGTCCTTGAATCCAGGTCTTTTCACATTCAATACACCTTTTATTTCACTATATCACCTTACCTTGCTTGAAATTTTAATACACAAATATATGTAACATTGCACCATTTTATAAAAGGAAGACCATTAAAATGCACAATACTCTCAAAGAACCATCACATAACAATCTCAGGTTTTGGAACTCATAGGGGTTATACAGTGGGATGGCTGTTTTGAGGTGCTGGGTAAGGGAAATATGGGGAGAAAATTTGTAACTCAAAATCTCATCTAAATGAATGATGCAAACAAGAAAATTAATTAATTAATTTAGAAAAAAAAAGAAAACAAACAAACAAAAAGTTCTGTTCCAAGTGCCTTGGTAATGGATACTTTGTAATGGAGATAACAGTCCTACACTTTAACACCAAGGTCATTACAGGAGTTTCATTTCATTTTTATTAAAACTTCTTCAGCCCATGGAGTCCTGAGGTATTTTTACCCCAACTATTCATTGATTTTTATCATTGTCTATACAATTCATTGTATTGTTCTCCTCTACAACTAAAGTCAGATTGTCTCACTTCCTCTCATTAGCAATTCACCAAAATGTTTCTCTACCTGTGGAAAGTTGTGGTGAGAGTGAGGGAGAAGAGGGTGAGCAGTCCAAAGAAATGTAGAGTAATGTTAGCTGGACTTTGGTCAAGGGATGATGCATGTCCTTAGAGTAGGGGAAAGGGAGGAAAATTTGACAGCAATCTTTTCTATAAAACCTCTTTTTATTTTTATTTTTTTTCATTTTTCATGAATGTATGTATAGTACCTCAAAATGAAGGCTTATTAGACTTCATCAAACCCAGTTCCCAGCCAAAAGCAGCATTTATGTATATTCTTCTCTCTAGTCTATTACACAGCTGGGTATAGCAGATGCATTGGTAGGAAATACATTACGGTATTTATTTCTAGAAGTAACCAGAAAAATTCAAAGCAAAATGCAAATCCATTCATATACTCAACAATAATCTTGACTAGTTAAGTGTATAAATTCATTTGATACAAATAACTTTAAAATCTTTGGGAAGTTGTTGTTGTCATTACTTTTTAATGAAAACTTTTCTCTTTCCAAAAGGATTTTAAGTAATATGGAATTCTTGGATCTTTAGAAGAAATATCCACTTGGTTTTTCCCTGGTTAGTGAGAACAACCTACTTTACTAGGTGTTATGAATGGTTCTTTTTCTGTTTTTTTTATTTGTTTGTTTTTGGTTTGAGAATGAATTATAAACTAGAAGATAATTTCTGATCTGTTCTCATTTTGACTGGTAGATCTTTTGAATATCTTTTTTTTTTCTATTTAAGTATGCCAATAAACATTTTATTATCCCCCTCCTTCACATCTAGTAGAATATAAGCTTCTTGAGGGCAGGAACTGTTTTGTTTTCAATTCATTTCAATTTGAAGTAAATTTATTGAATACCTACAATTGGCCAGAACAGGCCTAGGAGCTAAGCAATGAAAGTCTTCTTTTCCTTTCCTTTTTTAAAAAATCTTTTTTTGTTGTTTCTTTCCAGAATTGGAAGCAAAGTTATAGAAGTTACTGTGAGGCAGATTTCAGCAAATTCAAAGAAAATACAAACAGAACTGGTTAACAATTAGGGTTCTCCAAAAGTGAAATGCACTGTCTTAAAGGATGTTACCTTTCCATTGACAAAAGCTTTACGGTCAATTAATATATTTTAATTGTCTTTATTGGAGGCTGGATGACTGCCCCCTTGTCAGAGGTATTATAGACATTCCTTTTGGAGATAAATGTTATATTAAATTATATGTGTCCTCTTATAATTTTGAGAATTTGTGAAATTTGTCTGAGGAAGGGAAAGCCTCTTCTTGCAAATAGCTTCTTACAACTTCTTCATAACCCCAATTCTCTGATTTTTTTCTCCTATCTCATAGGTTCCTATCTCTTCTTTCTTTGTTCTGTGTCTAAGTCTCATATTCTGGGATGTACAACTCTGTAAGTGCAGAGTTTCAGTGCTTTCTACAAGCACTATGTAGTAGAACAATGTGGTAAATGCAACTTAGG
The DNA here is from genome assembly GCA_028646515.1 of Pseudochirops corinnae. NCBI lineage: Eukaryota > Metazoa > Chordata > Mammalia > Diprotodontia > Pseudocheiridae > Pseudochirops > Pseudochirops corinnae. The sequence continues at coordinate 64,476,264 of CM053592.1, forward strand.
ATTTAAATGTTATGAGAAATACTCAGAACTGAAACTGTTTCCTGGATCCATCTCATGATCACCAGATGGCACATTCAACAATTGTGTTGTTTGCTCCAAGGCAGTCATGCCATTAAAAATTCACCCCTTTACTCAAAACCATTTACTTCCAAAGAAAGTGATTATTTCTTGTCTTTTTAATGATGTTTTGGAAGCAAAATAGCTTCTTACATGTATGCAAATATTTTAAAAGATATAAATATTAATTTGAGTACTAAACAAATGGATGTTTTTTTTTACAAGACTACAATGCTGACACTGTTTCAACATTAATTTAAATGTTGATAGCATCAATGGAGATAGAATTTGTGAAAAATAAAGATAAAATCTCTTTATTTTCTATAGTCTATGTTTATTTTTTCCCATGGGCTACAGATACTCTGAATTGTAAATGTAAAGTTGTTCCAGCTACTTCTGAACAGTGATTTCTCATTTGTTCAGAATTAGCATTTTTGACAATGGTTAATCTACAATGATGAAAAACGTAGTCATGACCTGACACTGACACTGAATTACTTAAGAATGAAAAAGGTGATTCACAATCTAAATGCCTGGAATGCATTTTATAACAGGGTGGTATGGATTAGCTTGCATTGTAAAAGCTCATAATCTCTGTATGGGGCATGATTTTCTTTTGCATTCAAATAGAAATGATCTGTTATTTTATCTAGTTTGACAAACTTGATACACACAAATGGTTATGCATAGATAATGTAGTTGTGAGCTACTACTGAGGCAGGTACCTGTTTAAATGTCTTGTCCCAGACTCAGAAAGACCAGAGTTTAAATCAAATCAGATATTTAATAGTTGTGTAATTTTGGGCAAGTTGCTTAAGCTCTATTTCCATCAGTTTCCTCAACTGTAAAATAGAGATAATAGCATCTACCTTCTGAATTATGGGGGGGGTGGAGGCAAGATGGCGGCTTAGCAGCAGCAATATATCGCAGCTCTCACATAGCCACCCCAAAATACCCATGGAATAGGACTCTGGACCAATCATAGAACTTCAAAACGCATACAAAGATACTTCCCACTACAGTCAGCTCAGCTACAAGGAACCATATCAGCACTGTGAACTGAAACCAGCCTGGCCTGAAGCCGCGGCTGTGCCCCGGGGGCGGCTGGGTGGGAGGTGCAGAGAAAGCTCTCAGGTGAGGGATTAGCACCAGCTGTGGGAGTGGAGATTGTGAAAGGGGGAGATAAGCGTCCGGCCTAAAGGTCTCCAGAGCGGAAAAGCAAAAGGCGGATGTTTTGCACCCTCCTCCGCGTTTTAGCTTCCTGCCCTCGGCCTGCAAAAAGAAGGGGGATTGAGCGATTGTTTTCAGACCAGTGCTCTCGCGTTGAGCGGCCTGGATCCGGATCGTCGTCTTGGGCCTCGGTCTTGGAGTCTTCATTATCCAGTCAGCCGGAAGTCTGCGGCAGCTGGGAGGACCCCAGC
>CM053592.1:64478241-64507374 GCA_028646515.1 Pseudochirops corinnae
CTGTGGTTGGGAGATCCATCCTGCCCTACCGAAAAGTGACATGGGAGAGAATAGACTGGGGGAGGGGGGACACACTGGGATGGCTGTTTTTGGGGTGGTTGGTGGGGGAAATAGGGGGAGAAAATATGTAACTCAAAATCTTGTGGAAATGAATGATGCAAACTATAATAAAATAAAAAATAAATAGGAAAAATCACTGACCTGGAAAATAGATCCAGGAGAGAAAATTTTAAAATTATTAGACTACCTGAAAGTCATGACCAAAAAAAGAATCTAGAAATCATCCTTCAAGAAATTCTCAAGGAAAATTGCCCTGATATTCTAGAACCAGAGGACAAAATACAAATTGAAAGAATTCACTGGTCAGCTCTTGAAAAAGATCCCAAAAAAGAAAACTCGAAGGAATATCATATCCAGATTCCAGGGTTTCCAGGTAAAGGAAAAAATATTACAAGCTACCAGGAAGAAACAATTTGAGTATTGTGGAAACACAAGATCTAGCAACTTGTACACTAAGGGATCAAAGGGCTTAGGATATGATATTCTAGAGTCAAAGGAGCTAGGATTAAAACCAAGAATCACCTACCTAGCAAAACTAAGTATAATGTTTCAGGTAAAAATAGAGTCATTCAATAATATAGAGGACTTTCAAACATTCTTGATGAAAAAGCCAGAGCTGAACAGAAAATTTGACTTTTAAATACAAGAAGCAAGAGAAGCATGAGAAAATATACAGGAAAAAAGAAATTATAAGGCACTTATTATAGTTGAATTGTTTACATCCCTACATAGAAAAAATATAATTGTAACTTCAGAGACTTTTCTCAGTATGAGGATAGTTGAAAGGAATATATATGTATAGGAGGGTGTATGTGTGTATAGATACTTATATGAGTATATGTATATGTGTATATATGTATACATAGACAGAGGGCATGGAATCAGTTGAATAAAAAGTGATGACATCTAAAAACTAAAATTAAAAGGTGAGAGAGGAATATAACAAAAGAAGGAGAAAAGGAGAGATAGAATAGGTCATATTGTCTCATATAAAAGAGCAAACAGAAAACTGTTACAGTGGAGGGGAATGGCAGAAAGGTTAAAAGGAATGGGTCAACCTTACTCTCATTGAATTTGGTTTAAGGAAGGAATAAAATAAACACTCATTTGGGAATCCTACTCTACAGGAAAGTAGAAGGGAAAAGGATAAAAGGGGGTATGATAGAATGGAGGGCAGTTTGAGGGAGACGGTAGTTAGAAGCACATATGTTTGAAAAGTGACAAGGTCTAAGTAGAAAATAGAATATTTGGGCAGTGATATAGGATGGAGGGAAATGTAGTTAGTCTTTCACAATATAACTACTATGGAAAATATTATTATTAATGATTTTTATTATTATTATTAATTCAATCATTAACTTACCACTTCTCCAGTGTTTACTTAATCAAGTAATGGAAGATGCTATTTAAAATACTCAAATGTATCTGTGATCCTGTTCTTGTAGATGTTTTCTTCAAAGATATATAGTGCAACCTTTCCAGGATAGTCAACCTTGTATGACTCTCATCCATATAATCATTTGAATCATAGAGAGTCAGTCAATTCAACATTCTTGCTTTCTTTTGAAACTACATGTATTTCAGTGGAATACATAGGGTGTTCTCTGGTTGGTCCTTATTCTATCTATGTGAACAATCCATCTACTTTTTTCACTGCTCCATTTCCTTAAAGATATTTTTAATAACACTCCTCCTTCAAAATTCTTTTGTTTATAATACCTTACAGCCTGCTCACATACACTAAACTCTTTTCCACTGTTTTTGGTTGATCCATATTTTCATTCAAGTTTCTTTAAAATTATATTCATTTATTAGTCTTTTTAATCAGAAAAACATTCTTTAATGAATTATAGATGACATGTACTCCTTATACTTAAGAATAAAATTACTATTCTCTGAAAACTGAGAACAAAGAAGATTAAATTGATGGTTACTATATCTATAAACATTGTTTTACTATTAGAACATTAATGTTGCTATTTCATCATTCATTGCTGGGGTCATCTTGAATGAATACATAGATTCAGAACATCTCTAATCCAATAAGGGCATTTATTGGAATGACTCCTCCAATAGGCTGAGTTCCAAGAGGAAACAGCAACTCAGTAGAACAAATTTATCATGTAATGATGCTGATTACACAACATAAATGATGAATATTAAAAAGGCAGGAGGAATTTGTTAAGAGATTAGGTAATGGAGAGGGGTCCTAGCCTCATTGGATTTGTGCATGTGATTACCCACAATGCATACAGAACAGTTTTGGGAGGCTTGTATGTATGATAATGATATTATATTATGCTCCTCTACATCATAAATTCACCTGAAGGACAGCTTTTGTTATTATTGAGCAGGTGCCTAGTTAGATAAATTCTCTTCTATTGTCTTGGGGTCCACATCCTGCTCAGGCTTCCTGGTGGTGCTGCTTTTTGATTTGTTGGTTATTGTAGTCCTGTCTAAGAGTAAATGAATGTGATTATTGTTGAGGGCATAGACATACCTGCTGTTTCTGTGGGAAATATGAAGAATGGGTCTGGGGCCAGTGGATAGCTAGAGGCAGTGGCTGGAATCTCATCACTTGGACATGCCTGCTGTTTCCATGAGAAATAGGGGTTCATGTACACACTTGTTTGTTCTGGTGAGACAGTGAGGCATATATGAGGAAGTTAGGATATTGAGTCCGGGTCAAAGGAGCAGTGCCTACCTAGGGGCAATGGCTGTATTGAGTCTGGGGACCTGTGGTATAGTTAAAGTCAGATTGGGTGGTTAAATCTGGACATGACTGTCATTCAGTGTGGCCCATAAGGAAGTTAGAATATTGGACCTGGTGGCAGATTTATTAGGATTACATCAGTACAACAATCAAAAGAAACTTGAACAGAATTATATATATGTATCAACAATGCAGTATTCACAATGCCTATAGTAACTATGAGTATGCTGATATGGTTGTTAATCACAAAATATAACAGGCTATCTACATTAGAAATTTAAGTAGAACATTTATATAAATACCAGAAAATTGAGTCCCAAAACCAGAAAGTCAAAGCCAACACAGTTGTTATTAAGTTGGCACATGTAGTTAAAGTAGTAAAGACCCACATTCTCAAGTCTTCATCACAGGACAGGCTACCTCAGGCAAATATCCTCTTCTCCTCACTCACAACAATTGCTCAGCATCCAGGCAGCTTGCTCCCAGCAGCTCTGGCCCCCCAGCAGTTCCCGTCCCTGGCAGTCCTCAGCAGGAGTCCTTAGCAGATATTCTGGCAGGCTCAAAGAAAAAGGAGTTCACGCAATTGCAGCCGCTGCCACTATGGCTGCTTCCAGTCACCATGACACAGATACTAGCTTGGTTCTGGCATTCTCTTGCTCCTCTCCTTCCTGCTATGTCAGCAAGTTCAAGGGGCATGGAAGATCTTCAAATCCCAGTATTGTTACAATATATAATAATTTGCACGTATTTCTTTTTCATCTTCACCTTCCTATGGCAAACAGCAGAGGTTTACTTTGTTATGGAAATAATGGAAAATTGATCTGTGTGCAAATGGATAACAAATTCACACTTCTCATTTTGCCCAGACCTATTTGGAACTCTGTTTTGAATGTATCTTAAAATGCTTGACCTTGTACTTGTTCTAAATGGAAAATGTAAGGCTTCTCATTACCCAATCATAAAGTACCATCCTTGTACCCGTAATCTTGAAGAAAATGCAACTTTATCACCAATCTCAACCAGGAAATGCAGCTCATTTACCTATTCCCTTCCTTCCTAAACATGATGCCCCCCCCCCCTTGCTATTCTATTGAGTTGTGTCTTTTTTCATGTTGGCTCCATATTCTTTACCATCCTAAATCTTTCATGCTATTAAAAATTACAAATATACTTCTTGTTTCAAAATATTATTGAGAAAGAAAACTGAACACAGCTAAGAAAGAAATATCATAAAATTTCTTTTTTTTTTGTTTTTTTGTTTTTGTTTTTGTTTTTACCTCTGAGGCTGGCATACTGTTGATGATGCAAGAACTTATAGTAAATCCTTTGAGTAAATTCAAAGAATCAATTATATGGTACAATGGAAAAATGGTAAGTTCTAGAATCAGAGAAACTGGATTAAAATCCTTATTCTCATGTTTCTGATCTGTTACTTGAATGAAGTTGGGCAAGTTACTACACTCTCCTTCAAGAAAGTTTCCTTAATTGTAAAATGACAGTGCTTTCTAGAATGGTCAAAAGGTCACACCCAAGGATGTAGAAAGCTGCATGGGGACTTGAGGCCACAAGATTCTCATTCCTGAATCTAGATCCTTTAAAAGACCCTTATGAAATTAAATCAAAGATTCTATGATTGATATTGAGGGTTGAATTAAATGACCTTTGAGGTCTCTCCTGTTATCAGATCTATGATCCTCTATATTTATGCATCAAAAATCAAGTGGGAAAAAGGAAATGTTTATGCAAATAATTCAGAATTTTGAAAGGAAAAGTCCTTTTGGAATTACTATATCAATTTGACTGTGAAAATTATGTTCTTTGCTTTGCATTGCATTTGTAGAGAGTGGCATGTAAATTATGTAGACATTACCTCAATTCTCATCTTTTATTAGCTTAGATATGGTGAAATTTTTAGGAGGTTCTGGATCTGTGATATCGTGGTTATAGGTAGCTTGAAATGAGAACACTTCCTTTTCCAATGTTGATTACCAACTGTTGCCCAATTATAATTTTACATAATTGCCTCTCAATTTCATTGAGAGGTTAAGTTACTTACCTAAGATCACATAGCCACTAGTTCAGAAGAGGAACATGAAAATGGTTCTTCTTGACCCTAAAACTGACTATCCACTGTGTTGTGACTCCTAAGATATTTTAATTCTGATTTTTTCCTCTTCATTCAAGTCTTACCATTCAGTTGTCTTTTCGGGAAAGTAAGGAAAACATTGGATACACATTGTGTGAACATTTAATTGCCTTGTTCATCCTTTCTGGGCAATTTCCCATTTAAATATGTACTGCTTACATTCCATTGAATTATCTTTTTTCTAACAGAGGTTAGAATGCAAAGGCAGAATACTTTCACACTGGTCACTTAAGTAAGGTATTCTTTGAGGAGGAAATTTTTTTTGCCTTGTCCTTTACTTATAACCCTCTGTCCAAATAGAACTCACACTCCTATCACCACATCCTTCTTCCAGTTGCCTAGAGAAGCAACCTCAATTTATCTCTATATTTTAGACCTTCTACCTTTAAAAATTCTCTTCTTTTTGTCTGTATAGAATACTGACCAAGTTTCTCAAATATACTAACCATCTCAACTACAAATGAAAATGATTTAGAACCAGAGAATAGAAAGACTTGAATACAGCATTCCATTGTTGATAGAATATTGGGCTGGGAGTCAGGAAGATCTCTTCAGATACTGCCTCTGATGCTTATTAATTGAGTGATCTTTGACAACTAATTGAATCTTCTGAACCTCAAATTAGGGATGACAATACCTTAGCCCTTCAATTCAAAGTGTTGATGTGAGAATCAAATGGCATAATATACCCCCAAGTCCTTTGCCAACTCTAAAGTGCTTCATAAAATGTTATTTATAGCTATGGTATTGTAGTGTGATTGTAGTATAAACTATACTGTTTCTGGATTTTGAAGACAGGTTCAGATCCAACTTCTAATGCTTCTTGTGTGACATCAGCAAATCACATAACTTCTTTAGGTTTGAGTTTATTGAAATATAAATAAAAGGGTTGTAAAACTGGATTCTAAATTCTGATATCACTTTAAATCTCACATTTCATGATATTATGAAGTCATTTAATCTCTGTGTGCCTCAGCTAATTCCTAAGATTTAACCATCATTTTAGCAGCTTTGTCACACTGGGAAAGACATACAATCTTTTTTTTTTCCTTTTATTTATTTCTTTTTTTGGCTTGATGCAATTCCTGAGACCATATCCACTAAGTTACAGATGGTTATTATCTACAATGGTAGGGGGAGTTTCCACCCAGGGGGGACCTTATGTTTATGAAATTCACGTCTCTTCCCTCCCTATATACTATATTTAAACTAGTATAAAATCTATGTCAGGACATGTTTGCAAGTATGCATGAAAATAATCAAAATCTTAAAACATATTTACTGCTCAGTTAGAGGTAGACTTCAAGTTTTTGCTTTCTCTAAGATTAAATAAAAACAAATCGTTTATAAATCTTGGTTATTGCCATTTAAATTAATTTGAATGAAGGGGAAAAACATTTGAGTGATTTGTTTATGCTTTATTTCTCCATAATGTTTATGTGTCTTCTGTTCCTTTGTTGCTATGTTTAACATCTAGTGAAAATAAATCATTCTTTGTTTTACTTCACCAAGTAGAAATACTTCCTGAAACAAAGGTGTGATGTAGGCAAGTCTATATATATTTTTTCTTACTTAAGTCCTCCTTGAAGTAAATAACAAATAAACAAAAAAAAGTTCAGTTGCCAAATGATTTTGCAGGAAGGTTCAAGGTGGTTTGTCCATGAGAAGGCTTTTAAAGAGTTGTGAAGAGATGCTATATTGCAGTAGAGGGATTTTATTTCTTCAGAGGTCCTTATTAGTTTGAATCTTTCGAGTTGCTATAGTTGAATATTGCAGTGTTTTTAAAAATACCTTCATAGAAATAAAGTTTACTGAATCTCAGAAAACTTAAATTGAAAGGGACCCCAGGGACTATCCATTCCAATGTATAACTGATTGAGAATACTTTGTCTAGCATATCCAAAAATAGATACCTGGTCTTGAAGCATTTCTATGAGAGAGTATATGCTAGAGGCAGCATAGTCCCTTGTTGGATAGTTGTATAATTAGAAATCTTCTTACCTCAAGGTCAAATACAGCCTTCTTCAATTTCTTCCCAGTGCTCTTAGTTCTGCCCTCTAGGGCCAAGAAGAACAAAGCTAATCCCTCTTCCTTATTACAGTTCTTCAGACCCTTTAAGACAAGTAGCATAATCGTGGAGTGTTCTCTTTTCTAAGCCAGATGTCACCCTCAAGATCCTTCATCTGATCTTTATAGGGCATGCTCTCAAGTTCCCTTAGCATGCTGGTGTGGGCACAGTTTATCTTTTCTATGTCTTACTTAGAACATGGGGCTTAGACTTAAATACAGTATTAGAGATTCACCTTGACCTTGTATATCCTTTATTCAAGGCATTATGCAATAATTAAGGCAGCGTAGGATCGTACTAGGCTTTATTGCTATTATTGTTGTTGTTGTTGGTGGTGGTGGTGGTGGTGGTGTGTGTGTATATGCATTTTCCTACATCATACTGCTTAAGGAAGTTCTGCAAAACGGAGTGAGACAACTCTATGACTATATGAGATATATATGAGTTCTACTTTACTGGAAGGAATTTCTACATTGAAAAAATTTTCAATGTTTCCCTGCTGATTGCTACTGAAGTTGCTTTTACTTATATCAAAGTCATAATCAATTAAAAATGTCAAATGGTTTTCTGCAAATAATTGCCATTTAGCTATGTCTCTCCCATTTAATACTAGCAGAATGAATTTTTTTTCAAACCTAGAAATGTTAATTTGTAGAAGGTATGATGCATAGATTTTAGTTGAATTTAAGTTATTTATTCATGGAAACCATATTGAAGCTCTTGTCACACCCCAGCACCCTCAAGAAAATAATCAAGTTAAAAGGATTTTGCAGGCTCTAAGGTTATTCTGAAGCAGTATAGTCAGATAGCTAGACTTATCATTTCTGCTGAATTACTTAGAGAGTAACATCTAAAGCCTTCTTTGTGTAGACATTAGAGATTTAAACATTTAGAAAAGAGGACTAATTCTTAATTTTCAGTAAATTTCATTTCAGGGCACTGAAGGATTTAAAAAAAACAGTCTTTTAAAAACTAATATGCAACTCTGAATAATTCATTCAAGAATTGTGATGGGAATAAACTTTTTTAAAATTAATATAATAAACGATGGTAGCAATGAATAAACCTAACTAGGCAGCATAATTTTATTCAATTTCTACTTCACAAATATAAATGGGAAAGGAAACATTTTATAAATTAAAACAGAAACATGCATAAAGTACCAAAATAAATATATCACATGCACAAAACTATTATATTCTGAATGTAATTTTCAGATATGCCTTCATGCAATATCATCAAGTTTCCAAATGACAGGTGGTATGTGGCACTGAATTGTATTTAAGTTTTTCTTCCATCACTTGTGTGGAATTTTTTTGATACTCACAAAATTCTTGTCTTCAGTGTTCCAAAGCTCTATTTTAAAGGCGTCAGATGGCAAGAAATCCTTTCCTGCTTCTTTCTTGGGTGGGAGTCCATGGTTATACAACATTGCATATGATAACATATTACTTTGATTACATTATTGTTTTTATTGAGAGGGACATGAGGGAAGTGCAGGTAGTATAAAAAAGCAAAGCATGCTAATAAAAAGCTACTGAAAAGAATATTTAGATTACTAACTAGTTTTAGCTAGCAATTTTGACACCTGAGTCATGCAGTACCAAACCTGTCAGGGCAACCATGAAATTAGACCTTGATCAACCACTATAATGCATGAGATGAAAATGACAGAAATAATTAAGGAGATCCAGGAGATCCAGGAGATCCAAGAGAAATTAAGTGTCTTAGTCTCATGGCATTATTTAAATGTTTATGCCCTATTAATTTGGTTTTCCTGGATATAAGTCCTAATTACTTCAAAATAATTGTCTCCGTTGTGTATGCTTGTTGGAATTTTGGGGGAAAGGGTTTTTTTTTAGATTTAAAAAATAATTGCTTCATGTACAAATTTAAAAAAATGACTTTATTCTGCTGATTGTTTTCTTGCATTTCCTACGCATCTTTCTTCTAGCCAAAGCAAAATTTAAAAAAAATGCATTTGTAGATTACTTTTCCTTTTGTAGCCTTCCTGCTTTAGTAATCTGGTGATTTGAAATAAGGAGGAAATTATTTTCTTTTATCTCTTTTATAAACAACTCTTTCCTAGTTGTTTTTACTTCAGAAAAATACTGAGATTATTCTCCTTTCTATTCTCTCAATTCATGCATACAACCCTGTAAGCTATGATCTACCTTTCATCTAAATCATGGAGCGATTTCATCACAGCCAAATTGCAAACTTGGAAAAACATTGTCCCTGTCCCTTTGCATTGATTTAAAAAAGGATTGAATTATAGGTTTGCTAGCCCAGATAATCTAATCCCATAATTTGAAATCTTGTATTTCACTTATATTTCAGTATACAATTGCTTGCTTCTTATTGCTCATTCTCATCATGGAATGGCTGAAATTCTAATCTATGTTGGTGAATTCTTATTCTTACCCTGGCTTCCATTTAATTTTGTAATAAACAAGGTCATTTGCATTGGAGAATGTTGGCCTTGAAGTGCTGATTTATATAAAGTATAATGCAATTCATTACGCATTTTTACAAAGAATTGTGCTGAAGCCAGCTTGCTCTTGATTGGTTTTCTGCTGCCATTTAGCATAGTTGCTAATGTAGAAATAGTAGATGCCTTCAGTTGTATTTGAGCATTTTCCCTAATGATGCTTCCAGTGACAGGTTATCTTGGGAATACTCTTCTTGTGTAGTTAGATAATTCCTACTGATGTTTAAAAGCAGCTGCCTCCTTTGACGATAATGTTCTTTCCTACAATCTGAATCCACTCTGAGAACGTTTATAATCCACTCTTTTCTTTTTCTCTTAATTTTAGAATGTTGAATCTGTGGACTGCAAATAAACAGAAGAGAATGGGAGCAGCTGCAGTGGCAGAAGCATCTCCCACATCCCAGCAATCTGCATTTCCATGGCTTTGCGTAATGGTGCTCAATGGCTGCCATGGCTTATATATATAATGATGTATTAAAATGAGATCAGGAAACATTCCACTTTTAAGTAATTTCTCACTGGTCACTGTCTTCCTAACAATGCTTGGGAGAACAATCATCAGCCTCTCCTGATAATACTAAATCCACAGCAGGTGGAAAGAAATGTAGTTCTCTAGAAAGAAATATACTCATCACATTCTGCGAATAATGTTGGAGTGAGCCTGGTCATGTTTTACGTTTGATAGTTTTGAGAAGCTCATGTAAGAGGAGGAAAATAGCCATGCATTTTGGATTAGGTTCATTTTTATGACAAATACATGTGTGGGTTTAGCATTTCTGGGTAGTCTCCTCTTTTCTGTTTATAATAGACATTTGATATCTTCTTCTGGGTATTTTAAGATATTGATGATTTTTTTGAAATTTATTGCCCCTGTCTTTTGTGAATGCAAACTATTTTACTGAGCTCAAAGCAGAGATGCATTCAGGCTATTAACAAGCATTTAGCAAAGTGTAGACTGTGCGTTTTGCAGAGGTTTGGTTGATAATGCATCCCATGATGGAAATGTCTCCCACTTCTACTTTGTCATAGTCCCTTTAAGGATTGTGTGTCTACTCTCTATCAGGGTCTAGCATGCCTGTGGGAAAAAGAAATTCTATCCCATCCTGCCTTTATACTCCTTTATCAAAATATATTTTCCATTCAGACAGACTTAACATTTATGGCCATATAAGTGAAGGGGCATAGTATGAAGTTAAAATTAAATTTGACAACTATTCAGTCAATAGGACTATTGTAGATAATCAAAGCAGAAAAAAAAATCAAAATGTCACTTCTGGATCTAAAATGCCCCACATGGGAATGTATGTATATAGCCATACACAAGTGCACATGCACACATACATTTATATGACATATACACGTTTGTACATACATACAGATATATGTAATTTTGAGCCAATATGCCAAATCAACCCTTTGAGTTCTATAGACACAGTCATTTTGTTTTAACTTCCTTGCCTCAACATATTTTCATATCATAAACAGGTTTTATGTTACACATTAGTTTACTGAAATCATAGCTAATATAATAGCATACCTGGTCAAAATAAGGGCATTTAAATCCTTTTTTTTTTCCTGAAATGATTAAGGCAATTAATCCATCTTGAACTCTTTCTTTTAACTTATCTAATGCTTTCAAGGTTCACACTTAAAGAGATTGCCCTCCTTTTGCTAAAGTAAGCCTTTAATCTCAACCCCATCCCCACCTGTCACATCCATTACTTTTAGCTATAAATCATACTTTCATATATCTTCCATTTCTCCCTATTTATTGTGCCCTCCTCTCAACCCCCAAAAAAGGCTAACGGATCCCCTATCGGAAAACAAAATAAGTCTTGAACCGTGGACCTCCTAAGGTTTTACCAGTTCCCTCTGGTTCAATTCTAAACCCCACAGAAGGAGCAATCTGTACTTGCTATCTCTATTTTATCCATCTCTAACACTCTACTGAAACAGATCTTGCTGAGATAACAAGTATTTGGATGAAGGTATTGAGAACATGGTTATCAGTTTCACAGATGGCACAAAACTGGGAAGGATGGCTAACATGATGCATGACAGAGTCTGATTCCAAAAACCTTTTGGCAAGCTAGAATAATGAGTCAAGTCTAATAAGATGAAATTTAATTGGGATGTCTTACACTTGACTGAAAAAAAAGAAAAAGTAACTGCACAAGTATAAAATGGGGAAATAGCAATAGATACCAGTTTATTGAAAAAGCTATGGGTGTTTAGTTAGACTAAAAGCTCAATACCAGGCGATAGTGACAGTCAAAAAAGATAGCGTAATCTTAGCCTACATTATTAGTGGCATAGTATTTACAAAGATATAGGAGTCCCACTGTACCCTGTCCTGGCCAGATGACCAGCCTGGAAAGAAATAAGCTAGCTGGTACAGCGAATGCTAGACTGAGAACCCGGAAGACCTTAGTTCAAATCTAACATCAAACACTTATGAACTGTGCTTAACCACTGTCTTCCTCAGTTTTCTAAACTAAAAATGGGATAAGCAGTAGCACTTATCTCACAAGGTTGTTATGAGGATTAAAAGACAATATTTGTAAACAGCACATTATCTGGCCTATAGTGCTTAATGCAATTTTTTTTTTCATAAAAGTAGATCCTATCTTCACAGAGTTCACAACAAACAAAAGAAAGCTGAAGGGATGAGGGTGTCCTATACTGGGACATGGTAGAGAAGGAAAAGAAATACAAAATGGGTATTGACAGAAAAATCAAGGAAAGTCTCTCCTCCTTAAATGAAGGTTAAGAATTCATGACTCCATCATCTAGTCAGAGGGACAGAGGTTGCTGATGAAGTATGAATACCAAGGCTGATTGTATTTTAAAATATGATGAAGTTTCTCAATGATAGATTCACTGGGGGTGAACTATAGCATTCCAAAATGAGTGTAACCAGATGAGCTAAATAGAAATCTGAAGAGTAATGCAGCCATTATCAGGGGAGACTGTTCCTGTAGAAAAGAAGCCAGCTAACTCTACCAAGTGCCACACATAGGGCAGATGTGCTAGTCCAGCTAAAGCAGCAGGGCAACATGAGGGGGAGACAGGGGAAAGTATATGCTAGGCAAGTCAAACCACCACTAGCAACTTGACAACCATCTTTCTCACAGGGCCTAATGGAGATTCCCCAGGACCTGGGCATAGGAGCCTTTGGAAAACCAATGTGTCCAGTATACTGTTCACACCCATCATCCTGGGAAGCCACCATTGTGGAACTGAACCCATTACCTTTTCTGGCCAGTACTATAGACATAGCTACTGATAAAACCAGAAAAAAAAAGTTCTTGCCACCAAGTCCTTGTCATTGTAAAATTGTTCAACCAAAGAAAATATAATATGACAAGTAGAAATTACATGAAAAGAAGAGGCATTGTCATCAGCTTTGCTGCTGTTGTTAAGAACTGTAAGACCTAGAAACAGACCAAGATAGTGGAGTAAAGACAAGAATTCACATGAGATATCCTCCAAATACCTTTTAAAAATGACTCTAAACAAACTTTCAGTCCAAGACACCTTGGAAGTTTGGCAGGGAAGGTTTGTTGCAGCAGGTTGAGAAAGGAGTGCAGTCCAACACAGATCACACCAGCTCAGTTGGGGCCCCAGTAAACCCAGAGCAGGCATCAAGGGACTGAATCAGTGGTAGCAGTGGTAGTTTCCAGACCTCTAAGCCCACAGATACCAGTGACAACTTAGAAGGTCAGTAGGAAAGGTCTGTCACATCTGAGTGAGAGTAAAGTGCAGTTCAGCACAAGACATTCCAAGACAGCACTGGTCACAATAAATTAAGAGCAGGCCTTGGGAGTGACCGAATCAGCAGCAGCAGGGGCAGCAGTAGCCGCTTTTGGAGCTCACAGTCCACAGATGGTAAGGTCAAACACCTGGTCAGAATGAAATTACAGAGTTCTTTTTGCTAACACTGAGGCAGGACTATATTGATTTGCCCATACTCATATTTGGGTCATAGTCCTGGGTGGCAGTACCAGGGAGAGAAGGAACACGCACAGCAGAGCTTGTGGCAGCAGTGGAGGGGGTGGGGGAACCTCCTCATAGTTCCCGGGCAGAAAAGAGTGCTTATGGTTGCTCACAGACCAGAATATAGGCCAGGAGAATAGTAAACACCTCTTTTTAGATCATACAAACTTAGAAAAACTGAAAACTTAGAGGTCTCTAAAGCCCTACTTTATTTATTTATTTTTTTAATTTTTAAATTTATTTATTTATTTTGCTTCTTGGAGGGGGGAAGGCAGGGCAGTTGGGGTTAAGTGACTTGCCCAAAGTCACATGGCTAGTAAGTGTGTCAAGCATCTGAGGCCAAATTTGAACTCAGGTCCTCCTGACTCCAGGGCCAGTGCCACTGCACCACATAGCCACCCAAACAAAGGACTACTTTAATGAAGATCTAAAATTCAACTAATAGACTTGGAAAATGAACAAACAACAGAAAGCTGTTTCACTAAAGTTGTTCACTAAATGACTTTAGCTGTTGATTAAAGAAAGTTACTATGGTGATAAGGAAGATCAAAGTACACTCAGAAGAAGGAAAAAAAAGTCAAAGTTCCTGCATCCAAATCCTCCAAGAAAAATATGAATGGGTGTCAGGTCATGGAAGAGGTCAAAAAGGGTTTTGGAAATGAAGTAAGAGAGGTAGAGAAAAAATTGGGAAGAGAAATGAGATGGATATAAGAATTAAAAAATTAAAAAATACTAACATATTGGTAGAGGAGAAACAGAAAAAAATTCTGAAGAAAATAATACCTTAAGGAATAGACTAGGTCAAATGGTTGAAAAAAAAAAAAAAGGTCCAAAAACACAATAAAGAAAAGAGTGCCTTAAAAAGGAGAAATAGCCAAATGGAAAAGGAGGTCATTTTCCACTAGCTAAAGAAAATAATTTCTTAAAAGTTAGAATGGCGTAAATGGAAGGTAATGATTTTATAAGAAATCAAGAAACAATAAAACAAAACCAGTAGAATGAAAAAAAAAATGGAAGAAAATGTGTATTATCTCATTGGAAAAACAACTAACCTCAAAAGTATATCCAGGGGGTGGCTAGGTGGGGTGCAGTGAATAGAACACCAGCCCTGCAGTCAGGAGGACCTGAGTTCAAATCCTGCCTCAGACACTTAACACTTACTAGCTGTTTGACCTTGGGTAAGTTATTTAATCCCAGTTGCCCTCCAAAAAAGCAAAAAAAAAATGTATATTCAGGGGAAACAATTTCATAACATAAAATCTTCAATATCATCATTCAAGAAATTATCAAGGAAAACTGCCCTGATGTTCTTGAACCAGAGGGTAAAACAGAAATTAAAAGAATCCACAAATTACCTCCTGAAAAAGATCCCCAAATAAAAACTGTCAGGAATAGTATAGCCAAATTCCAGAGTTTCTGGGTCCAGGAGAAAATGTTGCAAGCAGCCAGAAAGAAACAATTCAAGTATGGTGGAGCCACAATCAGGATAGCATAAGGTTTAGCAGCTTCTATCTTGAAGGATCAGAAAGCTAGTAATATGATATTCCTGAGGGCAAAGGAGCTAGGATTACAACCAAGAATCATCTACCCTGCAAAACTGAATATAATGGTTCAGGGGAAAAAAATGGATATTAAATGAAATAGAGGATTTTCAAGCATTCTTGATGAAAAAAACAGAGCTAACTAGAAAATTTGACTTTCAAATACAAGACTCAAGAGAAGCAGAAAAGGTAAGCTGAAAAGAGAAAAAAAAAAAGACTTAACAAGAGTAATCTGTTTGCATTACATGGGAAGATGACCTTCTCATTGTTAGGGGAATTAGAAGGGGTATACATAGACAGAGGCAACAGGTGTGAGTTGAATATGAAAGGATGATATCTAAAAAGGAAAATTTAGGTGTGAGAGAGGAATGTACTGGGAGAAAGGTAAAGGGAGAGGCAGAATTGGTAAATTATCTGACATAAAGGAGGCAAGAAAAAGCTTTTTCATTGGAGGTGAAGAGGTGGAAGGTCAGGGGGAGTCAGTGAACCTTACTTTCATCAGAACTGTCTCAAAGAGGGAATGACATACACACTCAATTGGGTATAGAAATCTATCTTACCTCACAGAAAAGTAGGAGGGGAAAAAGAATAAGAGAAGGGAGAGAGGGTGATAGAAGGGAGGGGAGATAGAAGAGGGAGGCAGTAGTTAGAGGAGAAACACTTTTGAGGAGGGACTGGGTGAAAGGACAGGGAGAATACAATAAATGGGAGAAGGATAGGATGGAGGAAAATACATTTAGTAATAGTAACTGTGGGAAAAAAAAGTTTGATGATGGCCAAATTTCTCAAAAATATAGAGAATTGAGTAAAATTCTTTAAAAAAGTAATTCTTCAATTGATAAATGATCAAAAGATGTGATCAGTTTTCAAATGAAGTAATCAAAAGTATCTAAAGTCTTAAGAAACAAAATATTCTTACTATTGATTGGAAATTTGCAAATTAAAATAATTTGAGGAACTGCATCATACCCATTAGATTGGCTAATAGGACCAAAAAGACAAAAGACAAATGTTGGAGGGCACGTGGGAAAACTTAGATGTTAATTCTCTGTTGCTGGCGTTGTGAACTGATTCAACCATTCTGTAGAGTGACTTGAAACTAAGCCTGAAGGGCTATAAAACCATGCATACCTTTTGACCTAGCAATACCACTACTAGGTCTGTATCCCAAAAGAAATAAAAAAAAAAAAAAGGAAAAGGACTTAAAATCTACAAAAATATTTATAATAGCATTTTTCCAGGAGGCAGAAATTAGAAATCAAAGGGATGCCCATCAATAGGGAAATAACTGAACAAGTTGTGGATGTGATTATGATGGACTAGTATTATACTATAAGAAATGATGAGCAGGATGCACAGGAGAACCTAAAAAGACTTGTATGATCTGATGTAAAGTGAAACGGACTGTGTACAAAGTAACAGCAATGTGCTAAGATGATCAGCTGTGAATGACTTAGCTGTTCTCTGCAATACAATAATCCATGACACCTCTGAAATACTTACGATGAAAAAGGCTATCCATCTCCAGAGAAAGAACTGATGGTGTCTGAATACAGATTGAAGCATTCTTTTTTTACTTTTTTTTTCTTGAGTTTTTTTGTCTATGTTTTCTTTCACAATGTGATCGTTATGAATGTTTTTTGCATGACTTCATATGCAACCAATAACAAATTGCTTCTCAATGAGGAGGGTTGGGGAGGGAGGAAGGCAGAGCATTTTAAACTCAAAGTTTTAAAACCACATGTTAAAAATTGTTTTTACATGGTAGTGATGAATATTTCAAAATATTTTATTTAAATACTTTTAAGACTATTTAAAATATTGTATTGAAATGCTAAATTTAAAAAAAAAATCAGACCTTTCCATCTGACTTACCATTACAGTCTTCCATATATGTTGTCTTCCCCATTAGAATGGGAGCCTCTGAAAAGCAGCAATTGTCTATTAGCATACCCAGCCCTTAGCACAGTATTTTGCATATTGTAATCAGTTAATCAATGCTTCATTCAGTTATTTATTCAAGTACTATAGTGTCCCTTCCAGCTCGAATGCTGTGAGCCTATGAGATATGAGTACCATTGGACTTTTCTCTGCTAAATGTCAATTTTAATAAGAGATGAATGAACCAATCTCTGTGACCCTGGGAAGATGTTTCTCCTTTCTGGTCATTAATTTCCTTCTTTACAAAAAGAAAGACTTTTTAAAGGAACTAAGATCACTTCCAGCTTAAATATAATACTTTAACGGTTTGGAGTGGGGCCCTTTTTTTAGTTTCCTGCTCAAAAAGCATCTGTTTGATATAAAGTGTTACAACTGAACAGCCATTTTATAGTAATCAGTCTTGTGGAATTTCAAATTTGAAGGACCAGTTGAGCTCTGCTATAGAAATTGGTAATAATTGTTTTTAAATAGGAGCATTATAATGGCTTCATTCCTTTAGGGCTATGAGTACCTAGCTTCCCCAGTAGTGAATTCACAATATAGTAAGGTCTTTTTCTCCTTCTGTTGGGTATTTTTCTTACTTCCCCATTCAACTGAATTTGATTTTCATGTTAATTGTCCTGGGTGTGATTGGTAGTGGTTGACCAGGTACAAATTAAAAATTCCTGGTTCTGGTTCTGGCAACTATTATCACCATCTCAAAGAGGAGAAAACTAAGATTCCATGAGGTCAAGTGATTTGCTTCATGTTACACTGATAGTAACTACTGAAATAAGATTTAGTCCCAACTCTCCATGATTCCTAATCCAGTATTCTATTTACTATACCAGGAAATCTACCTTGATCTGCAAGAGTAAAGTAATCAACATACTGTCAAAGATAATTTAGTAACTGGAAAGAATATAACATACCAAGTTTGACTTTTGTCTTTCAAAGACACAAGTCCCTTTCAAACAGCATCATGTGAGAAAAAGCCACTGAGATCTTTATCCTGGGAACACTAGAAAATTTCTAAGATACAAATTTCTTTACAATTACCATTTTTTAATGCTTCTGCTGCTTTTCTTTCTACTGCTGACCATTTTCTCTTGCCTTTTTCTGCCTCAGTAATAGGAGCCTCTTAACTTTCTTAGTTTTCCTAATCTCTTTCATTTTTTTCTTGTCTGTTTACCTGATTTTCTTCTTTCTGTCTACTAATGTTTATTCTTTAGAGGAAAACATTCATTTTTTTTATATATTAAATCATATAAAATGATTTTGATTTTGGTGGTGAGAGTCAGCACACCAAAAACTCCCCATGCTGAAGAAATCACAGATCCATTGCTTATACAATTAAATTGTATTATATCATATACTCTTATATTATGCCATGATATATTTTATATCACATATTATATCATATGAAATGAAAGATCCTATCATAATACATGAAATGCCAATTAAGTTACATTACATTTCAGGTAGCCTTGGATTAGAGGTGGTCTGACTTTGAATTCTTTGAGATGGTTCCACCACACCACATCATGAAACCCAAAGAGTTTTTGGGTGGGCAGAGACCCCACCACAACAGTTTTTGGTTTCCCTTGGTTTATATGGCAAAACTTGCAATTTAAAGGGCCCTATAATTTCTAACTTTCAGTATAAGGTAAACATATGCTTAGAGTCTTTTCCAGAAGTCCATTACTGAAAGACATAGTAAATATAAATATTCCTTTGGGCTTCTGTATAAAAAAAAAGCCAGGTTCTATTCAAAATTATAACCTGTTGGAAAAAAAGAAAACACATCTATCTGTAGAATGTTTTACATTATCAAAAACAGAAAGACTGGAAGAGGGCCATAAAGTCACCATTAGGATAGAGTTAACAATCTTCCAGTGGTGATGTCTGACCCTAAGAGTCAAATGATGGATAGAGAACAGGAGTTCATATCAGTAAGGTAGAAAAAGTATCTCCAGAAAAAGGTTACACCAAGACCTACAGAAGTTTCTAACCAAGAGAAAGATGGTCAGTCAACCTTAGGGGCATCCCTCCTACAAGAGACAACAATAGTCCAGGGTGGTCAAATCAGCCCTCTGGCCCAAAGGGGACAGGCCTGGGGGGAAACTCCAGGAAATCTAATAGCTAGTATTTTCTGGGTAATCTCTTGTTCGTGGTAAGAAATATTACCAAGTATGAATGAATAGATACATGCCAATCATTCATTAAGTACATGCTACAATGTGCAAAATACTGTACTGTGTTGGGGATACATATACAAAACCAGACATCCCTGGACTCAAGAAGTTTTCCTTCTAATAAGAGAGAAAATACATATAGGGAAGTTGTGGTTAGGGATGACATTTTAGTTTGGAAAATCAGATGGCTATTGAGTAAAACTGTAGATTACCATATTGACCCAAACTTTCTAGTAGCAATGACAGTATTGATTTTAGCTCTATAACTGGAAGGTAGGGGGTGGGGAAACGTAGGGAATATGCAGCAGAGTAGCTAGTGACAAGAGGATTGGAAATAAAATGAAACTGGGCTTAGGCATTCCAAAAATAATGAATCTCATGAGATACTGATTAATGGGTGTGGATAAGGATTAGAGTTCTGAAACTGAAATGTTCATGTCCTCCACGGTTCTACCTGTGTACAGTGGAAAGTATAGGAAATATATATAATTTTTGATGTTGCTAATGGGAACCCGGGATAATCAGCCCAATATTCTGAATGATATGTTCAGTTACTTATTATCCATGTAGTGACTAAAGTCACAGACACTAACCTGATATATCATGGGGAGGAGATTCCTACCCATTCACATACTTACTGCCCAATGGACCATAAAAAATGAATTATTTGGCTGGTCTGCCAAATGGGCAAAATTTCAGAGGCTGATTGTTTTTAAACCATTGTAGAATAAGAACACATGGGATATTATACATGACACATATACATATACATATATTTTATCCTCTTAAAATATTAATGACATATGTCATTCTGCCAAAAGAAAAATAAGGAAGCTTTTCACTGGAATAAGGAGTTAGGTGACCTGACAATATGAACTGAGGTTATAGATACTGGTGTTATAAGTTTAGTTTGAAGTGACTTGAGAAAAACAATTATTGAATGTCCAGTGTGAGCATTTATAGCTCAGAAACTGGCAAATGTTACAAATCAGGATTTATTGTATCTGGACTTAAGTAATGTATAATATGTTAATAATGAAGATTGAGCCTAAAAATGTTGCATGCATATCCACTCCTCCATCAATACACACACACACACACACACACACACATATATACACATACATATATGTGTGTATCCCACCCCTGCACTCCCCAAAAACCAGTTACTAAACATTTTCTAGCACACGACTGGTTATCAATTCTAAGGTTTAATCACTATAGATAAAAAGGAAGAATACATAGTCCTCAAAGGGAAATTGATAAGGACAGACAGGTAAAATCATACAGTCCCAAATTCTGGATTCTTCAGAAAGGAACTAGGAAAGAGATGAGCTATAGTATGGGCCACAGGGCTGGGGAACCTGTGGCTTTGAGGCCATATATGACTCCCTACGTCTCAAGTGCAGCCCTTTGATTAAATAGAAACTCCACAGAAAAAATCCCCTCAATAAAATAATTTTCTTTTGTAAAACTTGAACTCAAAAGGCTGCACCCAAGGATCTAGAAGGCTACATGTGACCTCAGAATCTTAGGTTCTCCACTCCTAGGAGGGCCTCCCATTACAAATGTCTTACCTCAAAGCCCCAGCAGATCTGTGTAAAAAAAATGTCAAATGACATATAGCCCACAAACAAAGTCTAATAGAGACTCTGTCTAGGAAAGTAATGATAATTGAATCACATAAGTCTGCTTCCTCATTCTAAAGATAAATAATACTATATCGCTGGCATAGGTATATTAGTAAGACTTAAGACTTGCCTCCTCTATGCACATAGCCACAAGTAAGAATACATGCAAAACTTTGCACAATGTTCCTAATTGTGAGAGGACTTGGATGCTCATCAAAAATAATCAGGGAAACTCTTTTGTGTGACAGAAAATTCAAAGGTGGTTCAGAAAACACAATATAATGTGTTCTTAAAATATTTCTTACCAGCTCCAGGCTGTGAATCATCTCTTCCACTGTCCAACTTGCATCTTGTAGTTGAGAAGGTAGGTATAAAATAATTGCTGTCAGCTATTAATTAACTGTAATACCACTACCTACGAGGTTAGAGATTTCACTGTTTCCTTTAGATATGACCAAACAATCAACACGATTTTTAATCTGTTAGTAACCAGCTTCAAAGAGTGATAGTGCAAAAGTTGTTAGCAAAAAAAGCTATTGAGGATATGTGGTAATTGGCAAGTCACTTAACCTCTCTCAACCTCCATTTCCTAATCTCTATAAAAAGGGATATGGACAAAATTATTTCTATGGTCATTTCCAGCTGAAATTTTATGCCCTCCAATCAACTAATATGTGGGTTAGAGGACACATTGAAAATTAATAATCTGGACTACAAAATCCACATAGAAATCATCTAATTATTTTGCAGACTGGTAGTGTTCCACAAAGGATGGACCAGAGACTCTCAATGACCAATGCAAAAGTAAACTTTATTAAATGCAATTAGATTGGGAAAGCTTGTCTTGTTCATGTTATCTTGTTGTAGACACTACTTATATAACATCTTGCCCTCTGATTTAATATTCAAAAGGTTTCTTTGTTTGGGCTTTATTTCAGAAACCTGTATCAATTTTGGCCAGATCAAGAAGTTGCAGGATCTTTCTATTCTAAGCAAACAGGTTGGTGGATTGATACTATACTTGCTTGGCCAGATTCCCAGTTCTTCTTTATTCTTTAATTCTTCATGGTGATATCTGCTAGTTTATGAGAATTATGAGGATGATGATGATCTATATCATCTATATCAGTAATGACTATAGGGAAAATTTAATTTGAAAGCAGTGGAGTTGACTTATGATACTTTCATGATCAAAGCAAAGCACTTCATTTAGTAATGCATAGAGGCTCATATCCGTAAACCCACTACAAGGGAAGACATAGTCTATGATTCTAAAATTACTGAAGAATAATTCACAATAGACATTTCTACCTTCCCATTACATCAAGAATGTTTTCAGATTCTAAGATGAGAATACACTAATACCATCTGTAATGTTAATGAAATCTGAAGATCTGCCATGCCACTTTGTATTGGCAAGTAAGCAGGTACTTAGCACCTTGTTTCAAGTTAACATCTTGTTTAAGCTATTTAATTAGCACAGAAGTAGTTAACATAGGAGGAAGTTGCTGATGTAACAGAAAGAGACAGAACAGGGATAGTTATACAGTATATAAGGAAAAGCCCCAGCTGGGAATGGCAGAATGTCCTGGGATAAGCATCTGGAGGCTGGAACTCCTTCTGAGATGTTTCTTCTGCTGAGACATTTCCTTTGGGAATTTCTGTTGAGAACTTCCAAGAACCAGGTTGAGGAGCTACCATGAGTGAGAAAGGAGGATCCCTGCTTGAGGGAGAGTGTTCTGTTGTGAAAGCTTGGAAATGTGAGTGATCACTGCATTAACCATGTCTACCAACTTTGTGGCTACTGTATTGACTTTGGTGTTCTGGTTCCGGGACTCAGTTTTCTGGTATTTGAATAAAGGCTTTGGTTCTACCTTCTGTGTGGAGAGTCTGCTACATTTTGTGATTCACAACTATACCAGCATATTCATCACCACCGTGGGTGTTCTGATTATTGCATTATTGTTACACCATCTCACTAAGATAGTACTTCAGTCAAAGATTGATTTTTCTCAACAATGAGCAACAAACCAATGAAACAGGAGAAAGAAGAAGACCCTCCCCCTCCCCAGAGGCCCACTGAAAACCACCTTCTGGTGTTGTTCTTTCTCCACCCCCCCTTCACTTAAATCAAAGTCAACTGCAGGTCATGTCATCATTTCCCCGATGTCATGGTCCTCTTCACAAATGAAGGACAAACAACTTGTGAGTAGTCGGAGCTGCCTGAATGGTGGCCCATTGAGTTGGGTAACTCAGCTCTCCCTCTCCCTCTCCTTCTCTCTAAAGAAAGGTAAATTTTGATGGTTGGAAACTGGCTAATTAACTTGAGGTTTACCGGCTAGATTGCTTCCTTCCTTCTTGCCTTTTTTCCTTCCCTCCTTCCTTCCTTCCTTCTTTTCTTTCTTTTTTTCTTTCTTTCTTTCTTCCTAACAAGGGATGAATTTAAACATCATTAATATAAACTCATTATACATGCAGACGTCATGGTCAGGAAGTGTTTCACAGGCCTCAGACCTTAATGATTATTTTCCTGAAAGCCCTGCTCATTGCTTAAATGAGGCTATAATTTGACAAACTACTGGTAAATTATTGTGCTACCTAGTGTGATTTACTATAATGAGATTTGCCATGATAATGTGCTTGTTTTGCACTAGGAATGGAATGTTAGGAGTATACACTTAAATGGAGTGACTCCATCTTGAATTTGAATTAGATGTGCATGCATAATATTTTAAAGAATGAAAGCATCTTTCCATTGGTCTAATTCTTTGCAACATGACTGATGTGAAAATGTGTTCAATGTGCATGTATATGTAGAGCTTATATAGGATTGGGTGCCATCTTGGGGAGGGTTGAGAGGGGGAGACAATTTGGAATTCAAAAGCTTGTGGAATTGAATGTCATGATCTGTGTGCTGCTACCTTTTCTGGACGTTAGAGAGCTAGACATGCTTTTTGGTTTGTTTTTTTTTGCATGAGAATGCTTTATAAAGTGTACAATAACCATCTGTTGCACTGATGAAAACATATTTCTTATACAATATAGAGTGGTAAATGACCATAGAAATCTGGTGTTTGATAAGCCCATATACTGAAACTTTGGGGACAAGAACTCAATATTTGACAAAAACTGATAAGGAAACTAGAAAATAGTATGATAGAAACTAGGTATAGATCAACATTTTATATCGTATGCCAAGATAAAATCAAGATGAATTACATGATTTTGATAGTAAGCGTGATATCATATACAAATTAGGGGAGCAAGGAATTGTTCGCCATTCAGATACATGGAGAAGGGAAGAATTTATGATTGAACAAGAGACAGAGAGCATTGCAAGACATAAAATGGATAATTTTAACTGTATTAAATTAAATAAAAAAGTTTTGCGCAAATGAAACCAATGCAACCAGGATTAGGAAGAAAGTGAAAATGTTTGTTTTTTTTACACCAAGTGTCTCTGATAAATATACAGAAAACTGAGGCAAATTTATAAGAATATGAATCAGTTCCCAGTTGATAAATGGTTAAAGGACATGAATAGGCAGTTTTCAGATGAATAAATCAAAACTATTGTCATATGGAAAAATACTTTAAATCGCTATGGATTAGAGAAATGAAAATTAAAACATCACTGAAGTACCACTTCATACCTATCAGATTGGCTAATATGAGAGAAAAGGAAAATTATAAAGTTTGGAGGGGATTTAGGAAAATTAATGCACCATTGATGAACTGATCTATTTTGGAGATCAGTTTGGAACAATGGCCAAAAAGCTATAAAACTGTGCCTTATCCTTTGATCTAGCAATACCACTACTAGATCTGTATACAAAAGAGATTTTAAAAAGGAAAAAGGATCTATTTGTAGAAACATATTTATAGCAGCTCTTTTTGTGATAATAAATAATTGAAAATCTAAGGGATATCTATCAACTGGGGAGTAACTCAACAAGCTGTGGTATATGATTATAATGGAATACTACTGAGCTATAAGAAATGGTGACCAGGATATTTTCAGAAAACACTACAAAGACTTACATGAACTGATGCAGAGTGAAATAAGCAGAACCAGGACAACACCATACACAGTAACAGAAATATTGTATGTTGATAGATTAATGACGACTTAGCTTTTCTCCGCAATACAGTGATTCAAGACAATTCCCAACAACTCATGATGAAAAATTATATACATCTCTGTGGTGGGGCTCAGGGTGGAGGTTGGAAGTGGCTGGCATGTGAAAATAGATGGAGTCAATGCAGAACAAAACATACTATTTTTCACTTTTTTTTGTCTGTGTTCACTTTCACAACCTAATAAGGCAGTATATTTTGCAAGATTACAAATGTATTACTTATGTCAAATTGCTTACAGTCTCAGAGAGGATGGAGGAGAGAAAGAAAGGGAGAGAACTTGAAACTTAAAAATTAAAAAAGAGTGCTGAAAACTATTTTTACATGTAATTTGGAAAACTATTATTTACAAAAATGAAGATATATTAGCACAAAATACCTCAAGTATTGATTAAGTATTGATTACATAATCCCTAAATCATTTGTATGCACTAACTGTAAAACCATAGCATGCTGGACATAGGTCATAACCTCTGACCATGACAGATTGACCTAGTGTTACATGCTTATCAAGTTCTCTACCTCAGCAGTGATATCAAGATAGTCCTCCATTGACAAGATCCTGATAAGCAGATGTGAAATCATACCAAGAAAGTTCCTTCAGGGAGTTCTTGGAAAACCAGCTGGAGTCACAGATAAGACCAGGCAGTGTCCAAAGTCCTAGCTATCACATGTGAGCAGTTCAGAAATTACTCCCCTAGTTTACTCTAATTCTCCACATTGTCAGACTTAATCATTGTTTGGACATCCTAGGAGTGGTAAGATTGAACTTTGGTTGTTAAATTTAATGATCATCTGGGAGTTCTACCTTTTACTCTAATAGGAATGAAACAGGAAGCTTCTATTGCATATTATTGTAATCTGGAATGTTATTTTTTATCCTAATTCTGCTGACCAACCCAATGTTTTATTATTGAATAGTATATTGTGTGTCTATTAATCTCTACTATTAGATTCTAAATTCCTCAGGAGTGGGTACTATCTTTTGCCTTTATTTATGTCCCAAGAACTTAGGACAATGCCCAGCACATATTAGACAGTTAATAAATGTTTATTAACTGATTTACTCTATACCTCATGTTAGCTTAGAAGGTATATGCTAGGCTTAGTAATGAAATTCATAATATACCCTGTTTCTCTGTGTTGCATGCAGTTGTTCAACCAACATTTGTGAAATGCTTACTATGTGCCTGATATTGTGCTAAGTGCATATGAAAAAATGTTCTCCTGATCATTAAGAACCATATACTCTTCCAGTTTTCCCAGTTTTTTTACTCGTTATTCCTACCACTTACTCATTATTCCTATCACTTATTCTATCAACCAATTACATTGGCCTGCTTAAAGTTCTTCAATTTCCCATTTCCCATTACTGTACTTTTGTTTTATATGACTTTCTTTGCCTCTTCACCCTTCTATCAAATATTTTGCCTCTTGACTTCCACTTCTTATTTCACTTCCACTTCTTGTTTACCCTGGTTTTCTTCAAGACTCAGCTCAAATTTTGCCTACTGAAGGAAGATTTTATAATATTTTTATTTATCATACCTTCTACATACTTTGATGGCAGGGTTTGTGTTAGCTTTTTATTGCTGTTGTTTTGAAATTGTTAAACTTTCTTTTTATCCCTAGTGCTTAATACAGTACCTAGTATATAATAAACACAATAAATCAGCTTTAATTGATTGGATGACAATTCTAGTAGGGAATATATCATGCAAATAACTATGTATATTACATATACATATACCTACATATATAAATGGAAGGTAATTTCAGAGGGAGTACAGTGTACAGGGGAGATAGATCAAGGCTTCCTATAGAAGGTAGGATGTGAGATAAGTCTTAAAACAAGCAGAAATCTAGGAAAAGCCAGGCATTGGAGGTGAAGAGCAAGAGCATTCTAGGCATGGGAAACAACTTATGATATTATATGTAGTCAGGAGACAGAATGTCATTTGTGAGTAATAGCCAGGAGGCTATGTAGCTGCATCATAAACTATATGAAAAGGTATAAAATGAAAGTGGACTAGAAAGATAGAAAGCTGTAAAAGTATTTAAATATTAGAGAGTAATATATTTGTTTGTAGAGGTAATAAGGACTCACTAGAGCATATTAAACAGGGAAGTAAAGTTTTCAGACACATACTTTATGAATATCACTTTAGTTGTGTGAAGAATGGATTTGATAGGGAAGAGACAAGGCAGGAAGAACAATTAGGAGACTACTGTGATAATTAAGGCAAGACATGATGAGGGTCACAACTAGGGAAGTGACTTAGATAGTGGAAAGAAGGGGATGTATGTGAGAGATATCTGTTAACAAGATCTAAGCAACTGATTGAATATGAAGGCTGAGGTTGAGGCAGGTGTTGAGGATGTCTCAACCAAGTTTTGAACACTGGAAAGATAGTGATGCCCTTAACAGAAACAGAGTTATACGCAGTTAGTGTCAGAAGAAAGATTCAAACCCAGGTCATCTGACTCCAGATCTAGCCCATAGATTCATCTACATTAATACATTACCTCTAGATCTCTCCTAGTAAATCTAGATATCCCTAATCAATTAAATTTTACATTGGTAAAATGTAGTTTTATAACCTACATTACCGTTTTTAATTCCTCAATAAGAAATGTTTAGTGCAAATCTTTTCCAAACTACTTAGGGACCTATAACAATAATATTTTCTTTAAACAAGAATTCTGCTTTCTCAAAGATACAGGACTAATTTGTAGTCAAATTGGAAAGTGGATCTCTTGGTCTGATGGTTCCTGTGAACATTCCTATGAAATGTTTGGCTCCCAGCTATCCATTAGTGCTCACAATTTGCCTTGAAAACAGCTGCTAAAAATCTCAACTCGTGGGGGACGGAGCCAAGATGGCGGCATAGGAGCAGCAAGGTATGGCAGGTCCCACACAGCCACATCAAATACCCAAAAAAATATGACTCTAAAAAAATTTCAGGGCTCTAAAACACACACAGATATGTCTCCCGCTGAAGGCAGCTCGGGTCAAAGGGACCATCTCAGCTCTGAAAGCTGAAACCAGCCCAACCTGAAACCACTGCTCTGCCCTGGGGGTGGCTGGATGAGCCGAGCCACACTGCAGCTGGAGCTTTGGGAGAGTGGATCTGTGGCAGCTGTGGCAGTTTCCAGAATTATCGAGCCATAAGAAAATAGGACTAAGTGAAAGGTCAGTGGAACTCGGCTAAAACTGAGGGAGAAAAGCGGGTCTGGCCAAACTGTATCCAAGGCAAGGAAGTGGCAGAAGCGGTGGCCCTGCAGCCACCTCCATGTTGCTGCTTCACAGCTCCCAGCCTGCAGACTGCAGTGGGGCCAAGCGATCATTCAGAGGCCAAGTCCTTTTGTGTTGAGCGGCCTGGATCCGGATCGTGGTCTTGGGTGGTGGTCCTGGGGTGTGTTTTCAGTGAGCCAAAGCTGGTGGGGGTTGAAGTAGCCTCCTAAAAGCTCCAGCAGCTGGGAAAACCCCAGTGATTTGGGACAGAGTTTTCCCCTCTGGAAACAAAGTTCCACAGAGCTAAAAAATCATTGACTGGCTACCATAAACAGGCAAAAGAAGCAAAGTAAGAATAGCAACCAAACTCTAGAATCCTTCTTTGGCAACAAGAAGGATCAACGCAGGGAATGTGAAGAAGACAACACAGTCAAAACTCCCACACCAAAATCTTCCAAGAAACATGAAGATTGCCTAAAAGCTAGAGATCAGATAAAGAAGGATTTTGAAAAACAAACGAGAGAAGTGGAGGAAAAATTGGGAAGAGAAATAAGAATGATGCAAGAAAATCATGAAGAGAGAGTCAACAACCTGATTGAAGAAATTAACACCTTAAAAATAGATTTACTCAAATGCAAAAGAGGCCCAAAAAGCCAATGAGGAGAAGAATACCTTAAAAAGTCGACTTTGCCAGATGGAAAAAGAATCTCAAAAGCTTTCTGAAGAGAATAATTCCTTCAGAATTAGAGTGGAGCTAATGGAAGTTAATGACTTTGTGAGATATCAGGATACTATCAAACAGATCCAAACAAATGAAAAAATAGAAGGCAATGTGAAATATCTCCTTGAAAAAACAACTGACCAGGAAAACAGATCCAGGAGAGACAACTTAAAAATTATTGGATTACCAGAAAGCCGTGATCAAAAAAAGAATTTAGAAAGCATCTTTCAAGAAATTCTCAAGGAAAATTGCCCAGATATTCTAGAACCAGAGGCCGAA
>CM053592.1:64507874-64525738 GCA_028646515.1 Pseudochirops corinnae
CTGAAAAGAAAGTTTGACATTCCAACACAAGAAGCATGAGAAGATAAACATGGAAAAGACATCATAATGAAATTATCAAAGCTGAACTATTTACATGCCATCATGGAAAAGTGACAATTGTAACTGATGAAACTTTTCTCAGTATGAGGATAGGTGAAGGGAATACAAATGTATATATACACATATATCTATATAAGAGGGTTTATATATGCATATAAGCACATATCTGAATATGTGTATATATGAATACATAGAGGGCATAAGATCAATTGAATAGGACAGGACAATATTCTGGAAGGTGAAATCCTGAGGTGACAGAGGATTTGATTGAGAGGAGACAGGGAGAGACAGAATGGGGTTGGTCATCTCATAGAAGAGGGAATGGATAATTGTTACAGTGGAGGGGGAGAACAGGAAGGCAAAGGGGAAAGATTCAACCTTGCTCTCACCAAACTTGGCTTGGGGAAGGAATGACATAAACTCTAAGCTAGGTATCTTGCCACACAGGAGAGTGGGGGGAATGGGGATGAGAGGTGGGATGATGGAGGGGAGGGCAGGGTGGGGGGGAGGGTTGATGGAGGTACACACTTCTGTAGGGGCACAGGGACAGGGTAAAAAAAAGAACAAGGGGTGGGCTGGATGGGAAGGAGGGACATATGGTCAGTCTCTCACAGTGTGCCCACTGTGGAGACACATGTACAGCCTGTATTGAATTGCTTGTCCTTCCAGTGGGGGTAGGTGATGAAGGAGGAAGAGAAAGAATTTAGGATTTAAAGTTCTATAGTCAAATGTTAAAAATATATATGTATATATGTTTATACAATCATCATCATCATCATTATTATTATTATTATTATTATTATTATTATTATTATTAACCACATCCAACTGGGACTTAAAATGCACAGGCATCGTGGAGGGGAGATCTATCCTGCCCTATCGGAAAGTTGGAGGGGTGAGAGGGAGCACATAGGAGAGAATGGATTGGGGGAGGGATTATATAGTAGGATGGCTGTTTTGGGGTGGTGAGTGGGGGAGAGATGGAGAGAAAATTTGTGGCTCAAAATCTCGTGGAATGGATGGTGTAAACTAAAATTAATTTAAAAAAATAAAAATAAAAAAATAAAAATCTCAACTCGTGTGTGTGTGTGTGTGTGTGTGTGTGTGTCTACAATATGTCTAATTAGGAGTTCAGGTTATCTAGATGAATGCATTTCATTTACGTTGGAGAATTCTACCTTATTCTACCTTTATCTTTGATTTTTATTTTCTTTCAATGAAAACTAACTATCATGAGCTCCTCTCAAAGCTGATAATTTCCTTTTTCACATTAGTTCCTCTCATTCCCCAACCCCCATGGACTTTTGTTTTCTCCTCTCTAAAATGGGGATAAAAATAGTACCTATTGTCAATTCTATTCTTAGTATTGAAAGGATATAATGATGTTCTAATTTGACCCAAACTTGAAAAAGAATCCCTACTCCAACATACATGACAAGTACTACTTCAAACTCTGCTTGAAAAGTCTCAATGAAGGTGTATCTACTAGCTCTTGAGGCAGCCTGTTACACTGGGGATAGCGCTGATTGAAAGATTGATTTTCCTTGCATCAAGCTTATATCTGTTTCTTTGCATCTCCCTGCTTTTGTTACTTGTTCTGCCTTCTGGAACCATAGAGATCATGTCTAAATCACTGCTCCACGTGACAACTTTTCCCAACAAGTCCTTGTATCCAACTTCCACGTCTCCCCTGAGTTTCTCTAGCATAAATATTTCTCCTTCCTTCAAGCAATTATCATAGACATGGGCACAGTAATGCATGTATCTTACTTTCCAAACCTTAAAGCCCTATAGAAATATTGACTATTTATCATTGTTGTCCAATTAAGGGATACACAGAAGGAGAACAGGCAATTGAACTAACTTGTGAAGATATTTTCCTACCTAAAGTGTTTGCTGCAACTTGTCACACATCTATGCTCCTTCTCCTCCTTCCCTTCTCTTGCACACACCTTTCCTATTTAAGGATCATTTAACTTAAAATACAGTGGGGAAAGTTAATTGGTAATCTCTGCTCCTACAAAATCATTGAGGCATATTTTGCTGCCTGGAAACCAGACTGGCTTTCTTTGTACCAACAAAAAGCTCTTCACTTGTTTCTCCTGACTGATACAAATACATCAACTCCTTTTGAACCACATGCTTTATTGCTACTAAGAACTTTTGAAATAAGGAAGATTTCCTGCCCTTGTCCTCTCACCTTTGGATAAGAAAATGAAGGCAATGGTGCTTGAATGATCATAAATATGTATTCTTATCTGCATATATTTTGTATTTATCACCATCAATTTACAGAGGAAAAAACTAAGGAGCAGAAGGGAAAGTCATGCTGATTTTTTCTAAAAAACAAGTAATTTATTTGTTATGGAGAGAAACTTTACTTATATTTGTTTATTTTTGTATGATGAGAGCACTGAACATTCATGCCTACAGAGCCCCACACAGACAATCAAAGAGTTTCAGAATTGACATACTTGTTTGGTAGGCATCCCCTCAAAACTCTCCAAAGCTCCCATTGATATGTTTCTTTTACACTCATCCAGAAGATATATTAGATCACAAACAGGAATATTTAATGAAACAACTGAGCAAGACGAGCAACAGGAAAGATATCACACGTATTCACAGAGTTATAGTGGGGGAGCGAGCACATGTAAAGAACACACATTCACAGGGAACACATGTAACCAGGACACACTCATGACTCAGACAATTTATACAATTGATGCCAAAGAGGCACCAGTGTCCTTTGAAGATATTCCAGAGTGAGTTGCTACATAGTTTTAGATCCAGTTCCGTGTTGCTTTGTTTTCTTTATTATGCTTTCTGCTGCTGCTATTGTTACTCTGCTGGTCTTTTGCTTCTCTCAAACTTTGTGACCCTTAGAGGAGAGGGTCTACTAGTTCTTTGGTGTTATAGCTCTCAACCAGATCATAGGATTGTATATCTAAAGCTATAAGGCCTTCAGGGGTGATTAAGTCTAACCCTCATCTTATTAAAGAGGAATACAATGAACTAACACAGGAAGCCCTTAGACATCTGTAAATCTTTTCTATTTTTTTAACTGATTCTTCATTTTTTGTATTTTGAACTTTCTGAGTTTAATGCCTTTCTCAATTATGGTAAACAAAACAAAACAAAACAAAACAAAAATTTAATTCTTTTTTTTCAGCCTAGACAAATAATCCCCATGGGTTCTACTTAACAAGCCTGTAAAAGATCTGGGTAAGGCAATGCAAGACAACTTTTTTTCTGAATTATCTCCTCAACTCAACTCAACCCATAAAGTCCATTACATTCCATGTAAATCGCAGGGCTAGGTGAAAACCAAAGTGAATTGGTGACCTTTGCCGTATTTTCTATAAGGAACCAAAAAAGGCTATCCCCCTACATGATTGCTGATATATAAGCTATATGTATATGACACATAATAATTATTTTGTCAGCTTGCAGCCTGTTAAGTCTCTATATATTTCTTTAATCTTTTCATAGTTAAGCTATAATTGCATTATTCTTTGATTTCTAGGCAGAATTGAAATTGACTCACTCAGTTTTAATAATTTAATAATACCAAACATAATTTGTATGAAATTGTATAACAATACTAAAAAAAAAGTTTGCCAGAATCAAGACAATGAATATGTCAGTAAGCATCATTTCTATGTCAATATATTTGTGACATGAAATCTGTGAATATTTTTTATAACTTTATAACATGATTTCAATATCATTGGTTTCCTTTATAATACTTTGTTATGCATTTAAAGACATTTAGTCCCCTTTCAGAATGATTTTAAATGCCCAAAATAAGATATGTAGGTTACCAAAGAGCACAGTAGATAGAATGTTGAATCTGGAGTCAGAAAGATCTGAGTTCAAATATGACCTCAGACACTTATTAGCTATGTGATTCTTGGTAAATGTTGTTAGTTTATCTGTTTCCTCAAATGTAAAATGAGAATATTAACAGAACCTACCTCACAGGGTTATTGTGAGTATTAAATAAGATAATATTTTTGAAGCACTTAGAGCGGTCTCTGGCATATTGTATGCTCTATATAAATACTTATTCCCTTTCCTTTTCCCTTCCCCCTTCACTGAACTGCCAAAGCTTTCCATAGCACATGCAAAAATGTTTAAAACCCTTAATCAAGATAGCCACTCTGCTATTGTCATATGTAATGTCATTTTAAACATTCTATGTGTTTTAAGAAATACATATTTATATTCTGATACAAATTGAAAATGTTCAGATTAAAATGAATTTAGTTAAAGGACAGTCAATTCATAACCAGCACAATAAATAACTGCCAATACTGATTTTGAAGGGACATAATTTATCAGATAAAAACTACAGGTCATGATACATTGATACATTTATAGCAGCTATTCCAGAGCTGAATTTTCCTACAAAATAATTTAATATTTTTGTAACAATTAATTAATTAGAGTTTAAAGAAGACATTCTTCATTCTTTCAAAAAAGAAACAGATTATACCCTCCCTAGTAGGCTGTTCCAAGGACCTGATAATTTAAAAATTTAAAAGTATATGGGAAAACCAAGCAAGTTAGAAAAGCTCCAACATGAGTCAGGAAGTTAATATTTACTGCTTGTATGATGAGAACTCTGAGGGACCTGGAAATCATCTAGTCCAACATTATTGTTTTATAAATGAGGAATCAGAGGTATAAGGATAGGTAATAACATGTTCAAGCCATCAATGTAATAGAAGTAGAGCCAAGATTTCAATTTAGCTCCTTTTTTTCTCTTCCAAGTTTCATTTCATTATATGAGCCTACATATTCTTCTTACCAAAAGGCAATATTTTAAACAGATTTGGGCTCAGAAAAATTGAGTAAACGGAAA
The DNA here is from genome assembly GCA_028646515.1 of Pseudochirops corinnae. Taxonomy (NCBI): domain Eukaryota; kingdom Metazoa; phylum Chordata; class Mammalia; order Diprotodontia; family Pseudocheiridae; genus Pseudochirops; species Pseudochirops corinnae. Next base: position 64,512,802 of record CM053592.1, read on the forward strand.
AAAATGGGTACCTGTCAATGAAAGACTTGTTGAATTAATTTGATGTGATAATTAAATTTGACTGTGTAATAAGAAATGATACGTATGAGAATACAAAATGACTAAGATAATACAACATACAGCAATGCCAAAAGATATCATAACACCATAACTCAGATCAATGCAATGGCCAAGTCTGAATAACAATAATGCCACTTATGGAAAATATCTCCTGTTTTGAAAAAGATTATGTTGGACTATCTAGAGGGAAAGGAATGAAGCAGAGTCTATAAAACATATTCATGTCTGATTTATTTTCCTTAAAATGTACATCTTTATTACAAGATGAAGTTATCTCTATATACGTATGTGTGGGGGGATGGAGGTGTCATATGGGGAAGTAATTGTGAGGTAAATAAAGAGCATCACTTAAAAAATTATAAACTTAACAGCTCTAGCTAAATCTGCAGAAACTGTCTACAATGAAACTATGACTGTCTGGAACCATTAGCATATAAGATGCATAAAATAGAAGAATTTTCCAAGTTTTAAGAATAACAATTTAAGTCTAGAAACTTTAATTTAATTTCAAAAATCAAAGTCTCTTGAAAATGTACTACATGTACCCTGTCTTCTTAAACAGATTGAACTGAATTTCACTTTACCATCTTAATTATGAATATTAGATCTGCTGAAGATTTAGATGTAGAGGCAGTTATAGATGCATATGGTATAGAATATTGTTCTGGGTAAACATGTACATGATACTTCACCATGGAACTTACTTTCTTGGGGAGGTGCTCTTTTTAAAATATTGGATGCTTATTTGTAAAATCTGAGTAAGGATTAAGAGGTGAAACCACCTCCCAAATAGTGTAATTTAGTTGTCTTTTTTGTTTGTTTCTTGAGCAAAGATAATAATTTATTAGCCAAAGGGTTTTTCCAAATGTTTCTTCTTGTTGGAAATTTTCTGTTTTCTTGCTATTGTGATCAGTACCATTAGACTGGTTGGCACCATTCAAAATATTATCATTAAATACACACACACATACATATGTGCATACATATGTATATGTATATATAAAATCACTAGCACAATGGAGAGGCAGTGTCATTTAGTAGATAAAGAATTGACCTCAGAGTCAAGAAACCTGGTTCAAGTCCCACATCTCATATCTACTAGCTTTGTAATCAAGGGCAAATTATAATCTTAAAACATATCCAGGAAACCCTCTAAGACTTGAAATTAAAGACTAGTATTTATTGCACTTTGTATACTGATTACTACCCATATTTATTACAAGTCCAGACTCACTCCACCCACCCCTAATAAGACCATAATCTTCTTGCCATTTGGCAGTTTTCCTATCTCTATTGTGCTAAATTAATTAATGGAGAAAGAGAACACGTAACAAAAGAAGAATATATATGTATTTGTATGCCTAGCCCCTAGCACAATTCTTGGCAAATAGTAGGCATTAAATAATTGCTTGTTGACATGTAAGCAATTGTGAAAGACTAAAGAACTATTCATTCCTATTTTGTTTCTGTTTCTTTGCTTGGAAGAATGATCTCCCTACTCTGAGAAAGGAGGAACAGATATGGTTAACAGGAAATTAAAACTAAAGAAAAAAGAGGAAATATTAAAAATGTTCATAGTTATCACTTAGCTTAATTCATAGTTGGACAGAATAGTTGGACAGAAATTTAAGTTCCAAACCCCCAAGAGATAAGTGGTTGAAAGATATAAACAACTGTTTTCAGAAAAAAAAAATAAAGGCATAAGCAAATACATGAAAACATATGTTTGATCAGTCATAGTAAGACAAATGCAAGCTGAGAAACTTTAAATTTTCACTCCCCATACTGGAATAGATAAAGATGAGCAAAAGGCACAGAGCCAATGTAGACATGGCTGTGGAAAAATAGAATCACTAAGATGGTTCGAACTCTGAAATGAACCCAATTGTTTGGGTTAACAATTTGGAATTAAGCAAGAAAATAATCAATTTGCTTCTATCTTTTCACCTACCATACTCCCTAGTGTTCATATTAAAAAGGACAAAAATTAAACATGGATGATTTATAAAATACCTAAGTGCCTAAAGAAAATATTAAATATGGCAATCACTTTGTGGAGGAAAAAAAAAAAAAGCAAGGGTTTTTAGTCTATTAAAGCCTCAAAATGATCTAAAGCTGTGGTATGGTAGCCAAAAAAATTAACGTTTTCCTATGCTACATAAGGAGAATTTAACTTTCTAAATGAAGGAAACGATGGATTAGATTGTAAAGTCTTTATTAAATTGTGAACTTCTTGAGGTTAGAGACTATGTTTTGCCTCTTTTAGTATGCACTTAGTACTGTGCTCGATACATAGTAGGTGCTAAGTAAATGTTTATGGACTAACATACTTCCGTTTCATGATTATCAGTTCTGGTTTATGTAATTTGGGATTCAATTCTTAACCAAACATTTTAGGAAGGATATTGAAAAACCTGAGAGTTTCCAGAGAAGGCTAACAAACATCATGAAAGGTCTGATCAACATGTCTTATGATGGAAGTAAAAAGTAAAAGTAAAAAGAGATTCAATTTGTTCTGTTTTGTCCTAAAATACAGTAACTAGGAGAAGTTGTCAACAAGGATTTAAGTCCAGAAAGAAAAAAATATCAACACAATTAGAATTGATCAAAAATGGAACTGATTGCTTCTAATCAAACACAGATTCTTCCCCAGAGGTTTTGGAGAGGATATTAGGTAACCACTTGCTAACAAAGCTACAAGAGGCATATTGGGTGGTGTTAGATCATTAGATGATCTCTGAGATGCCTTGGAAATTGTGAAGTTTTGATTCAGAAGTACAAAAAGGAATGTAGGCGTATAGTTGAATACGAGATTTGTAATACAATGAAAATCACATAACCAGGGCTACTGAGGATGTTTTCAAGAACTTTACTCAGTAGACAATGCATTTCATGTAAGCATTTGCATACATGTATGTACATGTGTGTGTATACATAAGTGACCTTGCATATTGTGAACGGATGTATATGCACACACATGTGTGTATGAGTGCATTGTGAAATAGGAAGGTACCATTTATATCCACGTATGTGCAAGCAAGTCATGCTTGCATATATATACACACACACACATGTATATGAATGTGTGTGGGGGTGGGGATTGAATTATTCAACCAGTTAATTACTCACCACACTTAATGTGACAATATGCTAAGCCTTGATATCTTTACCATGGAATAACATATCAATCATTTAGAAATGTGAATTGACTTTTACAAGAAATCTATTTAGAATGACTGAGGAACTGGTTAAACTTATATGGAAACAGGAAGCTAGTTTGGTTTTTGGACTTGAGAATCAGACAGCATAAGTGGAAAAAGCCTTCCAGCCAAGCTTTTGAGAAAGAATCACCTGATAGGGAGGTGAAGAGCCCAGCCTCAGCCTAGGCCTTATTCTCCTTCCCTGGACTCTGTTTGCATTTGTGGAAGAATTTAGCATAGACTTTTGGGGAAGAATGTTTTGTACCAACCTTACTATGCCACCTTAGTAAATGACCATTTCTAAAGGCTAATCAAAGCTGGCTGACTATTGTCAACCGATAACCTGAAAATCAGGATGGGGGAGCATACAAGTTGGGAATTGTGATCTATAATACCTGAAAGGCACCAGATACCCCTGTAGGCACACAGATATTGCTGGTTGGTTTCCCAGAATGCCATGTGTAATGGCAATGAGCTAGTGAGTTTCAGAGAATGTATTACTTGCAAAAATGAAGAGAAACTAAAGTATAAAGATAAAGCAATATTTTGCAACTTTCAAATTTCCGTAAAATGTTAATTTCTAGAAATCTAAATTTCCTTCAATTCAGAGTCAACAAAACATCTATATTATAAATGACAATACATTTGCTTTTCAACATAACTCAGAATGTTGTATTAAATTTATCCTGACACTCAAAGAAATATACAATTCATATCCTTTTATTCCATAACCAGGAAATTCATTATTCCAGTATTATCATTAGTTTCGTCTCCCTTTTTATATGACTTGATTATTTTATTTTTAACAGTTCTAGAAAATAATAAAATGCTTAAATTGGAAAAGAGAATATTAAATACAACTGTTTACATTTAGTTGAGGAATAAATTAGATAGGTAATGGACACAGTTGTTTATCCAACACTACAGAGTTTGCTGGAATTTGGAATAGCTTATCATACTTTGAAGAATTTCAGAAGTCACTATGCTGTGTAAAAAATTCTGAATAATCATGTGCTATATCAAAATGTTGAATGATTAAAGTCCTTCTACAAGGATGTTCCCCAAAATACCTGACAATTATGGAGAATAATGTAAACTATTTTTGCTTCTAACATACAGTCTTTTTTAATATTTTTGTCTTTTTTGGAGGGAGTAAGGCAGGCAATAGAGTTTAAGTGATTTGCCCAAAGTCGTACAGCTAGTAAGTGTCAAGTGTCTGAGGTCAGATTTGAAGTCAGGTCCTCCTGACTCCAGGGTCAGTGCTCTATTCCGTGTTCCACCTAGCTGTCCCACACAGAGTTTTAAGAACACAAATGTATCAAAGCACACATAAACCATTTACCCCCTTTTTATGGGTAAATTTAATCCTAATTAAAAAACAAGAACAACAACAAACTTTTTTGACAAGGTACCTCATACATACCAGCATACTTTCCCTTCTTCTCTTGGAACAGTTGTCAGTAGCTTTTGCTAAATTATCTTATAGGTTTTGCTGTAACAAATTTCAATAAGCTAAATTGATTTTTTCTCTTCTTTTCCCTTCCCCAGATCAATTCGGGAATATATGCCCTTTCCTATTAGTCCATTCCCTGATTTTACAATTATTTTATCTCAAGTGAGAATGGAATGAAAATTATTTTTTAAAATGGCACCTTTTTTCCATCCTGGAGGAGTTTCTGCCTCTTTTTTTTCCTCATTTCCTTTTCATTGTATACCCAATGTTAGTTTCTTTAAACTTATCATCTTCTTTTAACTTCTTCTCTTTTGGAAAGGTGGTGGCAAGAGTCCTGCTGTGTCTATTTTATCTGGAATCCACTTCTCTCTGATTCAGGAAATTATTATTTTCATGGTGCCACAAAAATTGATTGAACTGGATTCATTTCAAACTGTAGTTGAAGTGAGCATATTTGATCTGGTTCTGGTTCTGAATGTTCTGGCCATGTAATGAAATTGAATTGTAATAATGAGATTTGGGATTCATTAATCTTACAACTATGCCACAAGTCACTTTACCTAGAGGCAATTAGATGGATCAGAGGATAGAGCCCTGGCCCTGGAGTCAGGAAGATGTGAGTTCAAATCTAGCCTCAGACATGGACTAGATTTGTGATCCTAGGCAAAGCACTTAACCTCTCTCCACTTCAGTTTCCTCAACTGTAGAATAGGGTGTAATAATAGCACCTACCTCACAGGGTTGTTGTGAAGTACAAATGAGATAATATTTGTAGAGTGCTTCTCAGTGCCTGATACATAGTAGGCACTTAATAAATGCTTATTTTCTTTTGTCTTTTATCTCTATTGCATAGAGCACCTCTGTTTACACTTCTGTAAGATGAAGGTGATGGACTAACTAACTCCTAAGGACTTCCAAGCTCTATATTTGTGATCTCTGCTCTGTCTCATTGGGAGCAGGCCTTTAGGAAGCCAGGGCCCAGAAATAGAACAATAGTTTCAATAAGAGTAGGTCTTTAGTTGGGAATTGTATATCTAGAGTGACTTTTGAAATAGGAAGAATTGAGCATCCCTATCAGGCAGTGAAATATCTAGAGCTGTCCTCACATAAGACACTCTATCTCTTGTCTCTTGGCATGTTTTCTTGTCCTTCACTCATGGAATGTTTTCTCCTCATCTTTATCTCCTGGTTTCTCTCATTGACTTCAAGTCTCAGCTTAAATCATGCCACCTTCTACGGGAAACCTTTCCCAATATCTCTTACTTCCACTGCCTTTTTTCTTTTATTTCTAGTTATTACGTATATATATTGTTTGTACATAATCATTTGTAATATGTAAATTGTGAAGTAGGATTTTGAGCTCCTTGAGAAAAGGAACTTTTTGCCTTTTATTTTTTGGTGGGAGGTTGGGAGAATATCTCCAGCACTTAGCAAAGACCCTGTTACATAGGAGTCATTTGTTAAATGCTTAATGAATGACATTGACTTCCTGTCTGTGGTGGCTAAGATGGTTCCAAAAAAAACAAAGACAGAGTTGCCATGGAAAAAATGTTTGGGCCTTTATTGAGGGCTGTAGGTGGTGCTACTTGTTGTAAGAACTGAATTGGGTGAAGATTCACAGATCTTTGCACAAGTTAAGAGTTGAAAAGAATCTTAAATGGCCTGAACTTCAAGGGATAGAAGTTATAGTTGATTAGAGTTAGACTTTGTAAATAGCAAATCAAACATAACTATCCTTATTAAAAATCGGTTCTTTCCTAAAGTAAAATAAGTCATCTCAGGAACTAGTAGGTCCCTTTTTGCTTGAGTTCTTCAAGCAAAGGCAAGATGTTTATTTGTTTGGTGCATTGGAGAGGGAATTCTTATTCAAGTTGGACTAGATTGTACCTACAATTTCTTCTGTGTCTGAGAGTGTGAATCTGAAATTCTGTAACTACATAATTCCACATCTTCTTCCCCAAATCTTTCATTTCTGTTTTCTTGCCTTTTATCATTTGATTGCTCTTCTCTGGACCACTATTCTATGTTTCTATATATTTTAAAGTGTAGGGTTCCTTCCTGGACCGTCTCATGAATATGTGATCATTTCAAAGGATAAGAAGATATCAGCATACTAAATTCCCTCCATCTACACTAAGCTTGTTTTGATAAATATAAACACCATAACCTAAAGATTTAATTGCTATGGTTACTCTGAGAAACTCTTCAAGTACATAACCTAGCTGATGAAATAGGTTTTGTTATGACAACTGGGAAATACAGTTAATTATATAGCTCTGTTCCTCAAAGAAATTACTTAAACTGTCCTGTTATAAGCATTATTATTCAACAGAAATTTGCTTCAGTTGTCCATTTCATTTTTTCAAAACTAGTTCATTTTTTAAAAAGATGAATTTCATTTCAAGTGATTTTGCGTTCAAATAGTCTAAGATGACTTTTTTCTGTCTTCTTTTTAGTGCTTAGAATAGTAAAGGTGTGGACAGATTATCTGCTATTATTATCCAAAAAAATCAAGCTGAGAATACACTAACTATTGAAATTTATGCCTAGTGTTCCATCTCTTTAAAAGCTTTATAAAAAAATCTATACACATTGAGTGGATCCTTGAAAGTTACAAAATTATAAGAATAAAAGAGATAGAATTTGGCAAATAACATGCTATTGTAGGGTGGGAGTATGACAGTGAATAAAGAACTGAACTTGGAATCCATCTCCAATAGTTCCTCCTACAAAGGCTATGGATTAGTTATTATATATTTAGGAGATAATGAAATTGTGAGAAGTTACAGTTTAACTGGAATCTGTTAGGAGTCAGTGTGAAAACTGTCATTTTAACTATTTTTTCTGTAGAGACTGTTAGCTATCATAATTGGGGAAAGATTGTTTGAGCATGGAGGAAAAGGACTAAGAGAGCTTTCTTCCTGATACCATGTGAGGAATCACTTCTTGTGAAGAAAGATTATAAAAAATGACTCTTGAGAAGAGGTTTCAACCACCATTCTGAGAAAGCTAATGTTCCTTGAACATCTTAAACTCATCATTTTCAAAACCGAAGTGATTTTTTTTTCCTAAACCCTACTTTCCTCTTCATAACTTCCCTATTATTGTCTAATGTACCAACATCCTCCCAGTCACCCAGGCTCACAACCTTAAGATCATCTTAGATTCCTTACTCTCTCTTATACCACCCACATACAATTAGCTGTCAAGTCTTGCTATTTATATCTTCATAATCTATTGTACAGAGCCCTTCATTTCTTTTAACAATGAAACCATCCTGGGTCTGTAGACTTTGTGCTTGACCTAGTGCCATAGCCTGCTAGTTGGTTTCTGTGCTTCATTTCTCTCCACTCTAAACCATCCCCTACTGATTTGTCAAATTTGTCTTCCTAAAATTCAGATCTGACAATATCACTTCCTCATCTCAATAAATTCCAGTGCCTCCTGATTATTTCCAGGGTCAATTAGAAAATGTTCTATTTAGTTTCTAAGCCTTTCATAACCTGGCCTCTTCTTACCATTTCAATTTTCTTACACCTTATTCCCCTTCATTTAATCTGCAGTCTAATGACATTAACCTCCTTGCTGGTCCTTGAACATGACACTCAATCTCCTCATTCTGGGCATTCTCACTGGTTGTTTCCATCCTTAGGATGTTCTCTTTTCTCATCTCTACCTTCAACCTCCCCAGTTCCCTTCAAGGTTTACTTTCAGTCCTACTCTCTGCAAGACACTTTTCCCAATTTTCTTTAATTTTAATATTTTTCTTCTGAGACTACACTCAATCCTCTCTCTGTGTCTTTCTCTGTCTCTCTGTCTATTTCTCCCTCCTTCTATCTCTCTCTGTCTTTTATATTTGTAATTGTTTGTATGGTGTCTCCTGCATGTTACATTAGATATATGAATGCTTCAAAAGCAGAAACAACTTTTTCCCCTTTCTTTGTTTTCCTAGCACTCACTGTGGTACTGTATCAACAATGCAGTATCCACAATGCCTATGGTGTCTATAAATATGCCAATATGGTTGTTAATCACAAAATATAACAGGCTCTCTACATGGTGACAAATCTAGAACATTTATTCAAAGACCAGACCAGAAAGTCAAAGCCATCACAGTAGCTAGGGAGTTGGCACATGTAGTTAATGCAGTAAACACCCACATTCTCAAGCCTTCAAAACAGAACAGGCTCCCTCAGGCAAAGATCCTCTGTTCCTCACTCATAGCAACTGCTCAACATCCACACAGCTCACTCCCAGCAGCTCTGGCTGCCCCGCAGTTCCTGTCTCCAGCAGCCCTCCCAAGCAGTCCTTAGCAGAAATTCTAGCTGTCTCCAAAAAAAAAAAGGAGTTCATGCTGCCACCGCTGCTGCAGCCACTTCCAGTCACCGAGCCGGCTCTAGCTTGGCTCCACCTTCCTCCTGCCTTTCCCCTTCCTGCTATGTCAGCAAGTTCAAGGGGCAGGCATGGAAGATCTTCAAATCCTATAACCATTACAGGTGCCTGGAATATTGTATGTATTTAATCAATGTTAGCTGACTCAATTTAATCTATATATGATGGTTTGAGTTGTCACTTGCTGTGACATTCTCCATTCCATGGTAGAAATATATAAAATCTCTTTGTTTTGTTGTTGTTGATTCTTGCAATCATTTCCAATTCTTTGTGTCCCCATGGACCATGGCATGCCAGACCCTCCTATCCTCCACTGCTTCTCAAAGTACATCCAAGTTCATGTTCGTTATTTGTATGATACCATCTATTCATCCCATCTTCTCTCATTCCCTTTGCCTTTTGTCTCCAATCTTTCCTAACATGAGTCCTTTCCACTGAATCCAGTCTTCTCATTATGTGGCCAACATACATAAACTTCATATTCAGTATTTGACCTTCCAGTGAAGAGCCTGAAGTAATTTATTTAAGTACTGGCTAATTGGATCTCCTCGCTATCCAAAGAATACTCAGAAGTCTTTTTCAGCACAGCACAAAAGCATCAATTCTGGGGCACGCTGATTTCCTTCTAGTCGAACTCTCAGAACCCTACATTGCTATTAAGAAACAAACAAACAAAAACCATAGCTTTCACTTTATGGACTTTTGTTGGCAAGGTGATGTTTCTGCTCTTTACTATGCTGTTCAAATTTGCTATAGCTCTCTTTCCAAGGAGCAAGCATCTTTAAATTTCATAGCGGCCTGTGCCATTCACATTGATCATTGAGTCTAAGAATATAAAACCCAACCCTGATTCTATTTATATTCCCTCTATTTGCCAGGAAGTGATGGAACCAGTTACCAAGATCATAGTGTTTTTTTTTTAAATGTTAAAGCTTCAGACAAGCTTTTAAACTATTCTATTCTCACAGGTTTAAATAAATATTAATTCTTTGGGTATTTAATTAATTAAACCTGTTTGTTATAGACTTTATCAATTGAATAGCCAATGAATTTAGTGTTTGTTTAAGCCTACAAAAATAAATATTCAATTTGAATGGAGAGATAAGTAGAAACTTATAGAAAAATAGTATTATCTAGTTTAATATTTAATATTGGATACTTGATAAACTGCTGTGGGGGCTCAGAATTAATTGATAATTTATGAAAAAAATGGAATAGGCCCTCCCCTACTTCAGTTCTTCTGGTTATGTAATAGTGTCAGTGTGATATCATGGGTAAATAATTGGTCAGAAAGACAGGGTGTGTTGTGGTAAGTAGAAAACTGTCTACAGAGTTAGCAAGACCAAGGATTAAGCCCTGTCTCTTACATGACTAGCTATGAAAGTTTGGGAAAGTCATTTAATCTCTTCGTGCCCTAGATAACTCTGTAAAATAATAAATTGCACTAAAGATGTCTATATTGCCTTGATAAAGGGAATTTTCTAACAGATAATTCCATAGAGGAATGAAATCACAATTCTAGTCTTAACAACAACTATATCCACTGAAACACAACTACAATGTTATTATATGGGCTTTTTTTTTTACCATTAATATTTCAATATTTTGATAATAAATTAACACTTTTATGGATGTGCTCCTAATTATTCTGATTACAATCCATTCATGACTTCTCATCCTTGTCCATATCCTCCCCTAAATAAGGGGATTCACCCATTGTTCTGGGACCCTTCTTATAGTGTTCTTGCCATTCTACCTGAATAATAATGAAGCATGTGGACTGTCTATTTGTGACCCCCTCCACTCCTTTTATATGACTGTCCCCTTGTTAGTTATATGTTCATTCTAGTCATAGCACTTACTGATAAAACAATGCATAGTTCTTTCTTGTTCATGTTTTATAGCCTATTCATGCCTTCCATTCATCTCTCTATTGTCCTTTGGGTGATTTTTAACTATAATTTTTCAGAGGTAGTAATATTCTATCCTTTTAACTTTGTATCAGCTTTGGAAGAATGTCAATATTAAATAGATGGTGGTTTGTTGTAGAGAAATAATTCAGGCTATTAAAACTACTTCATAATTCCCCAAAGGCAATCCAATCTTCTTTTCTTCTATTTAATCTTGTGCCCAGCTCATTCTCTATGTTTACTACATATGCTGTCATTAACCATCAAAATAAATTCCAACTACAACAAAAGAAAGTGCAACAATTCTTTTCCAACTCCATTGAGCAAAACAATGACTGGTAAGGGAGGAAAATCTCTTTGAGTCTTCCTTCCAGCAATAGTCACATTTTTCCATTCCTCTGTGAATTCTTGGAGAACTTTCCCATTTAGACTTTGAGCATATAGGTTAGAATCAAAATAGAAAAAAATAAAAATAGAAAAAAAATGGGTTAGAATAAAAATAAATAAATAAAAACAGATACTTTAAATTTTAAAGTTTAAATTTCTAATTTTCTGCAATTAAAATTAATAAAGTCATCAAATATTTCAGGAATGTCCTGTTTGACTCTGCTTACAAAGGAAGGGGGCACTTTAATGAAAAATAATGCCAATGATATGACAAGGCAAAATACCCATTTAAGTCTAAGTTCAGGAAATCAGTGAAAAGAAAGTGTAAGGAACTAAATTTCAAGGGGAAAATGGAAGGATTGTGCTCATAGTACCACTAGGAAAATTACTAAATACATATTACAAGACTGACAATTACATGCACATTTATAGAAATGGTGTAACGCAACTACGGTACTACAGGTACCTATTACTATTTGAGAGCAGAACATTACTTTAAAAAAAAATTGCAGAAGACATATAATATTTTTGCCACTACATAAGCCATGAACAGGAGTATTGTGATGCAGTTATAGACAATAGGAGGGTGCTATGGCTGAATTACTATGGGGTGATTCAGAGGGTGTTGGAAAATCAAACAGCAGGATTTTAATATAGCTTGAGACATAATTGAATGTCTATCCAAAAGGGAACAGGGATCTGTGTCAGGCTATTTTTGTAAAGGATATCCTAAAAATGAGGAAAGCAGTTACACATGTCCAAAAATCAGTCACAGCAGGAATCAGAATATAGGCTCTGCCACAAAAGGAGGTTCAATCTGCACATCCAGAATTCCACAGTCTGTGGGCTATTCTTATGTCCAATGTGTCTCCCTTTATCCTCCCCACTCTTGCACATTTTCTGGCTGAAGGGTCTGGATAAATGCAAAGTATGAATGGATCAATTCTTCAAACACCATAGGAATCCAACTGTAAGTGTCTGTAGGAGTGTAACATAATTTATATCCAATGGATTGCAGGAAGCCCTCAGGATTCAAGGATTCTCAATTCATTATCTCAAATATTTACACTGGAGCACCACTTTCCCCAAGCATCTTGATAACACTTTGTTATTGACTTCTCATAAATCTTATATATTCACTATACGACTTCATTTTTTCCATGATTTTTTTTTCTCCTCTTCTATAAATAGAGTGATTGTTATGCTATCTCATCCTTCCCCTATGGCTTTCACCCTAGCTTCCCTCAAGTTTTATAAAACTTATGCTCTATATGCAGGGCTTGGAGTCAGGAAGTCTTGAGTTCAAATACTTCCTCAAGTACTTTCATACCTACTATGTAACAATGACTAAGTCATTTAACCTTTTTGAGTGTCAATTTTCTAATCTATGAAATGCAAATAATAATACCTATTGTATCTACCTCCTAGTAGTTTTTCTAAGATTCAAATGAGATAGCATATTTTAAAACATTTTTCAAACTTTAAAGTTCTATATAAATGCCAGTTGTTGCTATATCAGTGTGGGTTTTTTTTTT
>CM053592.1:64526238-64552964 GCA_028646515.1 Pseudochirops corinnae
GGCCTAGGGGCAGGGAAGATCTTCAGATTCCCATAACATCATGGCAAAACCAGAGCAGACCACATTGGACTGAATCACTGGCAGTTGTGGAGATTCCCAGACCTCTCAGCAGAAGATGGGTGTGTGTTGGAGCTGGGTGGGAGAGAAGTGCAGTTCTGCACAGGGTCAGCAGCAGCAGTAACAGCTACTCTTGGGATTATTAGCTCAGAGACTAAATGTTTGAAAGTAACCTATTTAAAATTCTGGGAGCCAAGATGGCAGAGTAAACAGTAAGTGCTCATACCCTCCCTTCTTGACCTTGAAAAATCCAGAGAATATTGATCCAGGAAAAATCCTGGAATAGTGGAGCCATCAGAAAGTGAACATCAGCCTTTTAGCTCTGGAGGCTAAGGGAATTAATGTGAAAGGTCCCTCTTGCTGTGACTGAAGGGAACCAGTACAGGACAGGAGGTGTCCCAGGAAGCCAGCAACAAACCCCACTTCACCCAACCAGCAGAAAGTCCTGAGCCCCAGGTGGGTAGAGCCAGCAAGTGCTAACACCAGGACGCCAGGTGTAACTTCCCACAGTCAGGGGAATTGGGAGATATCAGTGTGGCTAGACAACCATCAGCAACTGAGATTACCTGTATTCTAGCTCAGCACTAGAGGAAATGGAGACTTCCAGCAGCCAGACCACCTCTCCCCCCCATACCTCATGCCAGGAGCTTCAGTGTTACCCTGGGGAAATGCAGAAAGACTTCACCTGACCTCAGCACACACCAGCCAGCATCGGTTCAGCATCAGGTAAGCTACAACATTATATAGCTTTCAGCTGCCAGAGCCAGAGGCTATCGCACACAAAGTCAATAATCAGGTTCCTCCCCTCAAGCACAAGAAGTGTGGGACAGAGTTCCCTAAGCACAGAAGGAGAGATCCACTTTAAAAGCTAGGAAAAAGGCAATCACAATGAGCAAGAAGCAAATCAGAGAAGCAAAGATCACAGATTCTTACTATGGGAAAAGGGAAGATCAAAATATAAATTTAGAAGAGGCAGCATTGACATTATACCCACATCTGAAACTTCAAAAGGGAATATGAACTGATCTCAAGCCCAAAATGCATTCTTGGGAGAGCTCAAGAAGGTTTTAAAATTAGAGAAGTAGAAGAAAAATTGAACAATTTCTTTAAAAATACAATTGACAAAACGGAAAAAAAAAATCACTGCAGAAAACAACCCTTTAAAAAATACCACTGATCAAATGGGTAAGGAGGTACAAAATCTAACTGGTGAAAATAACTCTTTAAAAAGTAAAACTGTTCAACTATAAAAGGAGACAAAGCAGCTAATTGAAGAAAATAATTCATTAAAAATTAGAATTGGGCAAGTATAAGCTAATGACTGTATGAGGCATGAAGATTCAATCAAACACAATGTAAAGAATAAAAAAAATAGAAGAAAATGTAAAATATCTCATTGGAAAAGGCAACTGACCTGGGAAAAAGAAACAGGAGAGATAATCTAAGAATAATTGTTCTATCAGAAAGTCGTGATGAAAAAACTGCCCCAAGGTCCTAGAACCAGAGCATAAAATAGTCATCAAAAGAATCTACCAATCACCTCTTGAAAGAGATCACAAATTGAAAATGCCAAGGAATATTGTAGCCAAATTCCAGAATTATCAGCAGCCAGAAAAAAAATTCAAATATTGTGGAACTATAGTCAAGATCACACAGGACCTTTCAGTTTCTACATTAAAAGATTGGAGGGACTTTAATATGGCATTTCCCAAGGCAAAGGAGCTTGGACTACAACCAAGGATGAACTACCAAGCAAAACTGAGCATAATCTTTTAGTCAAGGAAGTAGACATTCAGTGGAATAAGGGACTTCCAGACCTTCCTGATGAAAAGTCCAGAATGCAAAGGAAAATTTGATCTTCAAATGCAGGACTCAAGAGAGGCATAAAAAGGTAAACAAAAAACAAACAAAAATATCTTATTCAATAAGGGCAAACTGTTTACATCTCTATATGGGAGGACAATACTTGTAAATCTTGAGAATTGTATTGTTAGGATGACATTTAAAAGGGATATACATAGATAGAGGGTCTGGGTAGAAATTAACTGATTTGATGATTTAGAAAAACTATTTAATGGGTGAAAAGGTATTGTAATGGGAGAAGAAGAAAGGAGGAGGCAGAACAGGGTAAATTACATCACATGAAGAAGCACGAAAATAAAACAGTAGAGGAAAAGAAGTGAGGGATATGAGCATTGTTTGAATTTTACTCTTATTGGATTTGTTTCAAGGAAGTAATAGCATACTCAGCTGAGTATAGAAATCTAACTTGCCCAATAGGCAGTAAGAGGGAAAAGGGGAAAGAAAAGAGAGGGGGACTGGTAGAAGGGAGGGAAGATTGAGGGATGTGGTAGTGAAAAGCAAGACTCTTACAAGGAGGGTAAGGGAGAAAAGGAGAAATAAAAGAATAAATGGGATGGGGGAAGAGGATGAAGAGAAAGACACAGATAGTAATTATACCTGTGAATGTTAATAGGATAAATTCTCCCATGAAATGGAAGCAGATAGCAGAATGAATAAGAAAAGCATAATCCTACAATATGTTGTTTACAAGAAACACATTTGACAGAGGGGGAAACTCACACAGTAAAGGTAAAAGTCTGAAGTAGAATATATTATGTATGAGCTGAATAAAAAAAACAGGGGTAGCAATCTTAATCTCAGACAAAGCTAAAGCAAAAATACATCTATTCAAAAGAGATGAAGAAGGAGACTAAATCCCTCTAAAAGGCACCATAGACAATGAAGTAATATCATTAATAAACATGTATACACTGACTGGTATAGCATCCAAATTCTTACAGGAGAAGTTAAGGGAGTTACTGGAAGAAACAGACAGCCAAACTATGCAACTGGAGGAACTCAACCTCCCCCTCTCTGAACTTGATAAATCTAATCTAAAGACAAACATGAAAGAAGTTAAGGAGGAGAATAGAAATTTAGAAAAGGTAGATATGGTACACCTATGGGGAAAACTCGATGGGGACAGAAAGGAATATAACTTTTTCACAGTAGTACATGACATGCACACCAAAATTGACCATGTACTAGGCCATAAAACCCTCACAATGCAATGGAGAAAGGGGAAAATAAATATTAAATACATTCCCCAAAACTGGGGAACTTGAAGCTCTCACCTTTTAAATGTTTCTTTACCAGATCTTAGCAAAATTCCAATTTGCCTAAATGCCAATTAGTATAATAAATTCTGACTTATCTTAGCACAAGGTTATGAATGGTATTAATTCACTTTTTCACGTTTCCCTTAAAATGACCAGAATAAGTTCAAATTGATACACAGGATTTTTTTTTCTAATAGGTGAGTCAGGGAATGGTTAATTGCTTATTTGTTTACCTTTTCAGTGTAAGGGGGAAATTCCCATACTATTTCTTATCACTGTCTCCTCACTCCACTTGGCCAGAGTGGAATGAAGGGAAGGGGATTTTTAAACCTTTGAAAGTCTCAGAACTTCTGTTCACACTTTTTTGACACAATGACAAATGACTCACACACTCGCTCACATAAAGACATAAAGAGAAAAGAGAGAGACACAAACAAACAGAATGGATCCAAAAGCTTCACATAGAATTTATAGGCGATCTGAAAAAATTTAAAAGTTGCTAGCTCTCCAGATAGTAACAGAAGCCAGGTGAAACTTATTTGATAATATTAGAAACAACTGTATCACACCAAAGTATTTGAGCCACCTCTGGCACTTTCAGTTCTGATGCTAAACATATCATTAATGTACTCCACAGAAAAACAGCAGAAATTGGGAAATGCTGGAGTCCCTTCTTCTCCCAATTCAACTGAAACTTTTAAATATATGCCGAGGTGACTTCTGCCAACTCAGCCACCTGGGTCTCAGTTGGCAGAGATTTCCATTCAGGAGGCCATATCTGTGTGGGGAATACTGTCCTGTGGTCCCCTGTGTTGGCCAGGCCAGAAAATACTCTCCCTCTTAATCTAAGGGTCATCATAGGCCTTGTTTGTTCAATTTGTTGTGTGGAGAAAGTTTTCTCCACAGTTTTTAAGGGGCAATTGAGGAGCATGCCTTGAGCTATGGGAGCTCCTTAGTTGTTGCAGGTGTAATCAGCATCTGTATTTAAGAGAAGGACAGTGTTGCGGATCTCATGATACATTCTAACAAACAGAGTGGCCATGGAATACATGTCAGGGGGAGCAATAAGGAGAAAAGAGGGAAAAATCTGTGAAAGAGATTGAATTGGGACTTCATAGGCCCTGTGTGTGGGAAAACTAAAGTAACCTAAACTCTGAAGTTGGATGGTTGCTGTGCTGCCAAGGCTGCATAACGACCCCTCCTCTCGAGCATCTGTGGTGTCTGTTTCTCTTGAGCAGCAAGTACCTGAGGTTGCAGGGGCCCTCCTTTAATCTGTCCTCTTTGGCCACAGGGATCTTGCTCCAGGCACAGCAAGCACAATTAAAGATATTTAAATAGGCCTTCTCTGTATAGCTCAATTGTTGGGCTGTATCTGCAGAAGGACCAGTGCCTGAAAACTGCTGGAACACCAGTAGCATAGGCGCACCAGGTGCCAATTCAGTGGCTTGGAGGCAGCATTGCTCAGTGTATTGCACCATCAAAAAAACAGCCTGCTCTAGGGTCAATGTTACTCTGCCTAATGCCTTAAGTACCTTAAAAGAAAGAAGTTTATGTAGCCTTTTCACCTGTTCTTCAATGGCTGGGAAGAATTCCCAACTGCCTATCATATCCCCTTTTTCTCATGCCCTCTCTAGTGTTTTTTCTAATGCAGAGCATGCATGTGTGACACCTGAGGGAACGCTAGTGTCAATTTTTTTTTTTTTTATTTTGAGCCATAGTTGGCTTTTCTATGTCCTTCGGCTGACAGCCTGCGCTCTCCTCAGTTGGCCTGCTTGGCACTACTTTGTCTTCTGCCCTGAGTGAGCTTTTAGATGGTAATCTCTTCCTCCTTTCTGTTGGTTCATCTGACTTTTGCCCAACGCTATTTTATCAAGCTGCTTCAGCCCTTCCCTTTTGCCTAACTCTGTGATCCCAGGGTCTTTGCAAGCGGGCATAGGCAGTAGAAACCACTCCTTCTCTCTCTCTCTGGGGAGGAATCCCTGCTTGGGCCACTTTCACTAGGAAAGGCTAGGCCCATTTGAATACAGGCAGGGACCACAGGAACCTCCATTCTCTCCCCTTCAAAGGCATTTTTCACTGGGTGGTAAGTTGTGAAATTGATGCTTCGGACTTCCTCGTCTTCAGGAAAGGTCCTGTAAACCTCTCCTCTCCCCTTGTATTATTTTGCCTATATATTGTCCCATTTTTACTCACTATTCTCCGAGCCTTCTGCTGACTCTCAGATATTGCACAGCTACTGGGGTATCCTCTCCTGGAGCCTCTCTTCAAAGAGAGGTGTTCATACCCCGTTTTTTTCCGGGGCACACTGCTGTGATTCTGGGGTCCTTCTTCCGGCCTTGAAGGGTCCTGCCCCACATTGTGTAGCCAGCTGAAATGGCAGCTTCTTAACTCTGTAGCCTAAGCACCAGCCTTAGGCTGTATTCTTAGGAGGGATCGAAGAGATCAGAGGTGAGAAGGAAGTGTACAGCAGTTGTCCTTTATTGTATTGTAGTGTCCTCCTTATATACCCTAGAGGTACGTGATTAAAGCATGATATCCACTTGAGCTAGAGGGATGCACCAATGGGAGGACAGGCCCAGCCAGCCAATCTCAGCTGCTACTCATCAGGTGAGTGGTCTTTCATGACTTCTCCATAAGCTTTAGCAACTGGGCTGTGGCCATCAGCACCAAAGGTGTTTTTAGACTCACACTGATCCCGACAGATACTATAAGAAATCATAAATTTCTAAGTGCATTTTTAAAGAAATAAATAATATGTAATTTAACAAGTTAGTGAAAAAAAGTTCAATTTGTTGCCATTTCAGTAAGGTTTTTGTTGATGTTGTTACTGTTATTGTTGTTTTCTTTTCATTTAATAAATAGAAATGTAGTATATTTTTTTTGCACAGAAGTACCAATCATAACTCTCCTTTTCCCTGAGTCTCTCTTTTTAGTAAATGTTTAAAGTGAAGCCCATCAAGTCAATACATTAGCCATTTCTGAAAGTTCTTGTTTCTTCTCATACTTCTAGTGCATCACCTCTCTGACAAGATGTGGAAAGCATCATTCCTCATCAGTCTTTTTAAGTTATATTTTATAATTCATTGTTTCAACCTATATGAAAGCAAAAAACAAAATGGAACAATTCTTCTTTAAACAGTTAAACTTTATTCTGTCTTTTTCCTTGGAATGTCCTATCTTTTTACTGTTCATTACTTTCCTAACCTTAACTCTACTTTACTCTCAACACATGTCTTCTCTGCTCTCACTCAAATGTTCAGGAATACTTCTAGAGGAAGTCACAAAATCAGGCTAACCAAGGCCATTATAAATGTATGTTATCTAGTGTGAAATATGACCTCCCAGCCACAGAGTAAAATCCTCTTATTCTTCCCTGATTCTGTCTCAATGTCATTCTGCAGAACAGTTGTTCTAAATATTATTCTGTTTCTTTAAACCACCTTTGCCATCTGCACCCATTCTTCCTTTAGTTAGGCACTTCTATTCATATTTTACCCTCGCCCACAAAACAAACAAACACACAAAGAAAACAAACAAATCAACAACCCTGAGGCTATCCATTGGAAGCTCACACACCTGTGCTCGCTCTCTCTCTCTCTCTCTCTCTCTCTCTCTCTCTCTCTCCCCTAAATCCACACTTTCAATCCAATCAACACAGACTCCCATTTTCTCCTCTTTTGTTCCAAGCTAAGATTAGGTGACCTTTCTTTTAACCAAAGGCAATCTTTTTAATGAGCCTTTGATCCCACCCATTGTATCCTCAAAAGCTCATTTCTTCACCTATGCACTTTCACTGCCCAGTTTTCAACTACTCTTTGTCTATTAACTGCTTCTACCCATGGAATACCTACAAATATGTGGAGATCTCTGTCTTATAAAAACAAACAAACAGAACAAACAAAACAAAACAAAACCCAACAACACACACACAACACAACTTTTACTTGTCCACATCTTAATGTTAGCTTTTCCCCAAGCTTGTTGTTAAAGCTTTCAGTATGAAATTTACTTAGTGAAATTTTGTTGCTTTGTTGCCCTGATTATCTTCTTGTAAATATTTCCTGAACTTTTTTTTTGGCAGTCTGTGTGTTCCTTTCTCACTCTAGGCATAAGGCATAATGTCTCTTTAAATCATTTTTTCATGAGGACCAGATTATGATAAACGGGAAAAGAAAAAAAAAAGTATTTTTGTACATTGGAAGAGATTTATTATTAATTATCAAAGTGTGTAGGATTTTGCTGCTTCTCTGGATGAACATTTTAATACCACATATGAACTTTGTTTTAAAAGAAATTGCAAAAATGTATGTAGAAAGAAAAAGCTCTCAGATGGCATCTAGGCAGTTTGGAGAGAAAATCACCTGTGGTGCAGACTTCAGGATTCAGATCTTTTTGTTAATTCAGAAGAATGTCTCACTCATTTGAGAACTTAGCATTATAAAGAAACAAAGAAAGATCATGTATCTATTTTAAAAAGAAAACTAGAGAAATGCAATTGTTAAGAAGTAGTTTCAAGGATATCAAAGCAGGAAAAAAAGACGACTTTTTCATTGAAAACTCGAACACAACAAAATTGGTACCTCACCTAATTTTCATATACTTTTTTATGATTAAAGAGAAAAAAATGAGAAATCACATAAAATTTACAAACTAAGGTGATTTTAAATGGACTATCAATTTTATTGGGGAAATTTGCTGGGTTGTAAATTTTTAAGTTAAAAAAAGAGATTCGCTGAGAGTCAGAAGACTTTCATTTACACCACTGAGCACAATTACATACAGAAAAGTGAAATTAAGAAGCAGCAGGGGAAGAAGAACATGAGGGGTGAACAAAAGCTACTCCTTGGAGGTGAGGCAGTTAGAAGATTAAAGATTCCTGATTGACCAATCAATAAAGAGCTAATATCACCTGGCAAAAGCTCTAGAAATAGCTTGTGCACTTCAGAGGCTTCTAGAATTATAGTAAAGGAAAGTTGATCTCTGCTGTCACCTGTGGCCTGAAAAAAGAAAAATTGGAAGGGGTGTGTGTGTGGATTTTCCCTTCCTTTGGCATCTTCCTGAGAAGAACTTGCTGCTGTGAACTCAATTCTGATTGGATAGTTCAGCAGTCAAGTGAGTGAATAATTGTCTAAGTTTACCTACTCAGCCCAGAGATGGCAAATGTGATGAGCTTTGCAGTTTTTTAGCTTAAGAAGTTCTACTTGTGTTAAGAAATAACACTTTGTTAAAGGAGATGGTTAACTGAAAAAAGCTAATCAAGGTCATGTCAAGTAGGAAAAAAAAATCTCTGCTGGACAGCTGCAATGATCAACAATTAAGTAGTGAGTAGAGAAGCAGCTTCTTTTCTTAAAAGTTATTCTTTTTGTTTGCTTTAGTTTTTGTTTTGTGGAGAGGGATATGCTCCTGAATGAATCAATATCATTGTGTTTCACTGCTAGCTTCTCATAAATGTGTACTTAAACTTTACAATAGTTACTGACGGCACTTGTGTAAGAGTATGAAATAGATTCCTTTATGAATTGTTATATATTTACTCTGATACATTAGTATCTTTAATTCATTATTTCTTTTATCCTGTTAAGTGTATGATTATGTTTAGGATTAAGTGTTATTATTAAGTGGGGTTGGTGGCATACCAGAAATGTCAAACACATGACAGCCCAACATGTAGGTGGTAAAACTCCCATGCAAGTCAGGAAATAGATTAAAAGGTTGTGGAAAAATGTTTAATAGAATAAGTAAAAATCCAATGCAACAAAATAATCTTAATTTGTGGTTTTCTGAGTCAATATGGTGCCTCCCAGAATCTGTTTCTCTTTGTTACTGCTAGTATAGAAACATATTGATAAGGGTCTCAAGAGTTAGAATGTTGGTCAAAGGACATGTTTTGTTCCCTCTACAGGATTACTCCTAGGGCATTGACCACATTTGTACATAACTATATCATGGTAACCTATCTGTGGGAACTTAGAACTAATGCCATGAGTAAAAGTTAGGAAGGGGTAGAAGAGAAAGAAGCAAGAATTGGCCTAAAATCTACTATATACCTTCACTGTGCTAAATGTGTTATAAATATTTTCTCATATATTAAGAGTAAACCAAACCCAGAGAAAGAGTTAGAGTGTTTATATCACATTTTATAGGCGCCACTATATGGCATTATATACCTAAAAGTACATTTGTATAAATGATTACACAAATTATATTTGCTAAGCTCCGGAGAAATGAAACCTGTTGTTGTAATGCATTGGAGCAGAAAGAATTTTGATTCAGAAATCATACAATTGGATTCAAAATTCAACTTAGCTACTTACTACTTATAGGACTTTTGTAGAGTCATGTATCTACTCTGGGTCCCAATTTGTTTGTTTGTCTGGTTTTAGTTTTCAACATTCATTTCCACAAGGTTTTGAATTTTCTCCCTATCTTTCCCCTACCCAGCACCCAAAATAGCAATCCTGCTGAATACCCCTTCCCCCAATCTGCTCTCTCTTAAATCCTCCCTCATACCCCCTCTGACTTCCTAGTATGACAAGGTAGATTTCTATTGCCCAGTGCTTGTATATCTTATTTCCCAGTTGAATGTAAAAATAATAATAATAATAACTTTTTTTGAACATTTGATTTTAAAACTTTGATTTCCAGATTCTTTCCCTTCTTCCCTCATCACTCACCCCTACTGGAAAGATAAGCAATTCAATATAGGTTGTACATGTGTAGTTACACAGAACATTTCCATAGTAGATATATTGTGAAATACTGACTATATTACCCTCCATACTTCCCTGCTCTCACCTTATTCTATTTTCTACTTTGACCCTGTCCCTCTTCAAAAGTGTGTTCTTCTAAATACGCTCCCTCCCCCAATCTGCACTCCCATCCATCATCATCCCCTCTTTTATCCCCTTACTCAACGTAAGGTTGACCCATTCCCTTTTGGCTTCCTGTTCTTCCCCTCCATTGTTACAATTTTCTCTTGTCTCTCTTATATGAGATAATTTATTCTGTCTCTTCCATCTTCTCTCATTATATTCCTCTCTTACCTCTTAATTTTATTTTTTAGATATTATCCCTTCCTATTCAACTGATCCTGTGCCCTCTGTCTATGCATACATGTACACATATATACACACACTCACATATGTATTTATGTGTACATATACCCTCCTATATACATATACAGACTTGTGTGGAAGACTAATGGATGGTGGTGGTGGTGGTGGTGCATGAACAGTGATTGTGTAAGACAGAAAGGCAAGAGGGTTATTCTCTTTGTCACTGGAGGGGGTATGCATGACCAATATCACCACTAACATTTGGATAAACTTTTAATGTTTATAGCACCCTTTACATTATGCCATTTGAGCCTTACCATAAGACAGTGAAGAAGCTGTTTCAAATCCTTATTTTTTTACCAAGGAAACTGAAACTCAGGGTCAATATGACCAGCTTAAGGTTCCATTACCAGTGAGTATTTGTGAGGGCTGGGATTTCTATTTGATCTCCCCAATTCCAATGTGTCAAGCACTGTGTTATGAGGTGGGAATATGAAGAAAGTCAAATGACCCAAAATGCAGTCCCTAATCTCAAGGAGTTCCCAGTCTTTTGGGGAGACAACAAGCAAACAACTATGTACAAATAATATATAATGAGTTTAAATTGAGGGTGATCTTGGAGAAAAGTAATTAAGATTGAAAATTGGGAAAGGCTCTCTGAAAAAGATGGGACTTTAGCTGAGACTTGAAGGAAGCCAGAAAAGCTAGGTACTAGAGATGAGGAGAGAGCATTCTAGGTTTGGGGTGAACAGAGAACAGTGAGCAGATGGAAAGTAAGGAGATAGAGTCTTATGTTCAAGGAATAGTAAAACCAGTATCACTAGATCACAGAGTTCATGGAAGAGATTAAAGCATAAAAGAGTAGAAAAAGTAGAAAGAGATAGGGTTATGCTTGACTTTAAAAACCAAACAGAGGATTTTATATTTGATAATGGAGGATGACAGTGAAGTACTGGAGCATATTGAATAGAGAGGTTATATACATTTTAGGAAGACCAATTTGACAGATTAGTAGAAGATTGAATGCAGTGGGATAAACTTGAGGCAATGATAACTCCTTGGAAGGCTGTTGCAATAGTCCAAATATGAGGTAATGAATTCCTGCATTAGGGTAGTCATAGTGTCAGTAGAGAGAAGAGGCATATACAAGAGGTGTTTTGAAGGTGACACTTGACAAATGATTGTGTGTGTGTATGAGTGTGTGTGTTTGTGTGTGTGTGTGTGTGTGTGTGTGTGTGTGTGTGTGAAAGAGTGAGGCCTTGGTAACTGAGAGATGCGGTTACATTGATAATAATAGGGAAATTTGAAAAGGGGAGAGGTTTTGAAGGGAAAAATAATGAGTTCAGTTTTGGATGTGTTGAATTTAAGATGCTTTTCTTAATCATTTGTCTAAACATATTCATTAAATAAAGCTGCTAAATCAGCAACAATTTCTAGGAAGAATAGTACTATTGAATTCTAAAGGAAAGAGTCATTTTTTTTTTTATTGCTCCTATACCAATTTGGCAAGACTTACTTTGCTTTACCTATTTAGATCTTTTCCTTAGGTCAGTTGCCATCTTGTTCATCAAGCTCTCATTTCCTCAATGGAAGATGTTTTCTCCCTTCTTGGATTTTCCTAGAGTACTTTGTCTTCAGCTCTTCTTTGGTCCTCTCATGTACTTCGTTTTTATAGTGCATATTGCAGCACCCTAGTAGACTTTCACTTCTCTTGAGGAATATTGTGGCATTTTGAACTTATAACATAATGTACTTAATAATTGTTTATTGAATTTAGTTGCTTATTGAAAACTTTTTCCATTTAATCATTCAATAATTTATTCAACAAATACTTATTCACTATCAACTATGCAAGACACTATGCTAAGTGCCTGGGGGAAAAGGAGGACAAATATTTGTAAGAAGGGTCTCTGAACTCCAAGAATTTATATTATAAAAGAGAGGCAGCTTATTCATTCAGAATAGATGGCTCTGCAACTGTAATTTTTCCCCAAAATTAAAGCATGTTAAGATAATTATAAAAAAGTGATATAAGATATGCATCCTCTGCTTTTTAAAATACCTTGGCTACAGTAAGTTTCTTTGATAAAGAGTTCAGTTCTCAAGTATAAAGTGAAATGAGACAAATTTATCAAAATAAGATATTCCCCAATTGATAAATGATCCTTAATAAGGCTATGAAGAAGCAGTTTTCAAAAGAAAAAAAATCAAGGTCACATGCAAGTGTTCTAAATCACTATTGATTAAATAAATTCCAATTAAAAATTAAAACATCTCTGAGGTACCACCTCACACCTTTCAAGTTGGCTAATATGACACAGATGTAAAGAGACAAATAGTGGTGAGGATGTTTTAAAATAGGGGGCAAATGTATTGTTGATGGAGTTGTGAACTGCTTCAAACATTCTGGAAAACAACTGTTTTCTCTGATCTCTTTAGGATATAAGCTTAGGAGTAATATTGCACAGTTCTAGAACCTTTGAATCCATTCCAGTTATAAATACATGATTCTGTGATTCTGATGTCTTTTCTAATATGAAGATGCTGTGATTATTTAGTCTGAATGATCTGGTAATATTGTAATACCAGTCACCATAGTGCTAACATTTGATTCAGAGAAGGCAAATTTAAAGAGAATAAAAAGTAAAACTCTAACCTTCCAAACCCCACTTTTTACATTACCCACAATTAGGGAATAAACAAACAAAAACACAAACCTTCAGTTAATGTAATAAGGAATGCTATACAACTTTCCAAGCATCAACTATACATAAATCAGCATTCCTGTTCATGCCAAGTTTATTCAAAAGAAATCTTCTTATTTTTCCTGTACTTTACAGTGGAAAATATGATATATTTAGAGTAAGTCTATATTGGTTCAAATCCCAGCTCTGGTCCTTGCAATTTATATGACTGAGCAAGTCTAAATCTCTTTGGGTCTCAATTTCCACATCTATGAAATGAGTTAAAGTAGATGGGTTCTAATTCCTTTTCTAAAGCTAAATAAATTATGATTACATGTCATGGTCCATAAGATGAAAGGGTTCGATGAGATGTATGCCTTCTGAGGTCCCTTCTAGCTCTAAATCTGGTTGTTGTCCTTCATTCTTGAAGAAAACCATCACTATACTAGATTCAAGTTTCAGTGTGTCCAACTGTGGCTTCTCAGACCAACACAAGCGCAGAATGTTCTACCACAGGTCAGACACAAATACTTAACATGAACATTTGGGGTGGATCCTCTAAATTTGCCTATGATCATCACAGCAGCTATGAAATGTAGGGTCTGTGAATCCTAAAAGCTCAGGGGAAAAACCTGTTATATAATCCTAAAATGACAATGTTCGATTGAGCTGATTTTGGAACATTAGAAAGTAATGGAAGAGCCAGGAATTCAAATTAGCCATAAACTAGCAGATATGTGTTCCCAGAGCAGAGGGAATGGTTATTCTTTCATGTTTAACAGCAAGTTGCTACCAGGAGTGTCAAACATACTGCATAATTCCACCGACCTCTTTTTAGAGACAGACCCCTCTGGCCAGCGTCCCTCTGGTCTATTTACAGGGCATCTCATCATCACACTGCGAGTTCCTCCCAGTGCTACAAGTACTATATTGGATTGACAGTTATTTGTGTGGAGGAAGGCATCCTGACAAGACGAGGCTGATTTCATCTCTAATCCTGAAGAACGGCCTGCCACCAAAGTGCTAATGGACAGATGCATGCAATCTGAAACTCAATGTTTCAAATCACATTTAGCTGTAGAGTAACAATGGAGCCTCTTTATAATGGAAATATTTGTTTGGAGAATGGACACTTTTCTAGTGGTGACATGCTATGTTGATAGTTATGATAAAGCTATCAGGTAACCTTCCAGTCAACTACATCTGGCTTATTAATTGAACTTTAAAAATTATCAAAAATGGAATAATTTGGGTAAAAGAAAAAGGAAGCAGCTTCCACTATATTTGACCCATACAGATTTGAGCATGTAACATAATGGAATTTTTATTTTGTCACAGACATACTATTAGTTTATTTAATGTATTGCCATAACTGCATAAACATGAAATCATACTATGTTTTATTCTTTTTTTAAAGTTCATCACTTTTTAATTAATTAATTAATTTTAGTTTTCAAGATTCATTTTCACAAGATTTTGACTTCCAAATTTTCTCCCCATTTCTCCCTTCCCCCTATCCCAAGATGATGTGCATTCTGATGACCCCTAACACCTATCTGCCCTCCCTTCTATCACACACCCCCTTTCTCACATCCCCTTCACCTTCTATTTTCCTGTTGGGCAAGATAGATTTCTAAACTCTACTGCTTATACATCTTATTCCCCAGTTGCATGCAGAAAAAAATTTCCAACATTGGTTTTTAAAACTTTGAGTTGCAAATTCTCTCCCTTCCTTAATCCCCACCGACCCTCACTGAGAAGGCAAGCAATTTGATATAGGTTACACATGTGCAATCATGCAAAATACCTCCATAATATCCATGCTGTGAAAGACTATTTCCTTCCATTCTATCCTGCCCCCCCCAAGTTATTCTACTCTCTCCTTGTCCCTTCTGGTTACCCCCTCCCCTAATCTGTCCTCCTTTGTATCATATCCCTCCCCTTCAGTATTTTTGGGACCTCCTTTAGCAAGCTGTTGACTTGTTCATAGTTTTTTTGCATCACTCTGATTTTTCTTCCCAATTTTTCCTCTACTTCTGTTGCTTGATTTTCAAAAACTTTTTTGAACTCTTGGCTTGAGACCAATTCATATTTTTTGTTGGTGGCTTTGGATATAGGAGATTTGACTTTGTTTTCTTCTGGTTGTATGTTTTGATCTTTGTCACCAAAGTAAGCTCTATCATTTAAGGGTATTATTTTTGGAACTATTTGCTCTTTTTCCTGTTCATTTACTTCACTTTTTAACTCTTTGTTAAGGTAGGTCTCTGCTTCTAGTCTGGAGGGCATACTGTCCCAGGCTTCAGGTGTTTTATGCAACTGTGTTCAGAGATATTTTTAGGGACCTGTAAATTTTCAATTCTTCCAAAGTGATATGATCACAGGAGAAGTGTTAACTCCTCTCCTGGCCTATGTTCTGGTCTGTGAGTGACCACAACATTGTTTTCTGCTTTGGAACTATGAGGAAGATTCCCTCTCCAACACAACTGCAAGATCTGTCATGCCAATACTCTTCCTCTCCACAGGAGCACGACCCAGGACTGCGACCCAGATCCAAGCACAGGCAAAGCAAGAGAATCTTGCATCAGCACCAGCAAAGAGACTGCTGTAATGCTCATATGATCAGCAGCTTGATACCCTCCCCACCTCACTGTCTGTGGGCCTAGACCTCTGGATGCAACCACAGCTGCTGCTATTGCCACCTCCTTAGGGTTGGGACCAGACCTCATTCCTCTCGCACCCAGGTCCAACAGACTTTTCCTATTGGCTTTCTAAATTGTCTTTGGCATCTGTAGGTTTAGAATTCAGGAAACTTCCACAACTGCCAGTGATTAAGACCTCTGAGACCTTCTCTAGGTGTGCTGTGTGTGTGTGGGGGGTGGAACAGGGGCATAATCTGTGCTGGCCCACATTTTGAGCAGGACTGTGCCCTTCTCTCAGACTGGTACAAGAGACCTTTCCTGTCAACTTTCCAGTTTGTCACGGATTGTAAATTTGTTTCACTTCTTCATTTTGTGGGTTCTGCTGCTCTAGAATTGTTTAGAGTCAATTTTTTTTTTGTCTTTTTGGAAAGAAGGCAGGGCAATTGGGCTTAAGTGACTTGCCCAAGGTCACACATTTGGGAAGTGTTAAATGTCTGAGATTGGATTTGAACTCAGGTCCTCCTGACTGGAGAGCTGGTGCTCTAGTCACAGTGCTCTAGTCATTCTAGCTGCCCTAGAATCATTTTTTTTCAGGTATTTGGAAAGGATGGGATACACCCCAAGTGAGTCTTTTGCTCTGACATCTTAGCTGTGCCTTCCATTATGTTTTATTCTTATGTGATAATTTGATACTTAATTTGCAAAAGCTCCATGTTACTAACACTTGTTAAAGCATTAGTACCTGGGAGACTAATGCTTTAACACAATTGTCAGAATTACCTGAAAATAGGGTTGCAATGAACATTGTTGTGAGTTGAAAGGTGTTAAAAGGATGAGTTTTTCCTTTCCTTTTTAACTTTTCTCCATATTTTTAACACTAATATTTCTTCCAATGATAGTAAGCTAAAAACATAGGTCAGTTCCTACATAGCACAGATCGCACAAAGTTCATACTTAACAGTAACAGCATCACTAATGCATGTGTCTTTCATGTTGCTGCCCAGTGTGGATCCAGAAGGCTCTTCCCAAAGATAATTTCTTGCTTTTCAGGGTAACAAAAGTAGAACTGCTACAATATCTAGTCTGGAACTTGAACTCTGGAATTTTAGGACATCAGAGATCATTCATGACAACTTTTTGAACTTGCTAGGTTTTGAGGCTCTACTTCTTTCATGGAGAATGGAAAAGTACAAAATAGAAGGCCATGGACAGAGGCCATTCCTCAGGAGTCATGTGACCTGAGAAGGAAAGAAGTCCCTGAAGTCTTTTCCCAGTCCCATGATCTCCTACCTGAAACTGTAAAAGATTGGGCCACTGAGATCCCCTAAATATGAATAAAGGTAAAGCAACAAATTTTGTTTTATTTTAAAGATGATCAGAGAACCTCCCTCTTACCACCTGGTTAACTAGCAGTAATTAGTTACAAAATGTCTCTGATTGCTTCACAATCTCTCCAAGGCACTGTGGTCACAATTCTCCCAGAAACCAGCTCCCAAGTTGTCTTCTCCAAGGAGAGGTTGCATCAATTAAGCAAACTAATATGCCAGACCTCCATTACATGAGAATTTATTTTAGACATTGCCAATATGGTAATTTGCTTTGTTTGAGTATGAATTTTTTTTTTAATAAGAGATCTGCTTTCCTTTGCATACATTTTTATGAGAATATAGGGGGAGAAAAAATAAAGTATTGCTAATTTATTTATTTGTTTTTTGCTTTTTTTTGGAGGGGAGAAAGCTGGGCAATTGGCGTTAACTAACTTGCCCAAGGTCACACAGCTAGTAAGTGTTAAGTGTCTAAGGCTGGATTTGAACTCAGGTCTTCCCTACCCTGGGGCTAGTGCTCTCTATTCACTGTGCCACCTAGCCAACCCTAGCTTGAATTCTTAAGGGGAAAATATTCAACAAGCTGATGGATTCTGGAAAGTTTATATGACTTAAATTAAAACAACAAATAGTCAATCTTTTGATTGTCTCAAATTACAATAATAAATAGTATCGACAGAGTGTCAACTTGTTGTTAAAGAATGAGCACTTGTCTTCATACTACACAAAGGAGAAAAAACAGTAGAGTAAGAAACAATATTGGACTGGAAATCATCATACCTGGTTACTAATCCCCTGTACAAAGTAAAGAAACATTACTTTGGGGCAGACAAATCCATCTCCTTGAGAATGAATTTCTTGGTTGGTAAAATGACATGGTTTTCATATGAATTCTAAGATCTCTTCATCTGTGATTTTAACACTGACTAGATAAAGAAGAAGGTTCCATAATTTGGGTGTTACTCCCTAGGGAAAAAAAAATATTTCATGATCACGTTAGTTTACAGTTTGCTCCATTTCCTGAAATAAACTAAGTTATCTTATATTTTTCTATGTACATGTGTATCAGCAATGCAGTATTCACAATTCCTACAGTAACTATGAGTATGTTGATATGGTTATAAATCACAAAATGTAACAGGCTCTCTACATGAGAAATATAGCTAGAACATTTATTTAAATACCAGAAAACTGAATGCCAAAACCAGAAAGTCAAAGCCAACACAGTAATTATGAAGTTGGCACATGTAGTTAATGTAGTAAACACCCACATTCTCAAGCCTTCAAAACAGGACAGGCTACCTCAGGCAAAGATACTCCTCTCCTCACTCACAATAACTGCTCAGCATCCAGGCAGCTTGCTCCCAGCAGCTCCGCTGCCCCCCCACCCCCCCGCAATTCCCATCCCTGGCAGTCCTCAGCAGGAGACCTTAGCAGAGATTCTGGCTGGCTCAAACAAAAAGGAGTTTGCACCGCAACCACAGCCACTGCTGCTGCTGCTGCTGCTTCCAGTCACCACTGCATGGATGCTTGCTTGGTTCCAGCTTTCTCTTGCTCCACCTCTTCCTACTGCGTCAGCAACTTCAAGGGGCATGGAAGGTCTTCAAATCCCAGTATCATTACAACATGTTAAATCCTCACCCCACATCCAAATGATATAAAATTAGCATTCTTCTTCTGGCCAAGACCTCATAGCTATCACAAAGGGAAACAACTCTGGCAGAGAAGGGGCAAGCCATCCCCCCCAAACTGTCAATCAAGTGCCACTCACAGAGCAAGCAAGGCTGCCCAAACTGAAGCAGCAAGTAGCCCATAGGGAGAGACAGGAGGCAGCATGTGCCAGGCAAGTTAAATCTTCACCATCACTTTGACCACAATCTCCTCTTAGACCCTGATGGAAACAAGCTAGATCTCTGAACCCCAGATTCTTGGGAATAATAGTGTCTGCCAGACAGCCAGACCTGCTTTTGGTCTAGTTTCCACATTTATTGCTGAAGGAAGAAATCATTAAAGGAGAAGGGGAATGCCACTGTCAATACCACCAGCAAAGGTTCCTGATCAGCTGTCACCTACAGTGACATTACCAACCTTTCAAGCCCAGTCCTGCTGTAAGCCCAGCCCTCATATCCATATATCACATTGGGAAGAAACTCCTATGGTGCAGGGGCATCCATTCACACCAGCTGCAAATGAACTGCCACTCATAGTGCAGGAAAGCTAGACTAGCTGAAGTCCTGAAGGCCATGAAGGAGAGATAGGAAGTAACATGTACCTGGAAAGTCAAACTACCACTACCACCTACCACCTCTCAGACTTCAATGGAGTCAATCCAGAAAGGGAAAGGAAAGGATCAAGGAGACAAGCATCTACTCTGGGCCAGACATTGTGCTAAGTGATTTGTAAATTCATGCCTTAGAAATAGCAATGTTTATGGGCAAGTGCCATAGTCTTCAGTCTTGGAAACAAAACCTGTGGAGATATAGCTTATCTTTCACTCCTTTGCGTGTTACAGCCACATCTATGGAGGATCTGATAAAGAAAGTTTGTATTTCCAAAAGTTCCAAAATGAACTCAGTGGCAATGCCAGGGAAGAGGAGGCGTTACTGTCTGTTTTGCTGATGAACTGGAAAGGCTGTGGGACTTTTCTATCTGCTTTGCAGTTAAAACCTTCCATATATATTGTCTTTCTTATCAGAATGGGAGCTCCTTGAGGGCAGGCACTGTATTACTTTTCTATTAGTATCCCATGTACTTAGCCCAGTTCTTTGCATGCAAGGAGTGCTTAATAAATGCTTTATTCATTCATTCCTTGAAGGCAGGAACTTTTTTACCCCTAGCATGGTGACTTGGACAAAGTGACAGAGACTTACTGAACCTGTGATTTCAATCCAAATGAGGAAACTTCATCTACCAATGAAAGTTATCACTTTCTTTACAATTTTAGCCTTAAAGTGTTGCTCAGAGCACTGAGAAATTAAAAGATTTGCCCAAGGTAACACAGTTAGTATGTGTGAGGAAGGATTTGAATCCAGGTTTTCCTAGTTCCGAGGTCAGCTCATAACCACCACATGAAATTACCTCTCTCGCTGCACTTCTTCATAGTAGATACTTAAACAAATTTTGTTGAATTGAGTTTAATGACCATGCCTCCTTTCTTCACTCACTCTATTTTCCCCAAGATTTTGTTTGTTGATTTTGGGGTGTGTGGGAACAGTTCCCTGGCATCTGGCTCTTTGGGAAGTTGGATACCTTCTGAGAAATGTATGCTGCCAACCATTTTATTTTACTTTGTCTTGTTCCACTGGTCTCT
This sequence comes from Pseudochirops corinnae, assembly GCA_028646515.1. NCBI lineage: Eukaryota > Metazoa > Chordata > Mammalia > Diprotodontia > Pseudocheiridae > Pseudochirops > Pseudochirops corinnae. The sequence goes on from CM053592.1 coordinate 64,546,431, forward strand.
GTATACAGGATAGTGTGATAGTTTTCTCCCAAAAGATAACATGTAAATATGAAAAATAGAGTTGGCAGTAGGACCTGATTAAAATTTGTGTTTTCCTTGGTTTAGGCTTCAAAATGGGATTGGTGGTATTTCAAGTCCTTTTAATTGGCGATGTAGAGTTGATGTCCAAGAATGGAATTGTTCCCACTTTCTACATTTATTACTCTTCTCCATTTTACCCAGAAAATAGAAGGCTGGCTTGCTCTCTCAGAGTTAGCAAAAAAATTCAACCAACCTTAACCCGTGTGCAATGAACAAAACAGGGCCAGGCCTCCTCAAACAAACAAAAAAATAACCCAGACCCTCACTTTTTAAAACAAGATTTCAATTAAAATTATTTCTAGATATATTATATTTGCAAAATTAAAAAAAAAATTAGTGCTGTCTTTTTCCCTTTTGAGTTGGAAGAAAAAAATAACTGAGCACTTGGGACCTGTAGCGTAGACAGTATGATGACTTTCACCAAGGTCACAAGGAAAAGAAATAATCTGGAAAAAAAATGACGAAAATGGCACTGTCAAAAATAGATAGGATTTTATCAATGAGAATGATCTTAAAGAAGATTCATTGCCCTCTTCTTTTCTTATGAACCCGATAGAATACTAGGTCATTCCATTTGATTTGCAGCTGAAATAATTGTTATTAGCATAAGTTCCATTTTGAGAGCTAGGAGTATCCTGCTTTTTTTTCTTCTTCTTCAATAACTGGAGTACTGAGCACAGTGTTTTGTATGCTGTAAGAGCTAAAAATATTTATTTTTGTTATCCATTAATCAATCCATAAAGTAATTCTTTCATCATCTTTTGGGTGAAGTGCCACTTTAATTCTTCCTCTTCACTATAGAAATGAGTTAATCAGGCTTTATAGAGTATTATATTAACTCATTCAGGTCATTAAAATATTATTGGAAAAGACCAATATTTCCGTATCCCAGATCTTAGATGTGAGCCCTGGTCTCTCATGCCTTAAACAAATGACATAATGAGATACACAGGTCTGGGTTGAACAGTGATATGTAGGATTAGCTCAATAAGATGTAGGCTTTAATGGAATAAAAGAACAGGATTAGGAATGATGCCTGTCACAAACAGCTGAAATAAGGCAGGAAGTAGGACTATGAATCACTAGTTCCTTTATGTTCTCCACATTTCTTTTCTTTTCTTTTTCCTCCCCTTGCCTCCCCTCCCCTCCAGTTTCCTCCTTCCCTTCTCTCCCCTTCCCTCCACTCCTCTCCTTTCCATTCCTCTCCCCTCCCCTCCTCTTCTCTCCTCTCTTTTCTCTTTTATTTCAGCATTCCAGTTAAACAAACAAGCACCCAAAACAACAACAGCAACAAAAACAATGACAGAATTATACTTTGTTGTTTGCCCCTTTAGCTTTCAACTCTCCCTTTTTCCTGGAAAGTAGGTGATGTCACTGCCACAAATACCTTATATCGCTGCTCCTGGTGGCTAGCAGGAAGGAAGATACTTTTCTTCCCAGAATGTTCTCTCTCATTTTTGTGGGATGCCTTTTTAAGTCTTGCTTTAATTCCAGGCAGTGTGAGAGGAAAAATTCCAAATCCTGTAAGTCCCTGTAGACAGTCTTCCTTCATGTCCAGGTGCTGCACCAACATAGACCGAGGAACACACATTACCTTTTTCTTAGTGGTATAGTAGAAAGAATACACATTTGGAGTGTGAAGACTTGAGTTTAAATCTTGAGTCTGTCACTACCAGTGTGAACTGGGGCAAGTCACTTAAGTTCTTTCAGCTTCAATGTCCTTATCTTGAAATCAGAGGGCTGAACTGAACCTTTGAGGTCAATTCCGGCTCTCAGTTTATGAATCAACATGAAGACTTTCTTGACCCTTGGGCCTCTTAGAGTCCTCCCTTGAAAAATGACCTTGTATTCACTCATTTTAAAGTGTCCTCTGCATATACTCATATTGGTACATGTTGCTTGGGAATTAGGGTAGATGATTCTCTAGGGCAGAGATAATTTCACTTTTGTTTTTGTATTCCAGTTCCATGCAGAGTGCCTGGAATATAGCAAACAGTTAATAAATGCTTGCTGAGTGATTGTTTATCCTATGATCAGCTGATACAAACATGCTTATGCTGAATTCTTTCTACAACATCAATGAGAAGATTACCTGGCTATTTGCTAACTCTTTCTTTTTAGTGGTTTTAAAAATAACCATTTTTCCCCGAGGGCATTGGTGTATTAATCAAGCACACTGATCACTCTTGTCAAAGCCACCTCAGGGGAAAATAGCACCAACTTAATTTTAATGCTAAAACCATCACAAGTAGTATTAAATCTATGTTTTCAATGGAAAATGATGAAGTAATTATTTAGATTATTTTAGCTAAAAGAAGTTCCAAAATTCTTGGGAAAGGATATCAAGGAACTACCAAATTTCAACTTTGGAAGAGACCTTAGTGACTATCTAGACCAACACATATCCAAGCAAAAATCTTCTTTAGGGTAGACAACATATGGAATTGAATATGTTAGCAAATAATGCCCATATGCTCAAAATATGTCATTTTGACAAACACACATCAAATTTTGATTTCTAAATGAAACTGTTTTAGAGGTCTAGCCAGTATAATGCATATGGCTTATGCTACTGGTTCTCTCACATTTTTTATAAAATAATCTTTTGAGGTGAGTATAACCTATAAAAAATTTCAGATAATACTAATTATTAAAATTGCATTGTTTGATTTGTCATGAATTCTGTTAACTTTCATGTGATGGTTGATTGAAATAGATATGTACAGATTCTAAACATTGTCAAAGGGTTAAGTAACACAATAAATTAATGGTAGGGCATATTTAATTAATGTATTCATGCAAGTTCATAGTTAATTAGTGCTAGCTCGTATTTTAATTTCACTTTAAGTTTTTCAACGTGCCCTTTTTATATCAACACTGAGTCCAGTAGTGCACATTTTAAAACAAAACAGCAATAAATTCCCTGAATGTCTAAACATACCTGAATAGAGAGTAAGAATACTATGGAAATTGTCAGGGTATCCCTAGTCAAGATACTTGGTAATAATAAAAGCATGTGACATTTGTGTACTGGTGATTATTGCCACCAATGGTAGACATGGCCTAGAATGAATTAGGTATCACAAGCAAGTTCTGAGAGTCAGAGAATCAGAACTATAGTCAAGAAGCTAAAGCAATATTGCCATTCCATTGTTGTTCACTTTCAAATGGCATCTATGGACTTTTAATAAGACAGCAGAATAAAGCCATGAGGGGTCTTTCATTCTCAGAATCACCCTCAAATGTGGTCATAGGAAGACTGACTAAAAACCTCCAAAAATTTCATGTGAAAATTAAAAGTTATTTATGAGACAATAAACTAAAACAAAAGAAATAAAATTTAAAGGTAAAAGAAATAAATATAAAAATAGAAGAAACGAACGCCCCAATAAAATTAGAGATCACATTGGAAATTAAACAACACAATTCATTAAAAATATAATTGGAGAGATCATAGATGCTCTAAAGAAATTAAGATAAAATAAATCACCAAAAATAATATAAAGGATTAAAGAGGAAAACTAGTGGAAACATTTGAAAAGAAGTTGTTGGTGGTACTGTGTATTATTGAAAGACAAAAAGGAGACTATGAAAATATCAGTAGAAGCCAGTTAGGATAAATAGCACAGTTAAGGACAGATTGGCAGATGTCATGGTCGAAATTTAAAAAAAGTTCAAAAATGATGGCACTGCAGGGGAGGGGGTAGAGGGTGAGGAGGCAGAGATTGAGAAGAATGAAAAATCAACATCATTTCTTTCTTCCTGGCAATCTAAGCAGTTGAATAAAAGCAGCTGAATTTGCAGTTTGTTTGTTTGTTATAAAACAAGGGGCTAGATAGGGCGAGGGCTTCTCATATTCCCTAAATATTTCTAAAGATGTATAGTAGTATGGACTTAGGTCTAATGAGGAGAGAAAGCCAGTTTATGCTAAAATTTCAAGATCTGTTTTGATGTTATCTGTACTATTTGTTAAATTTTAAAAGCAATCTAGGGCAAGTATGATTATATTTTTACCTTCACCCCAGATTTGCCCTCCTCCAACTTAAAGCCAAGGGAAGAAATTCTCATATATGTGGAAAATTAATTTAGAGAAGGAAAAGACACAGGGTGACAGTTGCTAGGGTGCTTGCTGATATACACATGGTGCTATATAAATGTTAGTATTACTGTTAATTGTTATTATTGTTGTTATAGGGGAAGGAGATGGCTAATCTGCAAGTTATCTGATCTTTGTTCATATAAGAAAGAACAAGAGAAGGAAAATCAGGTTGAGGTAGTGATTTGGGCAAGGATGTCCTGTGAGAAAACTGTTACTCTGTGTGGAGCCCTCCAGATTTGGTTATGGATAGAGGAAAGGTCCATCTGACAGAGAAGTTCCCTGAGTTATATCAATGCTCTGAACCATTTTCAAAGATATTCATTTTACAGAGTCGTAAAAGGAAGTCAAGGAAGATAAAGTAACTTGCCAAGGGTGATGTAGTTGGTGAGAATCAGAGGCAGGATTGGAAACCAGGTCCTCTTACTCCACAGCTATTTGATTACTTGGAGCAAATTTTACTCTATTATGGAGTATCTTAAAATACTGTATTCCTTTCCAGAGACAATGAAGTTTTAATTTGAAGCTTGATTGAATGCTTGACATTCTTGTGATAGCAAAACAAAACCACTCTACTTTTGTGTTTAGGTTGGAAACTAAAAAATGTATTGAAATTTTAGAATGGGAGGAAACCAATCAAATTAAAATAAATTACTGGTGAATAACCATAGAGAAGAAAACTTAAGCTTAGTTGAATACAAGTAGTCTTATTAACAGCTGAAGACCATTATAAAGGAACTCATGAAATACAAACTCAAACGAACTCAGAAATAAGTGAAATTGGAAATTAAGGTCTGACTTCGTAACTTCCTCCCTAGTTTTTCAATAATGAATTAATAGGAATGCTTAAAAAAAGAAAATGTATTGAACTAATTGATGGAATTTTAAAAATGAATGATGAGAAGATGTTTTATATTTCAGTTTTGACTTCATAGGAAGTACCATTGATAAGATGTTAAGGGTAATGAAGTTTAAAACGGAAACTGTTCAAAGACTCTAAATGCAGAGAAAAGTTGATCTGCATTGCTTGCATCAAAGAGAAAATAGACTCCTTAATGATCCCTTCTCTGACAACTAAGAGTAACATCCTCACTACTGATGACGGCCAAAATTAGATACCTTCCACTTGCAAATATACTTTCTCTGACAAGGAGCCTGAGCTGACAGACATTACCCATCTTGGTAAAATGGGACAATAATACTTCATCTTTCAAATGAGTGACTTGTGTGATGAAGGTAAAGACTGAATTGCTTGGAAAAAAAGCTTCCGCAAAATAAGGAAAGAGTTTGTTGATAATGACTTAAGAAACACTTAATCAGATGTGGTTTATGCTTTTAAATATAATGAGGTGAGTTTCAAGATACTGACTAGTTTTTTGAATTGTTCAGACTAAGAAAAGAGATGTGTTGGCAATGTTAAAGTGATCTTAACATCTTGTTATAAAATAGTGCTTACTTGAATAAACTATGGGAAAATGCTGTGCTTTGAAAAATTGTAACAAATAACTTGAAAGGTGCAGCCTTCAAACTGTTAGCCATTGGTAACTAAACTGGCAGTCTTCTGCCAACACCACTCACTAGCACTTCGAAGCTTGATGGTGGGAGCCTTGTCAGGCCATTTATCACCACCTGTCACTTGAAAACATGAATTAAAATTCAGCATTTCCTCTCAGATCTATTAGGAAGCAGGTGTGTCTGTTTGGAGTTCCCATGGAAAAATTATGGCATAAAGTCAACCTTTTAAAAAATGTATATATTAGTATTTGTGTAGGCAGAGACCTAAAACGGTCAATGTTTGCTTTGCCCCCCCAAAATTATCCTGAAATAGAGCAAAGAAAAGTAGTTCTAAGTGAGAAAAAAATAGTTGTCCAAAATGAGTATTAAGTTAAAAGCCTCTAATTTTATAAATCATAGTAATTTGACAGGTTATTATGTTAATGGTGAAGAATGGCATCAAACGTGTCTGCTTAGTTTCACCAAAATGTCAAAGGAGAGAAAAAGAGAGTTCTTTTTCTGGTTTCTTTGAAATTTTTGTTAACACATATGTGCTTTAAATGAGAGTCAGGAATGGCAAATAACTATGATAAATAAGCAGACTTTGAAGCATTTGTCCACCAAGGGCCATTCTATAATTATGGGAATTTCATTCTTATTTTAAAAGTAATTACATTGAAAGGATATGAATGTAACAGATTGGATCTAAAAAAAAACATCCCCAAACTGCACTAGTACATTACATGACTAGGCATAGTTGGTTTTGAGTAATAACTATTGGCGTATATATTCATTTTGCCCTCTATTGATATATTTGAGCATAATTGTGCAATTGATTGGTGAGATGTTAATATAGATTAAAT
>CM053592.1:64553464-64570342 GCA_028646515.1 Pseudochirops corinnae
TTATATTATATTATATTATATTATATTATATTATATTATATTATATTATATTATAATATTAGCTTGACCCAGCCACAAGCAATTGATGTTTTTCCAATTAGTTAGATCTGATTTTATTTGTGTGAAAAGTGTTTTGTAGTTGTGTTCATAAAGGTACTAGATTTATTTTGGCAGGTAGATTCCCAAATATTTTATAATGTCTACAGTAACTTTAAATGGGATTTTTCTTACTCTCTGTTGCTGTTGGACTTCATTGGAAATATATAGGAATGCTGAGGATTTATGTGGCTTTATTTTATATCCTGCAACTTTGCTAAATTTATTTATTGTCTCAAGAAGTTTTTTACTTGATTCTCTGGCATTCTCCAAATATAGCATCATGTCATCTGCAAAGAGTGATAACTTAGTATCTTCTTTGCCTAATTTGATTGCTTTGATTTATTTTTCTTTTTCTTCTCTAATTGCTACTGCTAACATTTCTAGTACCAGATTGAATAAGAGAGGTGATGGTGCACATCCTTGTTTCACTCCTGATCTTCTTGGAAATGCTTCTAGTTTATCTCCATTAAATATGATACTTGCTGATGGCTTTACGTAGATGTTACCTATTATTCCAAGGAAAACTCCATTTATTCCTTTACTGTCTAGTGTTTTTAATAGGAATGGATGTTGTATTTTATCAAAGGCTTTTTTCTGCATCTGTTGAGATAATCATATGTTTTCTGCCAGTTTTACTGTTGACATGACCAATGACACTGATGTTTTCCTTAATATTGAACCATCCTTGCATTCCTGTAATAAATCTAACCTGATCAAAATGTATTATGCTTGTGATCAGTCTCTGTAGCCTTTTTGCTAATATTTTATTTAAAATTTTTGCATCTATATTCATGAGGGAGATTGGTCTATAATTTTCTTTCTCCATTTTGTCTCTCCCTGATTTAGGTATCAATACCATATTTGTGTCATAAAAAGAATTTGGTAGGATTCCTTCCTCACCAGTTTTCCCAAATAATTTGTAGGGTATTGGGACCAATTGATCTTTAAATGTTTGATAGAATTCAATAGTAAATCCATTTGGCCTTGGGGACGTTTTCCTGGGAAGTTTTCTGATAGCTTGATCAATTTCTTTTTCTGAGATGGAGTTATTTAAGTAATTCCCTTCCTTTTCAATAAGTCTGGGCAACTTATATTTTTGTAAATATTCATCCATTTCACTATGATTGTTAAATTTATGTGCATACAATTGGGCAAAACAATTCCTAATTATCGTTTTAATTTCCTCTTCATGGGAGGTACATTCAGCCTTTTCATCTTTCAGAATCGAAATTTGGTTTTCATTTTTCTTTTTTTTTTTGTCATATTGACTAAGGGTCTATCAATTTTATTGGTTTTTTCATAAAACCAATCTTAGTTTTATTTTAAGTTCAATAGTTTTTTTACTTTCAATTTTACTAATCTCTCCTTTGGTTTTCATTATTTCTAATTTAGTATTTAATTGGGAATTTTCAATTTGTTGTTTTTCTAGCTTTTTCAATTGCATGCCCAATTCATTGACCTTTATTTTCTCTAATTTTTCTCATGTATGCATGCAGGGATATAAAACTTCCCCTAAGAATTGCCTTTGCTGCATCCCACATGTTTTGGTATGATGTCTCATTGTTGCCATTCTCTTGAATGAAGTTACTGATTGTTTCTATAATATCTTGTTTGACCCACTCATTCTTTAGGATTAAATTATTTAGTTTCCAATTACTTTTTGCCTATCTTTCCATGGCCCTTTACTGAATATAATTTTTATTGCATCATGATCTGAGAATGTTGCATTTAATATTACTGCCTTTCTGCACTGAATTGTCTGGTTTTTATGCCCTAGTACATAGCCAATTTTTGTGTATGTGCGATGTACCACTGAGAAGAAGGTATATTCCTTTTTGTCCCCATTCAGTTTTCTCCAGAGATCTATCATGTCTAGCCTCTCTAAAATTCTATTTTCTTCCTTAGCTTCTTTCTTGTTTATTTTGAGGTTAGATTTATAAAGTTAAGAGAGGGGGAGATTGAGGTCCCCCACTAGTATTGTTTTTTTTTTATCTATTTCTTCCTCTAATTCTCTTGAAATTTCTTCTAGGAATTTGGATGCTGTACTGCTTGGTGCATATTTGCTAAGTAATGATATTGCTTCATTCTTGATGGTGCCTTTTAGCATGATATAGTTTGTCTCTTTTAATTAGATCTATTGTCTCTTTTAATTAGATCTATTTTTGCTTTTGCTTTATCTGAGATGAGGATTGCTACCCCTGCTTTTTTTTACTTCTGATAAGGCATAATATATTCTATTCCATCCTTTTACCTTTACCCTGTGCGTATCCCCTTGTTTCAAATGTGTTTCTTCAAGACAGCATATTGTACGATTGTGGCTTTTAATCCAATTTGCTATCCACCTCTATTTTATGGGAGAGTTCATACCATTCACATTCACACTTATGATTACTATCTGTAACTTTCCCTCCAACTTATACCCTCCCCTGTTTATATCTTTGTGTCTTCTTTTTCCCTTTCCCTCCTTAAGAGTTTTCCTTTTGACCACCGGCTCTGTCAGTATTCCCTCCCTGTGTCCCACCCTCTTTACCTACCCTTTCTCCTTGCTACTCTTTCCCTCCCTACTGTCCACCTTCCCCCTTGTTACAGCCCCCCCCGCTTATCCCTCCTACTGCCTGTAGGGCACAATAGATGTTTATTCTTAACAGAGTATATTATTCCCTCCTTGAACCCAAACCAATGTAGGTAAATTTCATACAGTGCTCCTCTCCCTACTTCTTTTCCCACTATTGTTATGAGTTTTTGTGTCTTTTCATGTTAGAATCTAAACTTAGCCATTTTTATTTATCCCTTTATTAAATCAGAACCAATGACTGTAATGATCATATGATGCTCATCTCCTTTCTTCCCACCCCTCCACTTCAGTATGATTTTATGCCTCTTCTTGTGGCATAATTTACCATCTTCTGCCTCTACCTTTCCTTTTCTGCCATTACCATTCCCTTCCTCCCCTTAATAGGTTTTTTTTAAATCTTCATATTAGTTCACTTATACCCACACCCTCTTTCTATGTACATCCCTTTTAAGTGTCACAATATTTATACAAATTTCAATATTGACAGGTATCTGCCTCTCATAAAGGGATGTAAACAGTTTGCTCTTATTGAGTCCCATGTGTGAGCATCTGTGTGTGTATGTGTTTGTGTGAGTGTATGTTTTCATTGTTTACCTTTAATGTCTTTTTTGTGTTTTTTAAGTGGAGATTGAATTTTCCATTGAGCTCAGGCTTTTTTATAAGAAAGCTATGGAACTCATTTATTTCATAAATGACCATCTTTTTGCCTGAAAGAATTTGCTCAGTATTTCCAGGTAATTGATCCTTGATTGCAGTCCTAGTTCTTTTGCTTTACAAAATGTCACATTCCAATCCCTCCAATCTTTTAATATAGCAGCTGCTAAGTCCTGTGTAATCCTGACTGTAGTTCTATGATATTTGAATTACTTCTTTTTGGCTATATTCAGTATTTTCTCCTTGACCTTGTAGCTCTGGAATTTGGCTACTATATTTCTTGGAGTTTTCAATTTGGAATCTCTTTCAGGAGGAGATCAGTGAATTCTTTCAATAACTATTTCCCCTTCTGATTCTAGGACCTCAGGACAGTTTTCTTTGACAATCTCTTGGAGGATGCTGTCCAGGCTGCTTTTTTCTTCATGGCTTTCTGGTAGGCTGATAATTCTTAGGTTATCTCTCCTGGATCTATTTTCCAGGTCAGTTGTTTTTCCATTGAGATACTTTATACTTTCTTCTAATTTTTCAATCTTTATGTTTTGTTTAACTGACTCTTGCTGCCTCATAGGGTCCTTAGCTTCAATTTGACTGATACTAATTTTTAGTTAATTATTTTCCTCAATTAGTTTTTGAAGTTCCTTTTCCATATGTTCAGTTTTCATTTTTAGGGAGGTATTTTCTCCAGTTAGATTTTGGACCTCCTGTCCTAGTTCTCCAATTTTACTTTTTAAAGATTTGTTTTCTTCAGTGAGATTTTTCTCCCAATTTGGTCACTGTAGGTTTAAATTTATCTCCTACCTCTCTAATTTCATTTTAAAAATCCCTCTTGAGAGTCTCCAAGAATGGGTTTTGGGCTTGAGACCAATTCACATTTCCTTCTGTGGTCTCCAGTGTGAGTACAGAGTCCATGTCACCTTCTGAATTTGGTTTTTCTTGCTCACTATAAAAAAGATTTGATGGTCCTAGCCTTCACAGTTTCCTTCTTCCCCACTGTGATTGCCAACATCCTCGATTTTTAGAGTGGATATGTGCTTCTGAGGTGCAGAAGTATTGAGCTTCTCAGGTTGGGAGGTAGCGGTTTGGTTGTTCACTTAGTGAGCTGTAGAGACTGAGTGTGTAGATGGAGGCCAAGGCCATGACTCTCAATCTTTCCCCTGAGTTACCCTGAGGCTTACAGAGCAACCAGTGGGAGCAGGGTGTCTGGCTCCTTCAGGTTTCCACCTCTGTGTCCTGGGCTACAGCTCAGGCAGGCTCAGTAGCAGGAGGCTAACAGAAGGGCAGGGCAGGGCTTCAGTTTGCTGATTTGACCAGGTAGTGCTAAAGCGCACCTCCACTTTTGTTGTTAGGGCTTGCTGGCTCCACCCTCTTGGGCTTAGACTCCATACTGTCTCCCTTCCCCTTTCCTCAGTGACATCCAAGCCTGAGGCTGTTTCCACTAATTCAAGATTTTACTCTGGGTGGGGCATTTAACTCTGGACTTTTCTGGGTCAGGGAGTGGGGATCAGAGCAACTAAATTTTATTCCTCCATCTTGACTTCTGGAAGTTTGGGTATGTAATTTTTAAACATCCAGGCTGTGGGTTGTTAGCCCCAGCAAAAGCTGCTGACCCTGCTGTGGACCCCCGAGTTTTCTCCTACCCAGCTCCAGAGACGATCCTCTGTCCTGTGGTAAGACAGCTACAAAACCCTCTGGCTTGGTGAGTCTGCTGGATGGTTGGCCCTTCTTCTCAGTCTGCTGTACTCTGCTCTCAAATCCATGCTGGTGCAGCTTCTGTGTGCTCTGTGTTCTCCCTGCTCAGTCCTAAGGAGGCACTTTTCTAGGCTGGGAATCTGCCACACTCCATCTCCCACTGGCTTCTGTCACTCTTAAATCCATTCAAATTTACTTTTTAGCTTTTAGTGACAGAATTCTTGGAGGAGCTTCAAAAAGCCACTGTTTCCTTTCCACCATCTTCTGTGCCCCTAATTTTAAATTCTGTGTTTATGTCATGCTTTTCTCTAGAACCTTAGCTTTTTATGGTCAACTTTTTGTTGTTGTTTGTTCATTTTTTTTTTTCCATTCTACTTCTTGACTTTGAATTTTTGATTAAGTTGGACTCTTCTCACTTGGGATGGGGAGGCATGGTCCAAAGCTTCAGGCTTTTTTTATGCTATTGTAGTAAGAACTAGTTCTGAGAATCTGCAATTTTTTTTTTTTGGATGCTTCCTGGGTAAGGTGATCTAAGGATAGTGGTCACTGTTTTCTTGGTGTGCAGTTGGCCTTTACCATACTCCCTGTAGGGGTGGCTAGGTGGCACAGTAAATCTAGCACTGGCCCTGGAGTCAGGAGGATCTGAGTTCAAATTCAGCCTCAGACACTTAACACAAAATTAGCCATGTGACCTTGGGCAAGTCACTTAACCCCAAATTCCCCACCTTCCCCCCTCAGAAAAGCAAAAAAAAAAAAATAAGGCAAAACACTCCCTGTAGCATGTTTAGTGCTCCCTCAGCCCTGGGACTGTGACCTACAACTGAATATAGGAAATGGACTTGCCAATCAGCATCAACTGCACTCAGTGTCATAGAAGGGTCCCTTGTAATTGCTTTCTGACCAGTTTTCTGACCTCCTTACTGCCTTTGGACTAAGAACTCCTAAAGCTCCTAGAGTTGCTTCCACTTTCAAAGTGGCTTCCAAAATTAATGGTTTCTGTCACTGATGTACCCTAGGCCAAGTTTCACCCTTGTACCACAGACTTCTCTCATGGATCTTCTAAATTGTCTTAAGCTGGACAAAAAAATCTCACTCTGACCATTTGTTGGCACTGCTACTGTGATATTTTATTTGAGGAGTTATTTTAAAATAGTTTGGTGAGGAAAATAGGCAGAATTAGGCTGGGTAGCCTATAATCCACCACCTTTTGTCTCCCCCCAAAACAAGCAAACATAAACATTTCCTAAGAGTTAAAGCCCTCCTAAAATGGAATGACCTACTTCAAGAGTTTTTCCTACAGAGGTTACATGATACGCTTTTGGGATTTATTCTTATAATAATTATTTTTTCTTTTCTTTTTTTGGGGGAAGGGAAATACTAGATAGCCACTGAAGTTCCTTCAACCTTTCTAATTTTGTTATTCTGTTATTCATATAGGATATGAGTAATGGCACTGGCAATGCACGAATGCAAGCTCTCCAACTGTAAGTGGAGACTTCTTTCCCTTTTACCATATTCCCACCCAATAATTAATACTATCTAGTTGTACTGACCTCCTTATTTCCCAGGGTGAGAATTGAGGCACTGGCAAAGAAATGACAAAGATTTTAATGTGAATGATAAATATACATTTCAGTGGTTAATTATAAGAACAGATAGGAGTTATTCATGTGTTACCACATTCACATGGAAAGATTTATTTTTTCTCCCACCAACCCCTTTCCAATATAATTTAAAGAAATTCTTTAGAAGTTTTAAAAATCTTTTCTTTGGATGACATATGCCTTGTAGCATTCAAATCCTCTAAGGGAAAACCAAGATCTGAAGGACACATCCCACCAAATTATAATACCAACCCTTTGCAGATACATTTGAATTTGTAATAGAATGACTTTTTTTAAAATCCTACTCACAAAATATCCTTAAAATATTCAAAGAAAACATGTTATGTCCCCATTCCCCTCACTATAATCCCTGTATTACTGGTATGAAGAACAAGCCCTAGTTTTTGGTTATCTATGCCCCAGAACCATTGTCATTGTTTGATTCTGCAGAAATACCTCTATACCTAAAGGTATAGCCTTATCAATCAAAACGCTAATGCTTTATAAGAAATGAAAAGAACACAGAAAGGTTTCCTAGCAACTACTGTGAATCCTAAAGTAAGTCAGTTAAAATCCTAAAGTAAGCAGGATGTGCTATGAGTATAAATGAGGGAGCTAAACTGAACCACAGATTTACAGATGCCCACTATAAAGTGTAATAAAAATTGTAATGGAAGGTGAATTGCTTGAGAAGAAAATCACATCAGTGTCTTGACAGCTTTATCATTATTTAAATGACCCAGCTTAAATTCTACTACACTGTTAGTGAGGCTGAGTGTCAGAACTGAAGGAATGGTGTGCAAAAGCAGAGTTAATAGTGATGCTTATTCTCACCACTCCGGTCATGGGTTTTAAGGAATTTTATCACATTCCAACAAAGTCCAAGCAGTCATTTGTTAAGAAAGATCCAGAAGAGAGAAATATGGATACTACTGTCTGATTAACATAGTCTCTGTTTGAGTAATGGGCAGTCTTCTCTATGAGAACAAAATACATTTAAGAGACATTTCCATTTAGTGAACTATTTGTAAACCTGTAGATTGCCTTTAGTAATTTTTAAAAATCTCTGTGAAACTTTGTATTCCAAGACTAAATTAAAAAAAAATCATCAGCAAATGACAAGTACCCCCAAAGATTTGGATTCTTTGAAAGTCATGTTTTCTTGGTTTTTTGAATATTTGTATGTGCAAGGAAGTGCTAGAGGAATGGATATAGTGTGGTATATCATGTTGGATATGGAATAAGGAATACCTGTATTCAAATATGGTCTCTGATACTAGATAAGTGATACTGAATAAGTCACTGTATATCTAAGACATATTTCTATATTTGGTGCACTGCATTGATAGAGGGAAAATCCTATGGTCATGAAATCATAAGCTCTTCAAGTAAGTGGTAGTAAATAATAAAATTAAGTGTTTCCATTTAAAATGATATTAATTTCTCTTACAAATGGAAGTCAGCTCTCTGGGCAAAAACAGAAGATTAAGACTTTAACCCAGGCATTTTCCTTTGTGAAAGTATTGAGGTATTGTTGAAATATTTTCTAACTTTTTGGAAAGACTGCTGGAAGATGGTTTAGATTGGAATCAAATTAAGTTTCTACTTTTCATTTTGCAGCTACTATTGTTTGTGTCAAGGATTTAATATTAGAGCCTTATAGAGAGTTAACATCTGCAAGAAGTGAAGTCAGCTTCCAGGGATAAGCAGAATGATGGGTATGACACTAAATGGATAAACTAATTTAGGTAAAATTGACATTTTTATTATATTAGCCAGACCTAACCATGAACAACTAATGTTTTTGCAATTATTTAGATCTGACTTTATTTGTGTGAAAAGTGTTTTGTAATTGTGTTCATATAGGTCCTGGGTTTGTTTTGGCAGGTAGACACAAAAATATTTTGTAAAGTCTGCAGTAACTTTAAATGGAATTTCTCTTTCTATTTCTTACTGTTGGACTTTATTAGGAATACATAGGAATACCAAAAATTTATGTGTGTTTATTACATATCCAGGAACTTTGTCAAATTTATTTATTTTCTCAAGTAATTTTTCACTTGATTCTCTAGGATTCTCTAAGTACATCATCATATCATCTGCAGAGAATGATAATTTAGTCTCTGCTTTGCCTAATTTGATTCCTTCAATTACTTTTTCTTCTCTTATTGCTACTGCTAACATTTCTAGTACCAAATTGAATAACAGGGGTGACAGCAGACATCCTTGTTTCACCCCTGATCTTATTGGAAAGGCTTCTAGCTTATCCCCATTACATATAATACCTGCTGATGGTTTTAGAGAGATGCTACTTATTATTTTAAGGAAGACTCCATTTATGCCTATGATTTCTAGTGTTTTTAGCAGGAATAAGTGTTGCATTTTGTCAAAAACTTTTTTTTGCATCTTCATTTTGTTATTGATATGCATGACTATACTGATAATTTTCCTAATATTGAATCAGTCTTGCATTCCCAGAATAAATCCTACCTGATCAATTGTATTATTCTCATGATAAACTGCTATAATCTTTTTGCTAATATTTTATTTAAAATTTCTGCATCTATATTCAGGAGGGAAATTGGTCTACAATTTTCTTTCTCTTTTTTTACTCTTTCTGATTTAGGTATCAGTACCATATTTTTATCATAAAACTAATTTGGCAGGACTTCTTCTTCTGCAATTTTCCCAAATAGTCTATAACGTATTGGAATTAATTGTTCTTAAATGTTTGATAGAATTTCCTTGTAAATTCATCTGACCCTGGAGATTTTTTCCTAGGGGATTCATTGATGGCTTGTTTAATGTCTTTTTCTGAGATGGAGGTATTTAAGTATTTTTCTTCTTCTTCAGTTAATGTGGGCAACTTGTATTTTTGTAAATATTCATACATTTCACTAAGATTGTCAAATTTATTGGCATAGAATTTGGCAAAATAATTCCTAAGTATTGGTTTAATTTCCCCTTCATTGGAGGTAAATTCACTCTTACATTTATTCATTTACTTATTTATTTATTCATTTATTTATTTGTTTGTTTGTTTGTTTGTTTGTTTGTTTATTCACATTGGACATTAGTCTGGTTGTAAAGAAGGGTTGTAGCCAATGGAGAGGACAATGGGAAAAAGGAAACAAAACCAACCGTGGAAAAGAGCGATAGCATGTAGATTGCTTCAGTCTCCATTTAGACTCTGTTCTTTCTAGACCATTCTCTGAATGTAGGTATCTCCTTCCACCTTGAGACTTCTAGAGTTGTCTTATAGCTGTGCATTGGTGAGAAGAGTCTGATTTATCAAGGTTGGTTGTCACTCATATGATGTATCTGTGATTGTGTACAAGTTTTTCCTGGTTCTGCTCTTCTCACTTAGAATCAATTTGTATAAGCCTCTCCAGGTAAATATGAAGTCTATCTCCTCCCCATTTCTTATAGCACAATAGTATTCCATTACATTCATGTACCACAACTTGTTCAGCCATTCCCCAATTGATGGGCATCCCCTTAATTTCCAGTTTTTTGCCACCACAAAGACAGCTGCAATAAATATTTTTGTACATATGGGTCTTCCTCTCACTTCTATTATCTTTTTGGGATACAACCCATGAAGTGGTGTTACTTGGTCAAAGGTTAGGCAATTAATGATAGCTCTTTGGGCATAGTTCCAGATTGCTCTCTAGAGTGGTTGTATCAGTTCACAGCTTCACCAACAATGCATTAATGTTCCTTTTTTTTTTTTTTCACATCCTCTCCACTATTTGTCAGCTTCCTGTTTTGTCATCTTAGCCAATCTGGTTGGTGAGATGTGGTACCTCAAAGTTGTTTTGATTTGCACTTCTTGAATCAAGAGAGATTTAGAGCATTTTTTCATATGCTTATAGATATCTTTAATTTCTACCTCTGAGAATTGCCTTTTCATATCCTTTGACCATTTATCAACTGGTGAATAACTTGTATTCTTATAGATTTTACATAATTTCCTGTATGTTTTAGAAATGAGGTTTTTCTAAACCTCATTTTAGGTTTAGGTTTACCTCATTTAGGTAAACCTCATTTAGGTTTACAACTAGTAAAAATTAGTTGTAATTTTTTTACTAGTTGTAAAAATTCTTTCCCAGTTTCCCACCTCCCTCTTAATTTTTCACCCTTTTATTTTTGATACTGGCAATTTGGTTTTCTTCTTTCTTTTTTCAAATTCAATTGACTAAAGGTTTGTCAGTTTTATTGCTTTTTTTTCTTAAAACCAGCTCTTAGTTTTATTTATTAGTTCAATAGTTTTCTTGAATTTCAACTTTATTAATCTCTCTCTTTTTTGTTTTCAGTATTTCTAATTCGGTATTTAATTGGGGTTTTCAATTTGTTCTTTTTCTAGTTTTTTCAGTTGCATGTCCAATTTGTTTATCTCCTTTTTCTCTATTTTTTTAATTTAACTATTCATAGATCAAAAAAAATAGTAACAAATTTCAACTGGAAGAACAGAACACCCAGAATATTAAGGGAATTAATGAAAAGAAATGCTAGGGAAGGTGGCCTATCCATACCAGATTTTAAACTGTTTTATAAATTATCAATTGTAAAAACTACTTGGTACTGGCTGAGGTAAAGAGTAGTAGATCACTGGAATAGATTAGGTATATAAGACATAGTAGTCAGTGCCTATTGTAATCTCCTATTTGAGAAACCCAAAGACTACTGCTTGTGGGATAAGAACTCATTTAATCTTTAGTGTTAATTTAATCTAAATAATTTTTTAAATTCTCAAATTTTGTGATTATGGGTACAATTGAATTTCAGGTGAAGGTCAAATATGTTATAATGTTCTTTATACAAATTATAAAGGCATTAATATTTGTCCTCACTCTCTGTTTAACTATATGATGTGAAATGGATAGCCTCAACTTTGGTTCCATTAAATTATTCTTTGTTTCCAGGTTTGTAGCCTTCCAAATGTCCACAGCATCCTTGAAGCATGGCACCTAGAAAGTCCCATTTTCTTTTTAGATACAGAAAGGATAAGCAACTGAAATATTGGGAAAAAATGTTATCTACTTGTATAGCCAGGTTTTTGTCAGGTTCAATACTGAACTTCGAAGCTTTGAATATATAGCTATGAAGGTTTTGCTAATCTCTTAGCTACACATTCATAATTTTAAATTTGGAAAGATTCATTAAGTCTTTTCTTTAATTCTGGCATATGAAGTCATACTCAGTCACACCTGTGGCAGCCTCATTGCTAATAGTGAACAGAAACAGAAATTTGCTAGAAGAAAAACACCTGCTTTCAGTTTGTAGCAACAGGCGAACAATATAAAAAGTATATTTTATGAGGAATGGTGTGATTTCTCCCCCACCAAGACAAAAGAAAATACCAATGCTTTATGGCTACTCAGATGGAAAATCTCAACACTATGTTATCTTAAACTAAGAGGTACATATTTTATACACTGATGTATTTATTTTAGCCATGTTTTGACTAGGTTTAGTTTCTATACATTGAAGTACCTTTCCATTGGGATGAAAAGTCTTTTTGGAAACCAATATGGTTGATGGAGTAACACATGTGTTTTATTAAATCTAATAATACTCTTAAATGCTTGAATAAACCCTATTCCAATATCTCATTGTAATATAAATGTGAGCCTAGGTTCTCAAAGACTATGACAATGAAAATATGTATAACTTAGATATGACAAGTTCCAAACAGCACAAAAATTAAATTAACAATATTTTATCAGATAACAAAGTACTTGTATTTGATATTTCATTCATGAATCTGTTGTATGTATACAGTGGCCCTATTGATTTGTTAAAATAAAATTTTTAAGCTGAATATGAAGCTAGAAAAAATGAACTTAAAGGAAAAAAAAAAGATAGGATGTTTATTTGAAATAACTAAGCCCCGACCCATTCACACAAGTTGATGGTGATGAAAAATTGCATATGGGTGGAAGAAAGAAAGTGAACACTGACCAATAATTTCAGGTGGAAGTCTAAATCAGGCAGAAATCTCTAAATCAACTGCCATACAAAGGAGGCCAAAAGATCCTTAAAAAAGCAAACAAGTCATTTAAATATTTAGCTAAACTGCCAAGGAAAGAGAGATGGCAGTCAATGATAATCCCTAGTTTTAAATTTAAGCTCATTTGTAAAATATTATGGCAATGGATTATGAGTGATTCATTATGAAAGCTATCACCTAAAAAAACACAAAGAACAAGTAAAGGGCAAAGTCACATTACAGAAAATTTGGTGAGAGACCTAGCTAAGTAAAGTCATTCCAAGAAAATTTAAGAATAAAATTAGCACATAAAAAAACAATTTTTAAATGGTTGCAAAAATGCTTAGAATAACTTTAAAAAATCCTTCAAGGAAAAGAATAGGATCACCACCTCTTCGGCCTCTAAAATCACCATTTCTGATGTTATTTAAAAGGAGATAAAAGTGACACTAAAGTAGACAAAGACAAAGGGAACAGCTGAATTAAACAAATTAAAAATATTGAAGACCTTAATATGCCAAAAAAGGGTCCAGGAGAAAAATTGCTGACCCGTAAACCTGCTTCACATCTAGATAATATTTTTATGGAAATCATCAACATACACACCAAGGATATCCTTGGTGAGGATATTAGCAAAGAATAGGCAGGGCTTTGCAAATAATATTCCATTACAAACTATATCATCACCATGACACAGTGCACTGAAATATTGAAGAACATACAATTTCTCTATGTGTATTTGTTGATTAGAAACTAAACCAAACATCAACAATATGACATTAACGGTTCTCCTTCAATACAGTGGTTCTCATTAATAAATCAAAATTATTCAAAATTTCTTGAAAGATGTAACGATCATTTACTATGATATGGTTTTATACCAGGAATGAAAGATGTGCTCAACATAACACAATGACAAGTAGAAATATAATAGAACATGTTGATAATATAATTATTTTTAAATGGCTATGTAATAGATGCTGAAAACAATCTTGACTAAATCCAACAACTGTAGCAATAAGATGAGAGAGAAATAAAGGGAACAAGTACAGGTAAAGAGAAAATAAAACTATTATAATAAATTGTTACTATTGTAATAAATTGTAATTGTAACTATTGTAATAAAACATGATAATTTAGTTAGAAAAACCAGAAGAACCAACTGAAAAATTTATTAAAACAACAAATGCAGCAATATAGCAGGATATAAAATAAATCCAAATAAATCATCAATATTCCCACTGAGAAAACTCCCTTTATCAATGCAGAAAAAAAATCATTAACAAGACTATATTACATCTTTGTTACATCCCAAATGTTATTCTAAGTGCTACACATATAGATGAATATGTATACATACATGCATACATATACACATATATGAGTGTATATGGTTTTATACACACATATACATATATGTATATATGTATATATACAAATACATATGTGCATACACATAAATACCCCCATATATATATAAAGAAAGGCAAAAACATGGACCCTGCTCTCATGGAGTGGCAGTGCTGAGGGCTTCTAGCCTAACTGTGCCACCAGTATTGAGAGAAAAATGGATTTGCAAAAATAATATGGGAGCCCAGATTATAACGTTAAATGATTGATTTATTTTTTTGGTTTTATATAAAAAATAAGAACCACTTTAGTTATTTCAGTTAGGAGGGATATCATGCCTTCTCAAAATCCTTCAAAGGAAATGGAGATGATCTTGAGTTGTGAAGACTGTGACAGTAGAGAATGAGCTCTAGCAGGTTTTACCTCATTGGAAAGACTTTAAGTTTGAACCTAAAAGAGTGTCATCTGAGACCCAGAAAAGGCAAAGATTGAGAGAATATTTCTGAGTATAGCCTTTGTGGTAGTTGTTGCTTTGCTTACTCTTTTGGTCCTAGAAAATCACAAAGACTATCTACTAAGTTGTGAGGCGGTTAAAATCTAACATTGATGTGGGGAAAGTTAATGCTGATAAAATTGTGTTATTTTATAATAGTGAAATAAATGACAAAATCAAAAGACTGTTTTACCAAGATGGATATGGCCTGAGGTCAAAGGAGAGGTTTGAGTCAGCCACACCTACAAGAAGGCTGCTATATTATGGACATAGAATAAAACTGAATTGAATTCTAATTGAATAAGAATTGAAAGTAACTTTAGAGGTCATCAAGTTCAACTGCAGCATTTCACATAACGAAACTAAGGAAATCAAGTGACTTTACCAAAGAAACACAGGTAGTAGGCAGAAGAAGCAGAATTTGATTACAGTTTGCAAGAATTTAGTTCCAGTGTTCTGTCCCATTCTTCTAGTCCAGGCCTGAAGTTAAGCTCCTGGACATAATTGGTGGTAGTAAGAATGAACATACAGGAGACTGAGGGAAAGATACTCCACTTACAATGCCAAACATATCAGCACACCCTGACAGTCTCTGAAAAGTCATGTTCTGTTTGTTGTACAAATACAAGCCTTTTTTTTTCCCCAAAAGACTGCATGCTTTACTGACATATAAGAGGAAGACAAAGTCCTCTTTGGCCTTCATGAAGTTGCTCTGAAATGCTCAGGATGGAATAAGGCACCAATTGCCTAATTCTCTAACAGTCTTTTTATAATTCTGCATACAAAGTTGTGTTCAACACTCTAAAATATTACTATTTGTCTTATTTAATAGATTAAAAGTAGAATATTGTTTGGTTTATAATGATTAAGCTCGATTCTTCAAAGAACAGAATTCGATAGAAGATGAGTCTATCTTTTTTCCCCACCTATAACTTTAGTTAATGACATGCCAAAAATGTTCTCTATCTTTGTCTTTGTTTCTGTCTTTGCCACTGTTTCTGTATCTGCCCCTCTCTCTCTCTCTCTTTCTCTCTCTCTCTTTATATACACACGCATACACACATGTACATATATGTTATAATACATATTAATATATATGAAAATTATAGCCCTTATTGACCATGAGAGTCATTTGTAAGGGAAATAACAATTTTATATGAAGAAATACAAAACTGTGAGAAAATGAAACTAGAAAAAATGTTCCTTCAGAGAATTTGTGTGCAAAAAGAGGAAATATCAGATTTAAGTGTATTATTTGTGTTACCTGCCTTCTAGTAAAACATTTTGTTAGCTGTAAATAAAAGTTGTTCTCACTCCTTGAGTTTAATTCCATTAGTTCCATAAAATTTCCTACCTTTAATAAAGGACACACTTCTGAAAAATATTTTTTTAAAAATTTTCAATTTTTCCTTCTTTCTTCCTCCTTCCCTTCTTCCCTCCTTTCATTCCTCCCTCCCTTCCCTCTTTCCTCTTTCTTTCTCCCCCCTCCACGTTATTACAACTTACCTAGAAAGGCAGTAATATTAAAGACAAGCATCAAATGGCAGTTTGGACTTCTTTCAGTTTCTTTTTTCATCTCATGGATTCTATAATCTGTTAAAGAACATATATTACCCTTGCTTTCCTCACTTTTCTTTGGATCTTCTTATTCTTGCATATGTATCCTTATGTAGAATGTAAATTCCTTAATCTTACGGATTGTCTCCATATTCTCAATGCTTAGCATAGTGCCTTTTAAGTAACAGGTGCTTATTACCTGCTTGTTGAATGAAATTAAATTTAACTAAATTTCTTTAAGTAAAAAAAGTTGAATTAGAGAATTTATAACTAAAACATTAAAAGAAAATGGCAATCATGTAATCATCAAAGGTACCTCTTTGTGAAATTCAAGTCCCTTTTTTCCCCCATTAATTTAGTGTTTGGAACTAACATAGAAATCACATTTATTTCTGGAGATTACATTTTAAAAACTGAGATTCAATAGCATTCCATTGATATTTTTTTAAATTTTTATTATAGTTTGCATCATTCATTTCCACAAGATTTTGAGTTACATATTTTCTCCCCCTCTTTCCCCCACCCACCGCCCCAAAACAGCCATCCCAGTGTGTCCCCCCTCCCCCAGTCTATTCTCTCCTATGTCACTTCTCGGTAGGGCAGGATGGATCTCCCAACCACAGTGCCTGTGTATCTCAAATTCCACTTGGGTGTAGTCAATAACATTAATAATAATTGCATATATAGATAGAAAGATAGATACACATTCATAACATTTGATTATGGAACTCCAGATTCCAGGTTCTTTCTCCTCCTCCCTCACCACCCATGCCCACTGGAAAGACAAGCAATCAAATACAGGCTGAACATGTGAAATTATGCAGAGCCTCTCCATAGTGAGCACACTGTGAGAGTCTGATTAAAT
>CM053592.1:64570842-64593630 GCA_028646515.1 Pseudochirops corinnae
ACATGCATTTATAATAAATTAATCAACAAAAGAGAAAAAAATGATCTAAAATTATATAATACAAAAAGGATATATTAAGTATGTACAATCACGTAAATATTATGAATGTACAATATATTTACACATATACACATATGCTTGTGGGCATATATGTGCATGTATGTTTATGTATATGGGGGGGGGTCCTGATTGGTAAAAGGCATAACAGGGCCACAGTGACCAATATAAGACCTTGTATGTTTGAATATCTATTCAACAGCCCTGGCCTTAATGCCTGGGGTTCTGGACTCAAGTTTGGTACTAAGTAATAAATCAAAACGTTAGTTAAACTAAGATGACATATGTAATATTGCTTTATAGTTCCTCCTCCCTTTGTCTTTTTTTCTATAATTATTATAGGGATTTTTTGGAGTCTTTGGGAGGATCCACTGGATCATCTATCCACTATCTTAGGTTGAACATTGTTAAACTCTTGGCAGGGATTCATCATTCTCCTCCTATTGAAGTAACCCATTAAGATCATGAAATTTCTCTTACAATTCATAATGGAGCTCCTTGCCTCTTCCTTCTGTATTGACCTTGTTCTACTATTTGGGAGGCAACCTTGAACATCCCTGTGAAGGGGAATTCTGGACTCTACAGTGTGTATGTAGGTTAGTGATATATATATGTGATAGATACGTATTTATATATCTATAGAGATATAGATATATAATCATTATATATCTATGTATAATATTCAGTTATTATTAAGTTCTTTCAATGAGCTCAAACTCCTCCCATATACAAAAGTGTGATACACATACTTTTATTTGTTGAAGAAATTTAATTTCATTGAAGGAACTTTTTTTACTTTCCAAAAGCAATTCATTCTTTTGTCCTCCTTAAGGTTATTTCTAGTCCTGACTTGTTTTCCACTTCTGTTGGTGGTCTGAAATTCACACATACAACACATACATAAACGTATACATATATATTCACACTATCTTTCTTTGCCTCCCTCTTCCTATCAAGATTAGTTAAGGCCATTTTAAGATTTATCCCTTTTCCTTTCATTTTTCTCTCCTCCCCTTCCCTTCTCTCCTGTCTCCTCTACACACACACACACACACACACACACACACACACAGTAAGCTGCTATGGTGGTGGGGGAGGGGATTTTTCTTTTTTATTGAAGATAAAATGATTCCTCAAAAATATTTAAACCATTTCTATATTTGAACAATTGTTCAAATTGGTGTGTGTGTGTGTGTGTGTTCACCTCCATGTGCCTCCTTGGTTTCCTTATGAGTGGAAGAGAGATATATTACCTTTCCTAATATTTACCTGCAAGCATTTCCAAATCTCCTTCATTTCTACATTATTCCAGGCTTCGGTAAATCCCAACCTTAATGATCTTATGCAACGGTACCCATTTCTCAGATGTAAAAGCTTGTTCAGTTCTTGTGCCATGGATGAAACCAGATTTCCTTTAGTTGGCTGGGAAACTATCCTATCTTTCTGCATTTTTTTCCTAATGAGAAAACTTGCATTTTGGTATCTAAGTCTACATTTGCTTGCCAGGCATAAAGGACACATACAATTATTATTATTAAGTTTTTTTCCCCTTTAACTTCTGTCCATTTACAGTATGAAAATGAATTATAAAATCTGGAAGACATACTTATCTCTTGTAAGATTTAAGTTTTGGGGAAAAGAAATAAGCAAATGTTAAGAAGCTTCTCAAGAAATCAGAGATGATCTAGATCTACAGATTAGCTCTAGCATTTAAAGAATTATGGTTCACCTTCAGGAAATTAATATGAGCAGGAATGGACACCCAGCATCTAATCCCCTACCAGCTCCAATGACTTATTTTCACACCCCTATCTCTTAAGATCACAGCAAATATTGGGATATATTAAATAGTTTTTAAGTCCTAAGTTTTCCTAATTGGTAAATGATTTCACTGAGCTAACAGTGAACTAACTAGCTAACATCTCTTTATTCTTATCTGTCCTGAAGCTATGATTCTGGTTGAGATATTGTGATAATATCTATCATATTGAAGTTTGTGCAGGAGAAAATAAACAAACAGATGTATAAATGAATAAAAAATACATGCACATATATAATGTGTATCTAAATAAAATTCTATAAATGTGTGTATGTATATGCAGCTATATATCCATGTATGTTTATATAGACATACATATGCATGTGTATGTATGTCTGTATATATGTATAACTGAATGCACATGTGTACATGTACATGTGCATTCACACATACATACCTTCTCAATAACCACTCAATAAATATTGATAGAGATTAGATATTATTTCTGTGTCCACTGACAAGCCAACCACATAATAAATTCTTAAACTTTCTCAAATTCATTCCTCTACTTCTCTCTGGTCGTGTAGTTATCATTCCCTTTCAGACCCCTATCCCTTTTGCAGCAAGCCCTTACAACCAGAGTTTCTTTACTGGTTCATCTTCCTTCAGAATCACTCTTCCTATGCATCCTCCACACCACTACCATCATAAAATTCTTCCTAATGAACACATCTGACGATGTCACCCAATTCAAAAACTGTAGTTAGCTTACCTCTATAGAACAGGAGTCCTTAATCTGGAGTCCATGAACGTATTTTTTTTTTTATGAATTCTCATCAGTATATTTTGATATAATTGACTCCCTTTTCAATGCTGTTAAAATTTTATGTTGCGTATATAAAATCAGAGAGAAGGGAGTTTATAGGTTTCTCCAGATTTCCAAAGGAATCATGACATTAAAAAAGAAAAATAAGAAGCTGGGGCAGTTAGGTGGTGCAGTGAATAGAGCACCAGCCCTGGAGTCAGAAGGTCCTGACTTCAAATCTGGCCTCAGACACTTGACACACTTACTAGCCATGTAACTTAGGGCAAGTCACTTAACCCCAACTGCCCTGCAAAAAAAAAAAAATTAAAAAAATTAAAAAGCTTTACTGTATGATAAATATAGAAGTGGTAATTTGGCAAGTAGCACCCTTGACAGTCCTGCTTTCCTAGACTTATTTCATATTGTTCCTATTTATACAGTTTCTGTTCCAACTTAGCTGGCGTACTTGTTCCCCAGAGTCAGGTTTAATGTCCTGTTTTATTGACTTTTCAAAGGCTACCACCTTCATCCCCCATGCTTGGGATGTACCTCTTCCTCTCCCTTGGATAAAATCCTTGACGTCCTTTAAGGTTCAGCTCATAGCTCAACTCCTATGGGAAGTCTTCAATGTTCCTACTGCTTCTCCTCTTTTCTCCCCAAGTTTTGCTACATTATTTATCTGTTTTCATATTCTATGAATCAACTTCTTCCCCACCTCAAGTAAAATAGTCCAGGGCAAGGACTAATTTTTATCATTGTTTTTGTATCCTTGCCACAAAGCATGTACACAGCAGGTGATTAATAAATACTTAATTAATTGAATTGCACAATTGACTCATTAAGTCTACTAAATTATCCATTATGTCATAATTAGATGAGTATTTCCCTTTAAAAGATATAGAATCAGTCTGTATCTGAAATCAAAGGAAAAAAATTATAACCCAAGTACGAGGTTCTAAACTTCTTAGAATCTGCACCTGTTTGATTTCCTAACTTCTGCTTGGACTTTTTCCTCTTATTCCTTTAGTATACTTAGTGTCGCAGTCTGCTAAAGAGAAAATCCATCTGTGCATTGAAAGAATTGTATTGAAGTTGAACTGCATAATGACATGAATTATCAGTGTATGTATAATACAGAGTAAACATATACACATGGTATATTCATTTGAGATTTGAATTCTGTATAATGAGACTTTGGATGTGATCAGCAAGGGAAACACTGATGAATTTGAGTTTCAGAAATGAGATTCTACACTATAATCAGTTTTTCAGTCACATGAATGTGTTCATGTGTGTGTATGTATGTGTTTGTGTCACTCAACTAGACGTGAAGAAATATGGTTCTATATTTCTTTCCATGTCCTTAGAGATCTTCTTTTTCCTCTAGATAATTTAGGAGCATTCTCATTGTCTCTTACCTTGGCCCTACGTCAGTGGCGAGAGGCAGACATAGCATAGTATAGGGAGTGTTGGAAGGCCTGGATTCAGGTACTTATTATCTTTGTGACCATGAGCAAGTCATGACTCCTCTGAGCCTGATTGTTCTCATTCATAAAATGAGGCATTTGGATTTGAAAGCTTTAGAAAGCCCTTCTGGTTCTTAATTGATGATCCCTTTGAGTTCTCCTAGAACATCACTTTGTTATTTAATGAAAGCCTGTGCACAATAAGAGGTAATATGATGTAGTAGATAGCAAGCTGGTCTTGAAGCCATGAAGTCTTATCTATGACATATACTGGCCATGTGATCCTACTATTTCAGTGTTCTAGGCAACTATCTTAAAACCATGCTCTCAAACTCAAATAGAAATGAGAGGAGGGTATTAAACTGTATGTAAAGATCCAATAAAGCTGCATATTAACTTTTTTAAAATGTAAGTTTTAAAATGTAAGATTTTGTTTAATGTGAATGTACATATAGAACCTATATTGGATTACATGCTGTCTTGAGGGAGGGCGGGAGGGAGGAGGAGAGGGAAGGGAAGAAAATTTGGAACACAAAAACTTGTGGAACTGAATGATGTAAACTAAAAATAAACACATTTAAAAGGGAAAAAATGTAATATTGGATTTTATTATATTTTTTATCTACTTCTTAAAATGTTTCTCAATTACATTTTAATCTGGTATCAATTGTGCTGCAGAGTGTTGTCAGCTGCATCTGGTCAAAGGGCTTCATATTTGACATACCTTTGTTCTAAGACTGTAAGTTGCTGACTAGGACTGACAGAGAAAGTTTTCTCTATAATGTTCATAGAACAAATAAATCACAGATCCAGTCCCTATCCCTTTTCTTATTCCTGATTATGTGGAAAGAAGTGTAGTGTATATGGATCTAGCTTGACATTCAGTGATGAAAGAAATGCTATGCAGAATGGTCAACAGACATAAAAGAAGAGGGCAGTTAGTGAGGTGGTTAGTGAAAAACTCATCTTTAAAAATAGAGAGAGGCTAGAAGATGGTCATCTACTTGAGAGGCAGTGTGACTTCAGAAAGGGGCTTGGAATGGTTCATATGGCGTTTGCTGCCTAACAACTCCAGGAGAAATGCCAGAAGCAGAATAGAGGTCTCTATAGAACAGCCCTTTGATACTGTCAGTCATAAAGTTTTATTGAAAATTATTTCAAAATGTGGTTGCCCCTAGAAATTCATCAGAATTCTATGTCAATTTCATGATGGCATGCTTGCCTGGGTTCTGGATAATGGACAAAGCTCTTGTGCTTTCCCAGTCACCAATGGAGTGAAACAAGACTGGGTGCTTGCTACCATGCTTTTTTAGCATGATGTTTTCAGCCATGTTGTCAAATGTTTTCAGTGAGGATGGATATGCCATCAAGGTCAGCTAGGGCACTGGTTGTAAATTCTTCAACTTGAAAAGCCTACAAGCCAAGACTAAAGTGGAGGGAGCATTATTGCATAATTTTCTGTTTGAAGATGATTGCACATGAAATTGGAGCTTTTGAAGCTGAGATGCAAGAAAGAATTGATTGATACTCTACTGCTTGTGCTAATTTTGGCCTAACAATTAACAACAAGAAAACATAGATACCCCATTAGCCACCACAGCATCCATATGTGGAATTATCAGTTACAGCAAATGGACACATTTTGAATACTGTGGATAAGTTCACTTACCTTGGTAGTATACTTTCCAGGGATATATGTATTGATAATGAAGTTGATGCACACATTGTCAGAGATAGCTCAGTATCTGGGAAGCTCCAAAGGAAAGTGTGGGAGAGAAGAAGTATTAAACCATCTACTGAAGGTCTACAGAGCTGTTGTGTTGAATTCATCGTTGTATGACTATTAAATTTGGACAGTATATCAGTGCCATACCAAGAAACTGAATTTCTTGGATTTGAATTGCCTTAGGAAGATTCTGAAGATCACCTGGCAAGATAAGATTACAGACACTGAGGTCCTTTCTCAGACTAATCTTTCAAGCATTCAAAATCTACTTCAGAGAGTGCAACTCTGATGGGCTGGTCATGTTGTTTGAATGCAAAATGTACACTTGCCAAAAAGACCATTTTATGGAGAACCCATACAATGCAAGTGTTCCCATGCTGACCAGAAGAAGTGATAGAAGGAAACTCTTGAGGCCTCTCTTAATAACTTCAGAATGGATTGTGTGACATGGTCGACACTGGAACAGGACCACTCAATAGGGCATGCTCTCATCAGAGAGCATGCTGTGCTCTGTGAGCAAAGCAGAATTGAAATAACTCAAAAGAAATGCAAGATGCACAAATTTAGAGAATCTGCCCCAAATGTTCACATGTATTATTTGTGCCTGAGATGTGGTAGAACATTCAGAACTCATATTGGTTTGATCAGACACAGCTGAACACACTGAAACTTGACTCACACATACTGCTGTCATTTTGGTCCTCTTCAAGAATAAAGGAAAATAACCAATCTACTACAGAAAAAAAAATCATCTTTAAAAATCGAGGGATTTTAATGATGACCTTAACTCCTGCTCCTTTGTGTTTGATCTCAAAGTATGAGAAATGATGATTGTTTTCTATTCAGAAACTCTATGAGGGACAGGGAAGAGAACAGAATAGGAATGATGTCTCTATGTACAACTGAAAGACAATAGTGTGTAGTGGTAAGTGGTAAGAAATAGAATATGAGTTCAAGTTCTCTTATGTGTGGTTATTACCCATATGACCTTGGATAAGCTACCTAAGCTCTCTGAGATTCACTTTCCTCATATGCAAAATAGGAAAATATCTTTCCTGTACATATCTACATTTCAGAGTTATTGAGAGAAAAATGTTAGGAATATCAAAAACTGATTTCAATGCTAAGTAGTAGTAGTAGTAGTAGTAGTAGTAGTAGTAGTAATAGTAGTAGTAGTAGTAGTAGTTGCTGCTGCTGCTGCTGCTACTACTACTACTAGTTATCCTCATCTTCCCCAGACTATAGATATTTACCATCCAAATCAAGGATTTAGAGAACTTCAGAGTTGGAATGTACAATAGAGGCAATGTAACTTAATCTCTGCCTTTAAATGAATTTCATCTGTAAGATACCCAATCAAGTGCTCATCCAATCATTACTCAAAGATCTTCTATGAGTAGAAGCTACTATTTCCCATTCAGTATCTAATTACTAGAAAGTGATTCCCTACATAAAGTTTATGTTTTTCTCTTAGCAATTTCTACCAGTTACTTTTATATTTTTTGTTTGCTTGTTTGTTTTTGCTATCTGGGACTAAATAGAACATGACTAATAGACTGGTTTGTCTCAAAAGATGTCATATTGGAAGGTACATTCTTTCCATAGACACCAAACTGAGTGTTCGGTTTTTATCTACATTTTTTCTAGCTCAACAGATAAAAATAGCAGTTCTTATATCTTGGTACATAAAAATATAATACCTGACTAACAAATATAGGAATCATAGAGTTTTTGCTTCAGTGGGAAAATGATGATTAGAGTGAGACAGTTCTGTTTTGTGGCTCAAAGCAGAATGAGATTCACCCATAGTGCAATTGAGGGATATATAGTGTGTGTAAACAGGCTGTAACGTCCTACCAATTATGGCTTATGTAGAATAGTTGGTATAAAAGATGCCATTGGAATCATAAGTATCTGGAAAAGACCTGGTGATATAAGAAATTTAAGGATAATAGATGAATAGCTTGCATTGTTCTGTGCATCCATGAAATAATCAAAGATCCAAAGAAAAGTTTTCTAGGGTGTTGAATAGGTTCACTACAGAGTACTTCTGGAAGGGAAATTCATGGATAATATTTATACATGATGAGGTGGTAGAAATACGTACACTAATGGATCCTTCAAGGGTACAACTATATTGGCAGGAACAGCATTTAAGATATTAAATTTCATAAATATATCAAATATAACCATTATCCTTCAAGCACCAGTGTTTACAGACCTCAGATTCATAGGAATGTATACATTCACACCACACACACATACACACACATTTACATACGTATATACCTGTACTTATGCGAGGTAATTTGGGAAGGAAAGGGGATGAGTAGCTTAGGTGATCATTTAAAGCCACATGTTCAAGGTGGAGCCTGAGCTGAACTAAGTCCTGAAGGATGTAAAACACTAACAGGCAAAGGTGAGGAGGGACTGAATTGTAGTATGGAGGATTGCAAGTTCAAAGGAAGAAAGACAGGAGATAGTGTGTCATCCGTGAGAAGCAAGAAGTCCAGTTTGAATGGTGCCTTGAGGCAGCCAAGTAAAACAATAGATACAATAGATAGATTATAGGGTCTGCAGTTAAGAATAACTGAGTTCAAACATGGCCTCAGACACTTAGTAGCTGTGTTGTCCCAGGCAAGCCACCTAACCTCTGTCTGCCTCAATTTTAAGATGGGCAAAATGGGAATGATAATAGCACCCAACTTGTAGAGTTCTTGTGAGTATTAAATGAGCTCATGTTTGTCAAGTACCTGGTACTTATTAAATGCTTAATAAATACTTGGTTTGTCCATTCTCTCCCTTCATCCCCACCTCCGGGTTTGAAATAAAGAATAATATATAATGAGGTTAGAAAAGGTAAAATGAACAAGGAAATGGTTTTGCATTCAGAAAAGTACTAATTCAATCCAAGTTCTGGTACTTATTAGCTTTTTTGACTGTGGGCTGATCTTCTTACCTTTTGGGCCTTGACCTCTTTATCTGTAAAAAGGGAGATAATCTCAGAATTCCCTTCCACTTGGAAATCATATGATAATTGTAAGAATAATGAAAGCATAACGAAGTAGGAAAATATATAGTGAGCAAAGATTTTGTTGTCCAAAATGATAGGTTAGAGTTTTTCCTAAAGAAAAAAAAAAAGCATGGTTGGGAAAAAACGTCATACTTGCCAAATCTTTTCATTAGGAATATGATGAATAGTAGTAATTATACATGTTGATTAAAGATATAATAATTCATAAAGCTTCAGTATGGTAGCAAGAATGTCATGTAATAACCCTAGGAAATTCCTTCTCTCCATTTCATAAGATTCTTCTACATATTTTAACTTTTTAGCCGTCTGGATAGTTAAAACTTTCATCAATGAGAAGATCTGCTCCAGTGGTCATCCTTCTAGTTTATGAAGATGAATAACTCATCTAGAACCTATAGACTTCTAGAATTGAGGGGTTAAGTGTTTTACCCAAGGTCATACAGATAACATGATATGATATGAGACACACACATATAAATATATAAATATGTATATATATATATATATGTGTGTGTTTACACACATATAATCATATCTGCATACACTATATGAGCACTTCATGCCTTCTCAGCTCTGTGAACTTCATTGAAAAGGTGGGTAAGCTTCTAAAGGACAAAAATCATACAGTACATTTTTTTTTTCCTTTTTTGCTTTCATTTGGAAAAGTTGGATTCATTTATTTGTGAACTTAATAGAAAAAAAAAAACATGTCTTAAAGAACCTGGGTCTCTTTCCCCTTCTAACTTACTTTGTACAGATCTGACAGTCTCAGTTTACCACAGGTCTGTTAATTCTTCCCAAATCCAATGCATACCTGAAAGAATTTCTTTTTCCTGCCCCCACCCACCCCACGCTTTTCATTCTTTTTGACCCAATTTGTCTACCTGGCAAATGACAGATCTCTCTCTCTCTCTCTCTCTCTCTTTGCCTTTTGGAGGGGGGAGGTTAGGGTAATTGAGGTTAAGTGACTTGTCCAAGGTCACATGGCTAGTTTTTGTGTTAAGTGTCTGAGGCTGTATTTGAACTGAGGTCCTCCTGACTCCAGGGCCGGTGCTCTATTCACTGTGCCACCTAGTCGCCCCATGACAGATCTCTTTATTAGAACTCGGCTATGTGTTTCGAAGGCACATTTAGTTATTAGCTATTCTCCATTGTGATAGTCACTCTCAGGCATCTTTTCTTGGTTAGAACAGAGCTGTTTACTCTGTACACAAAGTGGGTACTTATTGACTGTGTGTTGGATAAGCAAACTGATATAAGAATAATAGGAAATTATAGCTCCAAGAGACATGAAAAACGCTAGCAATTCAGCAAACAATAAGAAGATTTCTATCAACTGATATAGAATAAAATAAGCAGGTAAGACCAAAAAAATGCATTGAAATGTGTATGATATAAACAAAACAATACTGAAAATAAGGAAAACTCATTTATTATGAGGACAAATCTTGGTGCAAAGGAAAAATGAGAAATAACCTACATACACACACACACACACAAATCAGTAGTATAAGGTTAGAATGCCTCATACATTTTCATATGTCATTATTTGATTTGTTTTACTATATTTTTAATTGTAAGCAGTTGGAGGTTTCTGAAACCTCATAAAATAACTTGTTGAAGATAAAACTCAACATTTTCAAAGTAACATTCAAGGAATAAGTACTCCTGCAAATCAAGTTTCAATACATATGCCAATGTTTGTATATTTGTCTCTTCCTATTTTATCATACACTTTGTAAAGTTCCTTTTTGTTGACCTTAGGAGTGATTTTTATAGAAGAATTAATAAAAGACCACTTAAGAACCTTAAAAAATATAGTTTATTGACTCTAAATGTAGCTTCAGTTGTAAACCTGTGTTTTTAAACCATTTCACTTCTTTCCATTTGCATACCAGTATCATGGTCATCTTTTCTAAATGACTGATTTTTTTTCTTTCCCAGAACAGGTAATATTAAAGGATTTAATGATCTAGGATCAGCTTTAATGCCCTAGTTGGGAAGACTGGAGAACTTAATCAAGGGAAGATAGACATCTCAGATTCTGGCAACTACAAAGCTTCCACTGACTTTAGGCTTTTAGAATTTTATTTTCCCTCTTCTTTTTGACCTGCTTCTTTATTTGTCACTTTGCATTCCCCAACTTCATATTCTGCCACTTTTTAAGACCTTATTATTATGTGAAAGCTTGCTAGCTAAGCAGTTTCCAGAGTGAAACAACCTTTCATTGCATTCCCCTTTTCAACTTATATGACATGTCTTGATAATTGGTCTAAGGTGTGCACTTCCTTCTTTCATTTTCACACAGTACTGCTATCAGCTGCTTTGATCCACTTTTCAAAATTGTAAGTCATTTCCACAGGAAAGTAGCTCGTGATATACTCCCAAACAGAATCATTCAATTCAGTCTAAGGCAGATGGAATGATGGCTCCATAGAATCAGATGATGTCAGAGCTAAAGGAATCTTTTCCTAGAGATCATCTAGTCTATCTGACAGATAGGGAAAGCAATCTCAGAGAATTTCTGTGACTTCCCTATTGCTATACAGTTAGTAAATAGCAGAACTGAAGCTTATGAACTTACAGACGAATAGAATTGAATCTCAGTCTAATTCTGATTCATTGTCCAGTGCTCTTACTAGATCATGCTTTCATTGTTTTTAAAACTTTTGAAATGCACATCTTCTCCATTTGAATGTTCGCCTAAGTGAAGAAGAATGTGGAAGATATTCTTTACTGCATAAATTAAGTTTTACACCAGGTAAAGTTGCAGGACAAGCAAGTTAACTTTCATTGTATCTCTTACAGATTATTTTTACTTCGTATTTCATTGGACCACAGAGGATTTTGAGAGTTGCATTCCTTGCCTTTAAATGGTTCAACAGTTTCATTTCTAAAACTATTTATATTCCTTATGGCACATAATAACATTTTTATGATGTTCTTTTGTGACATTTTATTATGTACTTTTGAAACATAATCTTTTTATTATCATTCACTTTGTTGATGTCAATATTGAACAATAATAAGAATGTAACAGCCTGTTTTAATAAGCCTATTACAGACATTTGTGTATTATCATCTCTATTATGAGTTGACATTCATAAGTGTGGCTAGATAGTTTTTGATGAATAAACAGCTGAGCACCACTCAGTTTGTCACTTAAGAGACACAGTGATGGCATATCCAAAATAATTGAACAAGAAACTCTTTGGTGACCATAACTTACAAGTGCCTGAATGACAATTCTGAGTCCAGATTAGATTCTCTAAGGCGCTGCATTTCATGAAGGGATAGTTGTGACAGTTTGTCCTTTAAAAGATCTCTGTGGAAATGCAGTTGCAATCATATAGATATGTTGAGATTGATTAGTACATGAGGTGCCATGATCAAATAGTTCACCATCAGGTTATCAGACTCTCCTTTATCAAGGTTGCTCTTCATAAAGTGGACATAGTTGGTATCCAAGACTAACTTGAAACCTTTCATAAGTGTTAGAGCCTGCTGGATCATGTGTACCTCTGGCACAGCTGTTGAGAACAGAGACACCTCTATACTACAAAGGATTGTAGAGCTACAAATCATAGAATGTTATTGTGTTCCAAATTATTGAAGTTGAAAGTTATTTCAAAGGACAATAGAGAAGCATATAGAATCTGTAAGGAGGTTTCAATATCTTGGGAACAAATAATTCACGCAAAAGAAGTAGTAGAGAGAATATTTCAAAGAAAGGGTTATGACTGGAAAACTTCATAGTTTACTCATGTGATTAGATCAAGGGATAAGCAATGGATAGCACTTGTATCCCATTGTGCTACAGGTCATGTGATCAGAAAACAAGGAGGGCCTCAGCAAGACAGATGAACTTCCTTTGTCAAAGATACAGTGGCATGATATAGACAAGAGTAACAAGGGATGAAAAATAATAGGTAGATTATGGTTGCCATCAATAGAAGGAATACCTGTGTCAATGAAATCATATAACTATTCAACTATTAGTATTGAACCTAGCAATGTTTAGAAGAATAAAGGAAGTTTTATACAGTATTAGAAGAATAAACATTAGTGAATAGTCATAGACAAGACCACCTATAGGGTTCAAATGTTTCAGACCAACTCAATAATGAGTCAACTCCAAAAGACAGTAGCAACTTACAGGAATAACATACTGAGACAACCCTGCTCAACTGGACAGTGCCTATATTATGGCAGCCAGAATACAGAAGGGCCTCAAATTCTTGCTACAAGAAGATTACTTGAAGGAAGTAGAAGTATTTAGTCTAGGGAAACAATGACTTAAGGGAACATGATAGCAGACTTCAAATATTTGAAGTACCGTTATATGGAAGAAGTGTTAGATTCTGTGTAGTTGACTTCCTAGGGCACTAGGAGCAATGGTAGAAAGTTTCAAAGAAATAAATTTAGGCTTTTTGCAAGGAGAATAATCCCTAACCATTACAGCTATTTAAACATAATGAACAACTTCAGAAGGTAGTGACTTTCTCCTTCCTGAAAGTCTCCAGGCTCAAGTTGCATAATTATTTTTTCTGAGTTGGTGAAAGAGTAGTTTCTTGTTCAGGTATAAAAGTTTTGTGAGGTTATTTTAAACTCAAAAGCTCTAAAATTTTTAAAAATTTCAGTTTCTGAAAAAAAATCAACTTAGTTCCATAAGACAAACAAACGTTTAAAAAAATGTGTTTGTGGGATCATAAAAAAAAACACATTAATAATTCTAATTTTTATAGCAGTAAAACATGAAAGACAACTCTTAAGGTAATGTGGATATGAAGAAGGACCAAACTACAATTCATTTTAATGTGAAGAGGTACAATATGTAGAGGTATTATTCAAACTATCATCAGTTTTGAACAAGTGCTTTAATTTTCTGATTAAGTAGTTCATAATGGTTAAACTTTAAGGATTTGGAGGGCTTAGTCACCTCTATTTTGGAATCTTGGACTAGGTGTTCTTTATGATTCTTTTAAGATTTAATTTAAAAATACATTTTTTTTGCGTGTGTTTGATTTTTGACCATTATGAATCTTCAAGTTGAATAGACAGGAAATTGTGAGTTATGGCTAAAAAGACTACTCAATTAAAGAATAGGAAATAGTTATTTGTTGACTTTAAAAACTTATTCCATTTCAATAACTGGATTGACAATAATGCCTTATATATGCAACTTTAATGTTTCAGGGAATGTCTTCAAAACAAAAACAAAACAGTTACGAACAGAAATGAGACAGTGTGATTAGACAGATTTTTTTTCTTTTTTTCTTAATTATATTTAAGCCAAACCTATTTCATCTTGATTCCAACTCGTGTAAATGTTGAAAAGCCCCAGAAAGATGATAGTGATGTTTTCTAATGACCTCCTACGACTTACTGTTTAGAACATTTTTTAAAGTCAGTGTCTCAGAATTAGAGGGGAAATCAGAAGTGAGGCCATTTCTTTCAACTAACATTTGGGCATGAATTAACTCCATAACATTCCTGATAAGGGGCCAATCAGTCTTCATTTGAAGGTCTAGTGACAGGAAACTTACTATCTATGGAATTTATCAATTCTACTTTTATATATCTTTAATTGTTAGGAATGATTTTCCTTACAGGAAGCTGAACTCTATCTCTGCAACAACAAAGTTTTCACACACACAAATACACACATATATAAATAAAAATATAAACATATACACACACACACACACACCTATTTTTCCAACTTTATAGAACTCTCTTGTTTGTTGTCTGATGGTTCATTGTTCTTACTCAGTTGTACCTGAGGGATATGAAACTGTTGTGATTCAGATCAATGTGAAAATAATCAACAAGAATATTAAGATGTAGTCACTTTTTTTTTTCCTAGAGGTGTCACAAAGCCAGTAGCTTATATCCTGCAACTAGAGACACAGAACAGGTAGAGATAAAGATAACCTAAGTAAGCTTCACAGGTGATAAATTATAACATCTAGATTATAGCCACTCTTGTATTAAGTTGCCTAACCATTAGAATAGGACTTATATGAAAAGATTGTCTTGTCCTAAGGATGTATAAATCAAAGAAAGCCTTCTGTCTTGGTATAAGATATCATTGAATTACCCACTCAAAGAATTGAGATCTTATATCCCAGATGTAGAAGAGTAAAAGCAAGCCATAGGACAGTTGGTAATATAAAATCAATTTCCTTTATCTGGAAATCATATTTTCTTTCTTTAATTTCCATATCAATTATTATGTAAAGTTGTTTCTGCTTTTAACTGAGTATGTATTACATGTGTATTGCTAATTTTGTGGAATCTTTTATCTAGCCACCATGGTATGGGATAGTGAAAAAACACTAGAAGTAAGTTCAGAATATCTGATTACATATCCTGGCTCTGGCATTTTGCCAGCTATGTGACCATAGGCCAAAAACTCAGGTCCTCTGAGCCTTAGCTTCTCTAAGCATAATCTATGCACCTGCATACCCTTTGATCCAAGTCATCTACAATTCCAACCAATCAGTCAGTAAATTTTATTAATCACCTGCTACGTGCCATGCCCTATGCTAAGTGCTGGGTATACTAAAAGAGGCCAAAAACAGTCTTTGTTCTCAAGGAGCTCAAAACCAATAAGCTCAACCAAACATATACATAGAAGCAAACTGTACATGAGAGACATAGGAAATGCCTGACACATATGCATGTATGTGTATATGTATGTGCATACACATATTTGCCTGCACACATATAGATGAAGGTATGAATATGTATGTATGTATGTAAATGTGTGTATGTTTAATTATATATTTGTCAGCTTGCCATAGTGACCTCAAAAGTCAAGAATTCTTGGGTTCAAGTCCAACCTTCTTCTTCTGAAACATATTAACTTCATGAAGATACTCTCTAAAACTTTCATGAGAGTTATTAATATACATGGATAGATAGATGTTTTTCACTAAGATGTTACCTAGATCAATGAACCTGAAAGTCAAAGTCATATTATATATGCATGTGTATATGTGGACACATGTAAAATCTATTTATATATGTGTATATAATATACACAGACATATAAATATACACACATACATATGTATGTACATATATGCACCTACTAATGGATGAGCTATATTTCCATTCAACTCTACACTTCATTCTGAACAATAGAAATGAATAAAATGAAATGAAAATATTTCCATTACAATTCAGTACAGAAGACACATCGATTAGGATTCACTTTTAGCAGTAACTGGCAGAAGAAATAAAGATTATTGTTATAAACATCAGAAGTATATCACTCAAATGGGCATTCTACATGATATGATGATTTCTCATGCTGACTTTTTGCGTATGCAAGGGGAAAAATTATGATGCTTTCCCTTTTACTATTGAGTGATCATTTCAGTGATGACCTTTCTGCCTTTCCTTCTTCTTAGCGACCATCAGCCTAACAGCTCCAAAGCTTCCTTTTTAAAGCTATGTTTTCTTCTCTGGTTCATACAGGAAAGAGTGGTGATCATTGTACCTTTACTCTGAAAGTCAGGAAATATTTCACAGGTGACTTTGGTTTTTTTATTTCTCGGCAGCATTCTCCTGCCCTGCTGAAACATTATTTTCATCTCCTTTCATTTTTCTTCTTGTCTGTGACTATTTTGCATCCATTGTATATATATAAAAAAGAATGATTGTTGAGGATAATAAATCATTGACATACATAATCCATTAAGCAATAAAAAATGTTTATTAGATTATTAATGCTTAAAATGACATGTAGTAGTAGAGAGCTCTATTTTCACAATAAGGAATATAGAACTTCTGGTTCTGCTTTTTTTTATATATTCTTCCTACTTGACTGTGAGCTTTACAATGCCCCCTTGCCACTCTGTAAGACTTTAACTTGCAGAGGAGCTAATATTCTGCTACTGGGTAGAGGGTTTTTTTGTAATGGAAATGAAATAACAGATCAAAGATTTAGAGCTACAAGGTAGCATAAAAATGACCCAGTTCCCTCGTTAAATAAAATGGTCTTCATTGTTGTTTGTTCTTCATTCTTGAAGAGGACCATGACATCAGGGAGATGATGCCATGACATGCAAATGAATTAGATTTAAGTGAGGCAGAGATGTGCAATGTCACCAGTCTCACTGTCTCCTTCCAGGTGATCTGGGTCAAGTGGCAAGATATAGATCAAAATTACTAGAGATGGCTCTCATAAAATGGTTGATGAAACTGAGGACAAGCTGGAATACTTCTCAACATCCTTAAAATCTTACCAAGTAGGTTAA
The DNA here is from genome assembly GCA_028646515.1 of Pseudochirops corinnae. Classification (NCBI taxonomy): domain Eukaryota; kingdom Metazoa; phylum Chordata; class Mammalia; order Diprotodontia; family Pseudocheiridae; genus Pseudochirops; species Pseudochirops corinnae. The sequence continues at coordinate 64,587,957 of CM053592.1, forward strand.
CATGTACAAATAGTTTAGTACTTCAGAAACTACCCGAGGCCAACTATCTTGGATTGTGGAGTTATCAGTAAATAGGTCCAGATCTTTCTTCCCCCTCTATCAAAAGGGGTTTGTAGATAGTTAATGAAAAAATGCCTAGTGTGGTAAATACCAAAAGATCCTAAGAACAAAATAAAACACACGTTACCTTGAGCATCTTCTCCCTTGTAGCTACACAGATACCCTAGAATGATCAGAGGATATATCGAGAAAGTTACTTACACTTCTGGATCACCCCTACAGATCACTGTTCCACAACTGCCTTCCCAAAGACTGTTAAAAAGATCTGTCTTTGATGGCAAATAGCTTTTACTAACTTCCTGGGATTCCAGAAATGCTAATCAGCAGTTCTAGTCTACAGCACATTTATTACACCCTGACATGCTGAAGACAGCCTGTTACAAATAGAACTGCTTCTTGAAAAATGCTGCTCCAGTGTTTTATAATAAAGTGCACCAATTAGACGCGTTCATTAGGACAAACTGCTTGTCTTTTCCTATATTAGAGCTTTTAAAAAGCACAATGCATTTCTGAGCTCGCTTGGCTTGGTATGATTATTAATTGAACAAAGCACATTACAAAGTTTTAATCCAATAACTGTAAATACATAATGAATAATATTTCCTTGGAGACTGTCAGCTTTGCATCAGCCCACTTGGTTACAGAGGCAAAATAATATCTATTGCTCAAGCCAAGTGGGCCTCTTCCTTGCCTAAATGTTCCCCACAAATTTTAGAGGGACACCATAGTACTAGGCAACAGCTTTGGTTGCCGAGGTAAAGCTGTCTGTTCTATTAAGAATTAATGAGAGGTCACTCCTAAAATATATCATGAGTTCATCACAAGTAAAGGGTCATAAACTCACACATGTCCCATTAATTTTTTACGCTGCCTTGCAGATCCTCTAGTTCCCCCAATAAGACAGCATTTTAATTTTTACAGGATGAGGGGCCCCTAGGGCAGTGTATTATTTTGAAAGGGCAAATGGCAATCAAGACATGTAGGGGGGGTGGGAACAGGCAAATCCTATCTGGAGGAGAATAACATTATTAAACACAGCAGTGAAGAAACTGAGCAAGATGAATAGAGCTGCTTTCCTTGCTGGCAAGAACATTATTTTTCCGTTTCCTACTTATACTCTAGCTCACTGAGCAGTAGGCACTGGTCAATGTCAGTCTGTCATGGGTGTGATCTGCATCAGGACCTTAGCTGAATGAAAATCACTCAATCTTCCACTTGGGAAGAAGAATGACTTTGAGGCCTGAAAGTTCTCTTGGTCACTCTCTTTTATCTGTTCCTAATATGTTACATCATGCCCATCTAAATAATCTAAAGCAGCGGAAAAAAAAAAAAAAAACAACAGCTTTAATGTTGTTCTAAGATTGTTCTCAAAGTGACTGAAAGGAATGAAATTTTAGTAAGGCCTTAAATAAAATATCTTAGAGATCAAAATCAGCCTGCCATTGAAATCACTCATCTTGAACAATGACTCCTAAACACTTGGTAAGTATTAGACAGTGGGTTGGAATGGAGTGGGGGTATGGAAAGGTATATGGGATAGGATAGAATTTGATGTCCTGTATTCAAATGTCGAGTTGCTGGCTATAATAAATAGAGTGCTAGACATTGAATGATCAAGAAAATAATCCAGAAAGTAATAATTCAAGTCAAATCATTGACCATTTATAGCTATGTGACCATGGACAAATTATTTTAACTCTGAAAGCCTCAAATTCCTCTTCTGCAAACTGAAGGTAAAAAAAAAAATCATTTGTTAATTTCCCATTACGTGCCAAGCACCAGGTTAAGTGTTTTACAAATGTCCCATTTGATCCTTATAACCATGGGAGAGGATGTGCTATTATTATCACCATTTCACAGTTGAGGAAACTGATGTAAACAAAGATTATATGATTTTTTCAAGGTCACATAGCTACTGAGTCTCTGAGACCAAATTTGTACTCAAGTCTTCCTGACTCCAGGCATGGAACTATATCCAATGAGCCATCTGCCTTCCTGTGTTTAAGAGGATTCTTGTACGCTTCACATGAGATAATGCATACAAGCTCACTAATATACCTAAAGTCTTATATAAATGTGTGTTGTTACTATTCAAATTGAAGGAAAAATAAGCAATGAGGAAAAAATATCACTCTTTTCAGATAATATGATGGTGTACTTAGAAAACCTTAGAGAATCAACTAAAAAGACTAATTGAAAAAATTAAAAAATTAGCAAAGTTGTGTTATATAAAATAAACACATATACATCATCAGCATTTAGATACTACCAAAAAAATTTAGTAGGCAAATATAGAAAGAAAAGTTTCATTTAAAAAACCTGCAGACAGAAATATTTGGGGGCAAAGCCAAAATGTGGGTGAAAAGACAGAAACTCATCTACACTCTCTCAATTCCTCTCCAAACAACTTTAAATAAAAATCCAAAACAAATTTTGGCATGGTAGAACTCACAAAAAGATGGGGTGAAACAATATTCCTGCCCATGACAACATACAAGGTTGACAAGAAAGGTTTATCTCACCAGGGTCATAGTGGAGCACATGCTACACTGGCACAGATAGTATTCCAGCAAATTAAGGGCAGGCCTTGGGGACAACTGAATCAGCAGGGGTGGCTATCAGAACTATCAGCTCACAGAAAATAAGAGGGCTGGAAAATAGTCAGGAGAATACAGGGGGTACTGGGTGGAGACTCTGTTGTATTGCCCATACTCAGATTTTGGTTGTAGTGCAAGGGCAAAGAGGAGCACAAACAGAGCTGCTGGCTGCATGGGAATGGGGACCCTTATCACAGTTCCTGGGAAGAAAACAGTGCCTGTGGTTACTTACAGACTAGAACATAGGCCAGGGAAGTAGTAAACACACTTCTCTTTAGATCATACCACCTTTGAAGAACTGAACGTGTATAGACCCCCATAACCAGTTCTTAAAACAACTGCCAAAAAAAAAAAAAAGAAAAAAACAAAGAAACAAAAAACAAAACAACCTGATGCTTTTGAGAGTTCTTCCTCCACTCCAGGAGCAAAGCCCAAATTTAATAGAAAGTTAAAGGTCAAGAAATAGGCTGGAAAAATGAGTAATCAACAATGACAATAACAAAAGGTCATTACCATAGAAAGTTACTATAATAACAAAGAAGATCAGAACACACCTTCAGAACAAGATGATACTTATAACTCGTAAGTACTTTCTCATTATTAGGGCAGTTAGATAGAGTGTAGATAGATTGAGGTATAACTGTGAGTTGAATAAAATGAGATGATATTAAAACAACAAAATTAAGGGGTAAGAAAGAAAAGTGAATGCCCATGGAGAAAGAAAAGACGACAGGTAAAATGTGGCAAATTAGTTCACATAAAGAGGCTCACAAGGAAAAACTTTTGTAGTGGGGGTGGAGATAGGGGAAGTAGTAGGGAATGCTTGAACCTTATTCATTTCAGAATTGACTAAAAGCAGGAATACTATACACATTGAAATGGTGTGGAAATATGTCTTACCCTGTAGGAGAGTATGAGAAGAAGGATATAAACAAAGAAGGGGTGCTGATAGAAGAGAGGTTGGATTGGGGGAGGTGGTAGTCAGAAGTAAAGTGCTTTAGAGGATGGACAGCGTGAAAGGTGGGAGTAGAATACAAAGTGGAGAATGAGATGGAGGAAAATAGAGTAATAATAATTGATGAAAAAATGGTGATAAGTATCTCTGACAAAGGCATCATTTCTAAAAATATATAGAAAATTGAATCAAAGTATAAAAAGCAAAAGTCATTCCATGATTGATAAATGGTCAAAGGATATAAATGGACAATTTTCAGATGAAGTAATAAAAGCTAATTGAAGTTATATGAAAAATGCTCTCAATTACTATTTATTAAGAGAAATGCAAATTAAAACAGTTTTGAGCTACTAGCTCATACCTCTCTGATTAGCTAACATAACAGAAAAAAAATGACAAATATTGGAGGGGATGTTGGAAAACTGGGACACTAATGTGCTATTAGTCGAGTTGTGAACTGATTTAACCATTCTGTTGAGTAATTTGAACTATACTGCAGGGCTATAAAACCATGCATACTCTTTGAAGCAGCAATACCACTACTAGATCTGTATCCCAAAGAGATGAAAGAAAAGGAAAAGGGCCTGCATGTACCAAAAATATTTATAGAAGTTTTTTGTTTTTTTGTGGCAAAGCAATAGAAAATGAGGGGATGCCCATGAATGGCTAGAGAGGTTGTGATATATGATTGTGATGTAATACTATTGTCTTATAAAAATGATGAGCAGGATACTCTAGGTAAAACCTGGAAAGTCTTATAGGAATTGATGCAAAGTGAAATGGCTGAAATTAGGAAAAAATTGTACACAGTAACAACAATATGATGATCAACTGTGAATGATTTAGCTATTCTCAGAAGTACAATGAATACAATATTCTAAGGCAATTCTGAAGTACTTATGATGAAAAATGCTGTTAATCCTTTGAGAAAGAATTGATGGAGTTTGAATTAAGATCCAAGTATTTTTTTTTCACTTTATTTTCTTTAGATTTTTTTTTATCTGGGTTTTCTTTCACAAGATGACTGATACAGAAATATGTTTTCTAGGGCAGAGCTAAGATGACGGAAAGTAAGCAGTAACTTCTCCAAGCTCCCCAAGAATTTCATTCTTAAAAACTAAAAAGTAAATTTGAGTGGATTTAAGAGTGACAGAACCCATTGGGAGATGGAGAGTGACAGATTCCCAGCCCAGAAAAGTACCTATTCAGGTCGGGGCAAGGAAAAAGCAGAGCACACAGGAGTGGCACCAGCACGGACCTGAGAGCAGAGTGTGGCAGACTGAGAAGCCCCACCCAGCAGACTTACTCAGCTGGAAGCTTCTGCTGCCATCTCCCCACGGAGCGGAGGACCAATGGAACTGGGTAGGAGGGAATGCGGGGCTCATAGTAGGGTCAGTGGTTTTTCCTGGGGCTAGCAACCCATGGCCTGGATTTTGGAAGCTACATGCCCAGACTTTCAGAAGTTGGGATGGAGGAATGAAATCTAGGGGCTCTCATCCCCCTCCCTGACACAAAAAAAAATCAAGAGGCAAAAGCCCCACCTAGAGTACATTCTTAAATAAGTGTAAACAGACCCAGGCTTGGAAATCACCAAGGAAGGGGGAAGGGAGATTGTACAGAGCCTAAGCCCAGGTGCGGGGAGCAGCAAGCTCTAACAACAAAAGCCCAGATGTGCTTTATAACCACCTGGCCAATCAGCAAACTACAGCCCTGCCCTTCTACTACAGTGAGCCTGCCTGAGAAGCAGCCCAGAAAACTGAGAAACTCAGTACTCCTGCACCCTGGAAGCAGATATCCACTCTAAAAATACAGGATATAGGCAACCACAATGGGGAAGAAGAAAGATGCAAAGGCTAGAACCATCAAATCATTCTATAGTGAGCAAGAACCACCAAACTCAAAAGGCAACACGGACTCTACACACACACTGGAGACCACAGAAGGAAAGGTGAATTGGTATCTAGCCCAAAAAGCATTCTTGGAGAATTTCTTGGAGAATCACAAGAGGGATTTCAAAAATGAAATTAGAGAGGTAGAAGATAAATTTAAATCTACAGTGACC
>CM053592.1:64594130-64613137 GCA_028646515.1 Pseudochirops corinnae
ACACACACAATGTTTTACTGGTGTTTACCTATGATTCATGAAATATTACACTCTAGTAAAAAATAAAAAAAAGTATTTTTAAAGTCAATGCATAGGTACATAATGTGTGTTGGTTGGCTATAACACATAACAAATTTACAAAAACAATTAAAGGACATCATAAAAACAAATTTGGAATTAAAAAGCACAATAAGCTTGGTAATATATAGTGAAAGAAAATTACTATGAATTTAATATTTTCTACTAGTATACCTGTGTGTTTCAAAAAATATATATCATGTTCCTATACATATATCTATGTGTATGCATAGATATATATGCGTGTGTGTGTATTTGTGTGTATGTACATAAGCAACTAAGTAACACAGTGGATTAAATGTCCATCTTTTTGTTTGTTTTTTCAGGAGGAAAGGTAGGGAAATTGGGGTTAAGTGACTTGTCCAAGGTCATACAACTAGAAAGTTTTGTGTGTCTGAGGCCAGATTTGAACTTAGGTCCTCCTGACTCCAGGACTGGTACTCGATTGACTATGCCATCTACTCGCCCCTTAGAGTATCAATCTTGATGTCAGAAGAACTCATCATCCTGAGTTCAAATCTAGCCTCAGACACTTACTAACTGTGTGAACCAGTGCATGCTACTTAATCTTGTTTGCCTCAGGTTTTTTTTTTGAGTGTAAACATAAGCTGGAGAAAGGAAATAACAAACTACTCCAGTACCTTTGCCAAAATATTGATTATCATCTTTATCCTAAATGGAGTCCTGAAAAGTAGGAAACAACTGAAAAATATGACAACAAATATTTGCATATGTGTATATATATACATGTGTGTTTACATGTATGTATATGAACACACAAACACATATATGAGTGTATAAGTATTTGCATACATCTGAGCTGCTAATTAGAAAAATGTTGGGATTCAGAAAATATTAACTACTTTTTAATATGTCTACTTGTATTTCTAAAGAGAAGGTTTTATGAGCCTAACATTCAAATATTGAGGGTAAACTCACTCAGGGTATTTGTAGGGAACAAAAAGATTTTCCATAATAGACCATGTCTTCACCATTCTACAACTGATTGAAATGTGTTCGGAGTCCAAGATCCTGCCACAATTGCTACTGGTTGGTGATAAAAAGACATTTGATTCAGGAAAACAAAATGCCACCTTAAGGTTTATCTCACAACCATATATCTTTGATGAATACATCAAAATAGACAAGATTCCTTGAGAGATAAAATAATAGAAATACTTTGTTCAAAAGAGAAGTCTATGCTTGACAAAGATGATCATAAATATCTTGGATTGGATCCAGGACAAAGTTTAAGTTGAAAAGGCGTAGGTGGGGAGGTCATCCAGGTACTTTTTTGTGCATATAGTTTTATGTCAGTTATGCATCTACATATACATATAGATACTGATAAGGACAAATCCCATAGGTTTTCTAAACTTATCATTGGCATAATATGGACCATAAGTATTTTTTTTTTATTTTGTTTTATTGTTCCTTTTTTTTTTTTTTTTGGTCTCCTTGTGTTGATGATCAAACCAAACTAATTTAAGGAGTTAAGGATCTCATTTAGAAATTTCTACAACATTATAAGTTTTGATGCAAGTGGCACAATATCAATACATAAATATGAGTATGTGGAGGACCTCACAACTTACAGTGATTCTCTCTTCCACTTAGCTTTTATGCTTATTCTTTTCCATGAGAGTCACCTTTGGCAAGCACATGTTTGCTTTTCTTCTCTCTTCTTTAGTTTTGTTTTCTCTTTTTTCCCCACAGAGAGTCATTGAACAAGGTCATATCTGTTTTCTATCTCTCCAGGAATCACACATATTTGGATTTGTTTTTTCAACTGCATTGTTGGAAGAGAGTCCTGAAGATGGCATTTTGTGCTATTGAATCAAATACCTTTTTCATAGTCAACAATAAGCAAAGTGGAATTTTAGATTCTGAACTTACTTCAGTCAATTGCAGAGTTGTAAATATAACCTATTATGCAAAAGTCTCTGTGTTCCTTACAAATATCTTCATTGAACATGTCTGCAACGTGTGAATATGTTCACCTCATAAAATATTTTATATACAAATGAGAGCAAGCATATCGGAAGCACTTGTTAATGTTCTGTTGGCCTCAATTATTTTTTTTTTTTCATATTGATAGCTCTCAGATTTTTTTTGACCGCACGCTTTTGGTGTTTTGACCTAATTTAGATATTTTGTGAATATTTCTACAATTTCCCCAAATTTTGTCACCTCTAGCATGAAATTAGTCTTTGTTCTCTTTAATGATATTTCTCCTTGCTCCATAAACATAGGCTGGCTCATAATATTAGAATCCTAGTATGGCAGTCAATTTTTCTTAAAGTTTTTTATAAGAATCTTTGCAAACCTTATGCATCCTTTTTCTGTTTGCTATTCTCTTTCTATTTTTACTCTTAAATGCCCTCGGGATGACTTTCTTTACTGGAATTTTTTGTTAACTTTCTTTAAATTGGTTTTACCTACTAATGATACACATACACATATGTGTGTATGTATAGATGTATATATGAGCATATATCTACATGCATATGTGTATATGTATGTGTATATACATGTATATCTATCTACACACACACATATATATGCATATATACACAAACTATACAAATATAAAATGTATGTGTGTATGTATACTGGCACATATGGAAACTATATACACACATGTGTCCATATATACATGTGTGTGTACATGTGTGTATGTACATACACACATATTTATACTGTAAACCAGTATTGCTCTTGACCAATATATTTTGCTGCTTGGCAAGTAAGTCAAGTGTTTGATGATCAATGTATTCTTTGCATTATTTTAGTCTCCTTGTTATGACAATTGATTTTTATTAGTAAAACTACTGTTCAAAATTATGGTAATTAGTATATATCCTTTTCCTCCTTCAATTTCCCAGTTTTAATTAGCAATGACTTGTTTTTAATAAAAATAAATCTCAGTTGTTTTAATAGCACATTATACTTTCTCACATTGGCAAGATTTGTTGTTGTTGTTGTTGTTGTTGTTGTTGTTGTTGTTTCTTTCCTTGCTTTTAATTTATTTTTATCTTTTCCCTTTTCCCTAACAACTGGGATAGAATACCCATAACACAATACTACCTTATTTGGCCTTAAATAATAAAACAATATCTCTTTCACAAATCCTGAATTTAATCAATGTAGACTTCTAAATGAAAATTACAGTTTGAAAAAAAAGGAAAATAAAGAGGCACATAGCATATGTAAGCAGACTGAAACATAATGAAAATGAGTCATTGCACACAAGAATTGTCATTAACAGTGTGATCAGAAGGACAAGAAAGTAAATATGGGTTCATCACATAGTGAAAGCAAAAGATAATAGTTGGAGAGTTTACTTGCTCTAATATTACCCATGCAATGTCAAGATGTATAAAGGAAAGCAGCAATTATGGGAGGATATGGACCAAAGTTCAAGAGGATGGACAGGACAGTAAAATTATAGAGCATAACTCCATAAATGACATCATAGATTCACCAAAGTGTCAAAAACAATATGCATAGTTTAAGAGTATTTTCAGTCCTTTTTCCAATCATGTTTTCCTCAACTACTAGCCTATTGTCAGAATGTTCCATATGCTTAGACATCACTTAAGTTAGATTATTCAACCACAGTCTATACTTGGAAAGTACTTTTTCCTCATTTATCTTGCTAGAATGATCTATCAAAGACACAATGATAATCTGCAGACAAAAAAAAAAATCTGAGGAATGTCGGGTTTAAATGATTTGATAACATGCAATGGGACTTGATTTCATAGTTTTCTATCATATGAGCCTCTTGTAAGTCTATTATGTAAAACTTACCCTGAAGGAAAGAACATGCTTTTTCTCTGTAGCTTTATAGTCTGTATAACAATTTCCTTCTCAGCTGAGATTTTGCTCTTATTGTCAGAAAGCAGCAAGATTCTGGCTACATTGCCTATCTTCACAGTGGAGCATTACGGAGATGTAACTTTGGATATAACTCAAACATACAAGTCTTAAAAAAAAAAAAAGATGTGGAACTCTTTTAAGTAACACTGAATCTTAAAAGTGACCATGAGCTTTTTTCAAGGTTGAAATCTCCTAGCTGTACAAAATTCATCCCTAGGCAAAAAGGGGACTCTCTCATAGGATCCAGCATTTTTTCCCCATAACTCTAGAGACTCTAGAGTCATTCATATATAGGCTAAATCACTAATGTGGTAAAGGAGTTAGAAAAAATGGTTAAATTGCTCTCAAGATTTCAATTATTTTTACAGAGAGTTTTGTTGTCATAACTTGTAACAATAAAAGCTTCTGTTTTAAAATTGTTTGCATTTGTTTTTTTCCTCTTTTTTAAGTTTAATAGGGTTGCCTTTGGGATTGTGTTGGGTATTTTTAATTTTGGAAGACTGGATTTTTTTTTTTTCTCAATGTGAGATATTTCATCAGAATTCTCTAAAAATGCATTGAGGGAATAGGATTCTCATAAACAGGTATTTTAAGAAACTCTAATATGGGTTAACATCATCTACATTATATTCCTTTCCAGTTTTCATTTGAAGGGACTAGCAGTGAAGCAAAACCCAGTTTTAGACATCACATATGTGTGATTCATTTTGCTTAAATTGCATTTTGGTATAAAGAAATGTTCTATAAGTAAATGTGGGAGAACCATTGGAAAAGACAGCATTTTAAAGTGCATCCAATTTAAAAACAATCATTTGAATGAATGAATGACAAAAAGGTAAGACATGTCAATAGTACGTAAACTCCTAAAATACAGGAACTTTTGCATTTTTATTTTGTTGTATCTTTAGCACCTCCCACAGTATTTCACAACATAAGTGTGTAGCAATGAAATGCATAGAGCTTTGACTTCCTCAGCACCAGAAGGTCCTGGAATAAGATTTCAAGATAGGTCTGACAGAACTATCCATGTCATGTAACTTCCCAAGGTCATAGAGGTAGTGTCAGAAATTAGATTGTAAGTTAAATCTTTATGCCTCTAAACCCGCATTCTATTCACTATGCCATTCTGTTTTTCATAAGCATTTAATGAATCTTTTTTTTGAAATTGAAATGAAGTGGATGTCTTTATTTACAATTCAGCAATAAAAAGTTATATAAGAATCTTTATTTGATATATGTACCTTTCTCTCTATCCATACATCTGCCACTCTGGTGATGCCTTACATCACTTCAGGCTTGCACTATTGCAAGTCTACTGATTGTTTTCCCTGAATCAAGTGTCTCCCATTCCAATCCATTCTTCACTTACATGCCAAAGTGATTGTACTAAAGCACAGATCTGACCATATACACTCCAGTTCAATATTACCTTTAGGATCAAATATAAACTCTTATGTTTGACATCTAAAGCTCAACACAATATGGTTCCTGCCTACCTTTCCAGTCTTCTTATAGGATTTTATCCAGGCTGTTTTTGTTTGTTTGTTTGTTTTTTGTTTTATTCTGTTTTGTTTTTGTTTCTTCCATCACAGCTTTCCAGTAGACCAATAATTTTTAGGTTATTTCTACTGGATCTGTTCTCCAGGTCAGTAGTTTTTCCTGTGAGATATTTTACACTTTCTTCTAATTTTTCAATCTTTTTGTTTTGTTTGACTGACTCTTGATGCCTCATAGAGTCCTTAGCTTTGATTTGACTGATTCCAATTTTCAGTGAATTATTTTCCTCAGTTAGATTTTGAAGCTCCTTTTTTGGGGAGGTATTTTTTCCAGTTAGATTTTGTAACACCTGTCCCAGTTCACAATGTTTTTCTTTTTCAGGATTTGTTTTCTTCAGGGAGATTTTTTTTTTTTCAATTTGGTCAATGTAGATATAAATTTATCTTTTACCTTTCTAATTTGGCTTTCTAAATCTTTCTTGAGCTCCTATAAGAATGCTTTTTGGGCTTAAGACCAGTTCATATTTCCTTCTGTGGTTCCAGGTGTGAGTGTGGAGTCCATGTTGTTCTGTGAATTTGTCTGTTATTGCTTGCTATAATAGGATTGTATTGTTCTTGATTTCATAATTTCCTTCTTGCCCAATGTGATTGCCTACCTCCTGCATTTTTAGAGTGGATTTCTTCTGGGGTATAAATGTGCTGCACTTCTCAGGCTAGGAGTTAGGGCTTTGATTGTTGACTTTATGTGCTGTAGCCTCTGGGTGTCTACACTGAGACCAATGTCAGGACTCTCAGTGTTTTCCCTGTCTTACCCTGAGGCTCACCGAGCAAAGTGTGAGGTACAGGTGGTTTGGCTTCTTCAGGTTTCTGGCTCTATGCCCCTGGGCTACAGCTCAGACAGGCTTGTCAGCTGGTTGCTGGCAGGGATGGTGTCTGCAGATTCCCCTGTTGTTGCTTAGGCATACCTGGGCTTCTGTTGTTAGTGCTTGCTGGCTCCACCCTCCTGGGCTTGGAGATCTCCAGCTGGTCAGCTGAGGTAGGGCTTGTTGGGAGGCCTCCTGCCCCTCCCTTCAGGCTTTGGCACAGTTTCAGTCACACCCTTCCTCTATGACTTTTAAGCCTGAGGCAGTTTTTACTGTTTTAGAATTTTACACTGGGCATTAGTCTCTGGGTTTTCAGGGTCAGGGAGGAGAATTAGAGTAGCTAGGGTTTACTCTTAAATCTTGGCTCCTGAAAGTTCAGGTATGCCATTTTTAGACATCCAGGCTGTGGGCTGATAGCCCCAGGAGAAGCTGCTGCCATGGGCCTTGTTCTCTCTCTTACCTAGCTCTGACAGATCTTCCATCCAGAGGTGAGACTTCTGTGAATCACCTTTGGTGTGGATTAATCTGCTGGCTAGGGTTTGCTTTCACTCTGCTGTGCTCTGCTCTCAGGTCCATACCAGTGTAGCCCCCATGCGCTCTGCACTCTTCTTGCCCTAACCTACATGAGTGCTTTCCTGGGCTGGGAATCTGCCAAGTTCCGTGTCCCAATGGATTCTGTCATTCTAAAATCCATTAAGATTCACTTTTTATACATTAGTGATGCAATTCATGGAGTTCAGATAAGTTCCTGCTTTTGTCCCATCATCTCCACTCCACCCCAAGAACTCACAATTTGATGGGAGAAGATAACACATGAAGAAGAAGCTGAAAAGGAACTGAGGAAGGTGCCCAGCATGGATGCTTTATGAAGTCCAGGAGTGCAGCCTGATGGTAAAAAACAAACAACACATGTAATTGTTCTCAAACTGCTTCATAATTATATTATCAACCAATTTATTTATGCAATTAAAATTTTTGCATCTCTTATGCCCAGAATTTCTGAATGTATTTTCCAGAAAAATATATTACAAAACACAAAGAAATATTACTAGTTAAATGGATCCATGATATAAAAGATTGAAATATATCCTTTAAAAGTATAGCTCAGTATCCCAAATCAGCTGTAGAACTGTATATCCTATGTCACTTTTGCCCATGACTTCTTATATTTAGCAAATTCTTGGACCACCTATCATGTGCAGAGCCTTTCTCAAGATGTTCTGACATTGTGTATAGAACAATATAAGACAACAGAAGCCTATATTGCCCTCACTCTTGCTGTCTCAGATGCTACTTATTTCTTTGCTATTCTCCTTTATGTCACCTCTCCAATAAATCATTTAAGTACAACACAAAATTAATTTCATCTAAAGGGAGAATAAGGAATGCTTTTGCATATATTTGACTTAAGTAAATTTTTGCATTCAGTTCTCGTTTTTCTAGGCAGTAAAGTGAAAGGAGAAAATATGATTTCCTAAAAATAAAAAAATAAAAAAGTTGTTTCTTTATATCTTACAATGTCATGGTAGATGACAATTGTCTGCAAAAAATATAGATTGGTTTTAGTGGTGTGCCAGCTCAATATTGGTCAGTGCTGTGATGTGGCAACCAAAAGCGCTGTTATAATGTTGGTCTGCATTAAAGGAGACATGACTTCTGAGAATGAGGAAATGGTAGTTCCTCTGTACCATGCCCTGGTAAAAGAATTTCTAGATCCATATCATATTGTGCAGAGTTCTGGCCACAAATATTCAAGAAGGTCCTTGACAAACTCAAGATAATACAGAAGAAAAATGCAAATTGGATGATAAAATTCCTTGAGTCCATGCTATATTAATCAGGTAAAGAAAAGAAGCTGTATATTCTGAAGAAGAAGAAAAGTCTTGAGTGGGAGGTAGAAGAAAGGAGGGAAGATATTTGTTTTCAAGCATTTTACCAGCAGTCATGAAGATGAGGGATTTGATTTGCTATTTGATCACATAGAGCAAAATCAGAAAGTTGAAGTTGTGGAGGAAAAAAATTAGAATTAATGTATAAAGTTGGCTTAGGATGACTTCCTAATAATTAGTGCTGACTGAAAAAAAAAATGGGTTGCCCAGTTGGCGAATTCCTTTTCATTAAATGTCTTCAAACAGAGGCTCAATGATCACTTACTAGGTATGTGAAAGTGTTACAGTGGGTATTACCTTAATGTGTATATTAATTCCTTCATATATTTTTCAATATCCACTGAGATCTCTTCCAACCCTGAAATTCAAATTCTTTTCCTTTTATTCTACCATGGGCTCTTAATTGGTTCTCCAAACACAACAATCTGCTCAATCCCCATACTAGCTGCTTTGTTTGCACTGTGGATAACCTCTTCACCCCTCCACCCATCAGTGCCACTTTCTAGCTACCCTCTATATTTTTCTTCCTCTATTAAGTCCACCTGGAGTGGTAGTAAACAAAATTTCGAGAATGCTTCCTACCAGGAGCCTGAGACTGATGGTTTACTTAAGCTTGGGAGTTCTGAGCTGTTGTAGGGCTAATGCCAATTAGATGTCCACACTAAGACCAACATAAATATTGTGAGAAGAAGGCCACTGGGCTCCCCCAAAAGAAGTATACTGCCCCGAGTCACAAATGGATCAGGTCAAAGTTTTCGTGCATGTCAATGAATGATCAGGCCTGTGAAAGTCTTCTTGAGGTCCAGCATAGAATAGACAGAAAGAATTGGTGTCATCAGAAAAAAAAAAGGACCCCCATGTTTATGTATTACCTGCTCTTAACACAGTTCCTACAATATAGAAAGCACTTAATTAAGGCTTTGCATATCTGGATCTTTTCCATGTTTTTGACCAAAGGAAATGTATAAATTAACAATAATAATATGTTTTGTTTTTTTCTCCCCCATTTCCAGGAATTAAACACAAGCATGAATTGTCACAGAAAGAGGCTGAGTAACTTCATGGAGAGCATTTTCAGCCATTTTTACAAAGGATATAACATCTTGATGAAGTATCTATGGTTCTTATATCAACTCTTGATAAAGGCAAATGAAAAAGCATTAAAATGTAATGCAGTGAAGATATCCCAGGGACTGGCAGAGAAAGCAAGGACCAATATCTCTACCACTTTACCACCTATCTTAATGTAGAGATAAAAATGGGAATATTTGAATAAGCAGAGTATTAGAATGTATACTAGGTCATGACTCTCCAGTATCAGATGTATTAAATGAGATATTGACAGGTGCTAGTTCTCATTCTGTTGATAACTAAATATCCTAGAAAGTGCTGATAATGCAAATATTTTGTACCGTTGATTAAACTGAGGGCCATGAGCTCATCATAACAGATGCAAGGGAGGCAAAGTTGACATTCTATCGTGGACGTTTAGAGACAGACTTGTATTTCTGCATAGCCCACTTTAGCACAGGAATGACCAGAAGTGGTACCTGTAGGAAGAGCCAACTTTATTCTTTTTGTTTTGTTATGCTTTTTTTTTCTAAATTCCTGAACTAGCAATCAATAAAGAAACCCCTAGACAAGTGAAAATTAAAAAAAAGAAAAATAAGGAAGTATAGTACAATAGTTTCATAGATAAGAGTTCTGAATTTGAAATTACATAGTCCTAGTTTGCAATACTGTCTCTGAAACTTATTTAACTGTGTGACTGTGCATGTCATTTAACCTGATTCTCAGTTTTCTGTAAATAAAAATATCTATTATATTTATTTCAGGTTTGTTTAAATTTTCAAATAAGAAAATATGCATAAACAATTTTTAAAAATTTAAAACCTAAAATGTCAATTATGGGGGTGGAGACAAGATAGCGGGGTAGAAGGAGCAAGGTTCCAAAGCTCCCACATAGCCACCTCAAATACCCATAAAATATGACTATAAACAAATTTTAGGGCTGCAAGACTCACAAAAATACAGAAAAACACATCTCCTGCTGAAGGCAGCTCAGCAGAAAGGGCTCATCACAGCACACTGGGAGGCAAAATCAGCCTAGCCTGAAACCATGGCTTGGCCCTAGGATGGCCAGGAGAAGCCACAACTGGAGCCTTCAGGAGAGTGCATCACTGGCAGCTATGGCAGTTTCCAGAATTATCAAGCCATAAGAAATAAGGACAAAGTGAAAGGTCAGTGGATCTCAGCTGAATTTGAGGGAGAAATGTGGTCTGGCTGAATTGCCTCCAGGGCAAGGAAGCAGCAGAAAAGGCAGCCCTGAAACTACCTCCACCTTGCTGCTTCAGAGTTCCTGGTGTGCTGACTTGCAGGGATGACAAGTGATCTTTCAGAGGCTAAGTGATCTTGCACTGAATCCCCTGGATCCAGATCATGGTCTTGAGTGGTGGTCCTAGGGTGCGTTTTCAGTGAGCCAAAGCTGGTGGAGGGCTGTAAAAAAAACAGTGGCCTACCAATAGCACTGGCAGCTGTGAAAACCCCAGTGATTTGGCACAGAGTTTTCCCCTCAGGAACCAGACTTCCACAAAGCTAAAAAAATCAAGCAATGGATGGGCAATATGAGCAGACAAAGGAAGCAAAGTAAGAACAGCAACCGAACTTTAGATTCCTTCTTTGGGGACAAAAAGGATCAAAGTATGGAACGGGAGGAAGACAACACAGAACTCCTACAACAAAAGCTTCCAAGAAACACAAAGACTGCTTATAAACCATAGAGCAGCTTAAAAAGGATTTTGAAAACCAAATAAGAGAAGTGGAGGAAAAATTGGGAAGAGAAATGAGAATGATGCAAGAAAATCATGAAAGGAGAGCCAGCAACCTGACTGAAAAAAATAGCACCTTAAAAATAGATTAACTCAAATGGCAAAAGAAGCCCAAACAGCCAATGAGGAGAAAAATGCCTTAAAAAGTCAAATTTGCCAGATGGAGAAAGACTCTCAAAAGCTTTCTGAAGAGAATAATTCCTTTCAGAATTAGAATGGAGCAAATGGAAGCAAATGACTTTATGAGAAATCAAGATACTATTAAACAGATCCAAACAAGTGAAAAAAATAGAAGACAATGTGAAATATCTCCTTGAAAAAAAACACTGACCTGGAAAATAGATCCAGGAGAGACAGTTTAGAAATTATTAGACTATCTGAAAGCCACAATCAAAAAAAGTACTTAGAAAGCATCCTTCAAGAAATTCTCAAAGAAAATTGCCCGGATATTTTCATTGGACAAAATAGAACTTGAAAGAATTCACCAATCACCTCTTGAAAAAGATCTCCAAAAGAAAACTCCTAGGAATGTTATAGTCAGGTTCTGGAGTGCCCAGATCAAGGAGAAAATATTGCAAGCTGCCAAGAAGAAACAATTTGAATACTGTGGAAAAACAATTAGGATAACCCAGGATCTAGCAGCTTCTACATTAAAGGATCAAAGGGCCTGGAATATGATTTTCCAGAGACCAAGGGAGCTAGGATTAAAACCAAGAATCATCTACCCAGCAAAATTGAGTATAGTGTTCCAGGGGAAAATATGATCATTCAGTGAGGTGGAGGACTTTCAAACATTCTTGCTGAAAAAACCAGAACTGATGGGAAAATTTGACACTCAAATACAAGAAGCATGAGAAAGTAAACATGGAAAAGAAAAGACAAGGATCTTATCGAAGTTGAACTATTGACATGCCAACATGGAAAAATGATAATGACAACTTATGAAATTTTTCTCAGGATGAGTATAGGTGAAGGGAATACAAATGTATACATACACAAATGTCTATATATAGGAGGGTTTATATATGTGTAAGAACATATAACTGAATATGTGATATATGAGTACATAGAGGGCACAGGATCAATTGAATAGGAAGGGACGATACTCTAAAAGGTGAAATTCTGAAGTATTAGAGAAGACAGGGAGAAACAGAATGAGATTAATCATCTCATATAGAAGAGGCAAGGGATAATTGTTACAATGGAGGGGAAGAACAGGAAGGCAAAAGGGAAAGGGTTAACCTTACTCTCATTGAATTTGGCTTAGGGAAGGAATGACATAAACTTTAAACTGGGTATCTTGCCACACAGGAGAGTAGGGGGGATGAGGATAAGAGGTGGGATGATGGAGGAGAGGGCAGGGTCGGGAGGAGGGTTGATGAAATTATACACTTCTGTAAATGGACAGGGACAGGGACAGGGTAGAGAATGGAACAAAGTGGGGAGGGGGTAGGAAGGAGAGACATATAATCAGTCTCTCACAATATGCCCACTGGAGATGTTCTGCATAATTACACATGTACAGCCTTTATTTAATTGCTTGTCCTTCAAGTGGGAGTGGCTGATGAGGGAGGAAGGGAAAGAATCTTGAATTTAAAGTTCTATTATACAATGTTAAAAATATAAATGTGTATATGTATAATAATAATAATAATTGTTATTGTTATTATTATTATTATTAAACTACATACAACCGGGAATTAAGATATACAGGCACTGTGCTAGGGAGATCCATCCTGCCCCACCAGAAATTCAGAGGGGTGAGGGGGAGGACATAGGAGAGAGCAGATTGGGGGAGGGGTTATACAGTGGGATGGCTGTTTTGAGGTGTTGGGTAGGGGAAATATGGGGAGAAAATTTGTAACTCAAAATCTAGTGGAAATGAGTGATGTAAACAAGAAAATAACTAAATTAATTTATTTTTTAAAAAATAAATAAAATATCAGTTACTGTTATTATTATTAAACACTATGGAAGAGATGACCTCAGTATTTTCTTGTATTACTTCTTTCACTGCCCAAATAGTACAGTTCTTTGTCCCTTGAACATTTACTATGGTCCCCTACCTTGGTGCCTTTTAGTTCAGGCCATGTTCTTTCTCTGAAATTCCTTTCCTTCACATCTTTGCCTACTGAATTCCTAACCACCATTTAATACTCAACTCAAATACTTTTTGTTCTGTGAAGTTCTCTCTGATAAGTACTGATCTTGCTCTCATATTCTCCTACAACAGTTTGTTTTACAATTCTAAACAACCATATTTAACAAGTGCCTATCTGGGAACCATGGAGTCTGTGCTTCCTCCCTAACTAACTTTGTGTTAAAAGTGAAAGCCAAAAATGTCTTCCCCCATAAAATTAAAAATATGGACAAATGCACTTTCCAATTTGGATCCGTCCCAATAAATTGATGATTAATTTTTTACACAACTAAAAATACGGAAGGTTTTGTTTTGCTTTGTTTTTCCCTTCATTGGATTTGTAATCTGATATGCATCCCTGGAAATCATTGATCCTAGTTGGAAGGTCCTTTGATTTTAAATTTCATGTCTTTCTCATTAAAATTTGCTGTCTCATCAGGAAATGACCAGTATACTTTAGTGGTTGATTTCCACTCATTTGAGGTGTTCAAACAAAGCCTGGCAAACCACTTGTCAGGAACATTGTGTAAAGGAAGGGCCTTTGTTAGATGAGATATAAGGAATGGGGTGGGGGGTGGCACTAGAGGATTTCTCAAGTTGTTACTAGTTCTAAGTATCTGTAATTCAGTGACCAGTATCACACAATCTTTCTAGAATTCAGTTTTCTCTTTCTGTAGAATTGGTCTGGAGAACATAAGCCTTCTACTTAATGAGGAGAAAGTAAATCTATACCTTAGAAGAACTATCCAACAAACTAATTCATGTTCAATATTTAGGGATTCCCTACAGACAATCAAATAGAAGCAGGGGTCCTCTGGGACATCAATTGACAGAAAACCACAAATTATCATCATCTATGTTCTGCTATATTTTAAAATTATTTTGTTAAGATCATCCCACTTAGATTTTAATCTGGTTCTGGCAGCACTCAGGAGTGTTGTGCAGCTGCATTTTGACATCTTTAGGGCAAGCTACACTTAACACATCTTAAGTGGACTCCACCTATAGGAATGGCTTAAGAAAATGACTTAAGAGTTAGCACTAAACACACAATAGAATCTGAAAATTAATTCTGATTGAACCTATTCAATTCTTTCACTAGGTATTGTGAGCTAAAAAAAAACAAAAAGGAACATGACAAATTTTCTGATACTGCTGCAAGGTCTATACTCCAAGAAGTCCCAAGAAAGAAGAAAAGGAATTATGTGTACAACAATATTGACAAAAACACTTTTTGAAGGTGGCAAAAGTTTGGAAACTGAGGGGAATAACCACAAATTAGAAAATGGCTAAACATGTTATAGTATATGAAAGTGATTGAATAATATTTCATTATAAGTAATTATCAAGTAGATAACTTCAGAAAAAACCTGAGAAGAATTTTATTAACTGATGCAAAATGAAAGGAACAAAACTAGGAGAAAAAAATAAATATATCATAACAACTATGTTGTAAAAGTGAACAACTTGGATAGACTTAGGAATTCTGATTAATATGATGATGACCAAATAACATTCCATAAGACTTATGAAAAAGTATGTTACCAACTACAGATATAGAAATTATAAAAGTATACTTCTATTTTTTTTATTTTTTTTTGACGTGGATAATATGGGCATTTTTTCCTTGAATACACATATTTGCAAAACAAGGGGAAAAAGAGCATAAGTCCTATGGTGGAAAGGACATTGGACTTTGAATTAAAAGACCTTTGTGTGAATTCCACAAAGGAAAGGTACCAGCTCTGTAACCAGAACCCAGTCACTTTGCTTCTATGCATATCAGATCACTTAATTCTAAAATAAAAATTTAAAAATATGTACCTTGAGAAGAAGCTTGTTATAGTTATTAGCAGACTGGCTTTGGAGGTAGGAAGACCTGAGTTCAAGCCCTACTGCAGGAAATTACTAGCTGAGTAACTCTGGATAAATCCCATTAATTGGAGCCATTTTTGCTCTGAAATGAAGCTGGGTAAAACAAAAGAAAACAAGTAACATTGAGGTGTAAGGATGCTCTACCTCAAGAATCTGTTATATAAAGAACAACAAAGGCTGACCTAAAGGTTACATGTTCATTGAATTTGCCTCTGTGGAAGAAGCTTTGAGCTCTTGTAACAACATCAAAATTGAAGGCAGAGTGATCTGGCTGAAGGGACAGAAAACAGGTGATGCAGCCAGCTCCAAGGAGCCAGCTTTACAAAATACTGTTTGTCAACCATCTGTTCAAAAACACAGCAGAAAAAAAAATTTAAAAATCCGTTCTTGATTCTGTGAGTGCCAGGATAGACATAGACAGGGAGACAGGGTAATATAAAGGGTTCAAATTTAGAGACTTCAACTCAGAAGAAGATGTTAAAACTGAAAGACAAAGAAGCCAGAAGATGGAGACTGGTAGAAACAAAGAAACTCTGGACTGCATGAAGGTCAGAGGCTTTGAAAACCAAGGAAATGGTCAGGGCAGTGGTGGTAATGGAGGCTTCATTGGCCAAGGAGGCTTTGGTGAAAGAGACCAGGGGAATTTTGGAGATTGGGGTGGCTTCTAAGAAAGAAGAAGCTTAAATAGCTTCTCATCATTCTCTTTTCCCCTGCATTTGAATAGACTCTTGGGTTTTTAATCCTGTCATGTAATCATTATCTGAATTTTCTGAAGACATTCCAAGAATAAAAAATGCAGTCTGGAGGTTATCCTGATGAAACCTGGATGCCATGTCAAGGGAATAGATGGTTATTTTCATTGGATGGATGTTCCATATAAAATTTTGTTTTTCAGAGATGGGTGATAGATGTGGGCATTAACCTTTTTGTCTATGAGGTGTATTGAGTTTATAATGATATTCCCCATGTGCATAACCACTTTTTTTCTACAAAATAAATAAATGAAAAACTATTAAAGAAAACTATTAACTAAATATTTCAACATAGATAAAGTTATTGATTTCCAGGTAGCACATTGCCATTGTAAATAAGCACATGCCTTTCTCATGAATATATAGTTTATTTTGTTCACTTTTCCTGAGTCTTAGTATATTTTAAATCTTTAAAGGACTACTCTCTACTCTAATTTCTTGTTCATCCCCTGAAGCAACTAGTGTGATGCTTTGATGTAGCAAGTGCTCAATAAAAAAAAAAAAAGTTTCTGAAAACATAAATGACTAAGTGAATCCCTAAGTATTTTTAGCTGCTCTTTTTGTGATGGCAAAGAATTGGCAACTTAGGGGTTGCCCATCAAATGTAGAATGATTGAACAAATTATGGGATATGAAAATGATGGGATACTACAAGACATTCTAAAGTGAGTGGCTTCAGAAAAACCCAGAAAGAACAGCAGGAACTAAGGTCATGATAGAGATCCTCTACAAAGTCTCCATTCTGTTCTCTAGGGTCCACTCTCTAGTTCTCTTATCATGTCACAGAGAACAGTGGAATAAATGGATTTTTCAGTACTTTTTCTTCACTCTCAACATTGCATAGACATATCTTTTTCTCAAATTATATATATTCCTTTTATGAACTCTTTCAGTTTTTCATATGCATTATGCAAGTATTACAGCCTTACACCCATCATAGACCTCTCTACATTGTCCTTTAGCCACTGGGTTGCACAGGGGTGAGAGTACTAAACTTATATGACCTAGACAAGTCATTTAACTTCTTTCTACCTAAATTTCCTCAACAGTGAAATAAGGACAGTAATAAAACTTGCCTGCCAGAGTTGTGTGGACAAATTAGATTATATTTTAAAGTGCTTAGCATAGTACCTGGCACATAGTAGGTACTTCATAAAAGCTTGTTCCCTCCCCTTTTTCCCTTTCTCCTTTGGATGACCTGCAACATTGTTCAGAGGTAAAAGAATTCCATCATATTGCATGATACCACATTACATGATACCTATTTTTGTTTAAAAGATGAAGGCATTCTATTTTTTTTTCTTCAGAGAGAAGTTTGGAACCATTAAAAGCATTGCACAGCTTTTCAAATGAAATTTAGCCTTCTCTCCTTCTCTTATTGAATTATGAACCCAAGTTTGTGAGATGAGTATTGTATCTATTTAAGATTCTTGTACCAATGGACGGTCCCATAGGCTGTCCATCCAATTTCATATGACAATTGATACATTATACACTTTCAATTAGTCTTTTTTTTGTGTTTGTGTATACCTGGACTGAACTCTTTAAAATGGTTATAAATCTTATTCACATATTCTTCTGTAGTCTGTCGTGAATAGGCCATAATATGGTTTAAAATAATCCAAAAATTTTACTACAGTTCCCTCAGTGATAATATTTGTTTTTCTTTCCTTTTCTTCTTATTAATGGAGTCAACTTGCAAAAGATAGAATTCTCACCCCAATTCATTTGAGCACCATACAGTCTTCAGGTGAATGACTTTACCTCCCTATTTCTCTGATTTGTTTCTTCAAAACAAGGTATTTCATGTCATTTCTATAGGTCTAAAATTCACATTGGTGATCATAAGGTCTTATATACTTCTTTGTGAAAAAATCTTGTTTGTTTTATTTGTTGGCCAAACTCTTTCCTTTGATATATAGTAGCTGAGGCCTTAAGTATTTTTACCAACCTCTTCCAAGTTATTTTCTCCTGCGAATAACTTGGCATATTCTTCATTTCCATTTTTTTTTTTTTTTGTATTTTACCTGATGTTTTCCATAGTATCTTATTCCAATGCTTTTACAGATTTTTTTTTCCCTCCCCTTCCAAAATCAGTTTAAAGTTCTTATTCAATTTGGCATATCTCTAGATAAGAGTGTTCTTACCTCAAATCTTGAAATATATCTCATCCCTAGCCAAGAATTTATCATTCTGGCATTTTAACCTATCACCCTTAAAACCACATCCTATTCTTTGCCATGATCTACAGAAGTAGCTGTTCGCTTACCATATCCTCTTTTCTCTTCCAAAAACTCAAACTTCAATTGGAAAAAGAGATGAAAACACCACCTGTGCCCCTGAGTCCTTGAGTTTTATGTCCAGGACTTCTTAATTACTAAAGTACTTTCCAGATTTCTTTCGGCAATGCCATTCATTTCCATATTTATATATACATATCAGCAGAAGTAGGCTGTGGTTGGCAACCTTGATAAGTCTTGACAGGCTTAAGTATATGCTCTAGAGTGAAATATGCCTTCCAACTGGCCATATGAGGTCTCCATATGACCGCTTTCATACCCTTCAGCAACATCAAGATTTGTATTTCTCTCTTGAGTCCAGTAACATGTTTCTTCACACCTGCTATTGCCTGTGAAATCTCTTTATGTTACCTTGAATATAAAGGGATGCTTCTTCATTGAAAACTCTCATGTTTACTTTCTATGGAACAAATCCCATACTTTTATTACTCCCCTATTTCAGTGTGTTCCATCTTCTCTTTGTCCTATTTGCCATATTCTTCTGAATTTTAATGCTTTAATCCCAGCATCAGGTAACGTCTGCTGCCTCAAAATTATTTTCTTCTTGTCGTCAATCATTGGGGTTAAATGACTTGACTAAGGTCATGTAGTTAATAAATATCACAGCTGAAATATGAACTCAGGTCTCCTAACACCAAAAGGAACTATATACCCAAAGCGTCTATTCTCAGTTCTGCATCTAGTCTTTATTGTATTCCAGCTCTACTTCCCACATACCAAAAGTGCCTATTCTCAGTTCTGCATCTAGTCCTTATTGTATTCCAGCTCTACTTCCCACACACCCAAAGTGCCTATTCTCAGTTCTGCATCTAGTCCTTATTGTATTCCAGCTCTACTTCACACATACCAAAAGTGCCTATTCTCAGTTCTGCATCTAGTCCTTATTGTATTCCAGCTCTACTTC
>CM053592.1:64613237-64624072 GCA_028646515.1 Pseudochirops corinnae
ATTCTCAGTTCTGCATCTAGTCCTTATTGTATTCCAGCTCTACTTCCCACACACCCAAAGTGCCTATTCTCAGTTCTGCATCTAGTCCTTATTGTATTCCAGCTCTGCTTCCCACACATCACGTCAAGAGTGGTAGGGGGAGGGGAGTAGGAGATGGGAAACAGATATGAATACTATATACAGTATTTATATACTGTATATACAGTATTTATACATAGTGACTAAATTGAACTAGGTAAACAATAAGATATCTTCCCATCCCTAGCTGAGATGCCAAATCAATCTCCTCCCCAAAACCAACTTCCCCAAATCTTAACATTGCTTAACCCATGCCTCCCCCACAAAAACAACACAAAGATAGAAAAATCCTTCCACTAAAACTAATGAGATTTCTCCTCTGAAAAGGATATGTAGAGAAAGTTAAGTTGTAGAATATTTGAAGTTTCTGCCTCACTTGTTATTGTTGTTGAGTCATTTAGTCAAATCTGACTTTTCATGAACCACTAAACCACAAAGTCAGTGGTGTTTTTGTGGCAAAGATATTGGAGTGGTTTGCCATTTCCTGTTCCAGCAGACTAAGGTAAACAGAGGTTAAATGACTTGCTCAGAGTCACTTAAGTAAGTGTCTGAGGTCACATTTGAACTCAGGTCTTCTTGACTACCGGCGCATTGACACACTCAGCTGCCTTCTTCCACCTAGTGACCTTTTTATCCCTCACTCATGAAATGACTTTGTGACATGGATTGCTAAAGGAAGTAAAGGAAATGTTAGGTTTAGAGTCAGGACAAATTGGGTTCAAATTCTGCCTTGAACACATTTTAGCTTTAAGATCATTAGTAAGGGGGTGGCTAGGTGGTGCAGTGAATAGAGTACTAGCTCTGGAATCAGGAGGACCTGAGCTCAAATCCAGCCTCAAATACTTAAAGATTATTAGCCGTGTGACATTGGGCAAGTCATTTAACTCCAATTGTCCTGCCTTCCCTCCTCCAAAAAAAAAAAGCCAAAAAAAAAAAAGATCATTAGTAAGTAATATTGATGGAGTCCTAACAGAACGGCCCCCAGCACTCTGAGTGATATATGCAACTCTTTATGACACTATAATAAAGAAGAAAAGAGGGCTGGGGGTTATAATAGGAATTCCCCTCACCAATGAAATCACAGGTAGAGACCCTACCACTGGAAAAAAAAAAAAGAAAAATTGATACATGTGCCAGATAAGTATAGGTGAATCAAGGCCTCTATTGCCTTTGAAAGATGTCAATTATGAAGAGAGTTCATAATCCTCTTTCTTATTCAATTATTATTTATAGTTTCATAGACTATGACATCATAGATTCAGAGTTGAATGGGAACTTAGAGGCCAGTACATTCACTTTTCTCTAAAGATCAGGAATTGTGACTCAGGAGGTGTTTCAATGGCAGAATTTGGGAGGCATGAGCAAAGTATGGAAATATTGCGTTTTACAGCACTAAATTCATCTATGACCTTGTCATTGTTGGTACTCCCTCCAAAATACAGATCACGACTCATTAATATCTACAAATGCTGAGTGAATTTTATCTATGTCCAACACAACACAAATATTGCAAGAAACCCAATACTGTGCTAAGCAGCAAAAAAATCATTGGTAGAAGAATCAAAGACAGATGTTTGAAATTATTTAAAAATATTTTATTTAAATATTTTTTGAGACTGGTGTTCTCTATCTCAACAAGGCTAGAAGTACAGCATTGCTCACTGACCCAACCCCACTAATAAATGAACAGAAGCTTTGACTGAAGACAGTTCACCCCTTCTTAGGCAGCCTGGTGACCCCTTGCTACTGGAACTTATCACTTAGTGATATGTTATCTAGACTTAGTGTGTACACTGGATTAGCTTTAGTCCTAGAGCAATTTTGAACACCTAAAGTGAAATGATACACTAGCCTTACCTGCCCACTAGCTTGGATTATAAACAGGTGGTACTATACCCAGAAATTTTATTTTTTTTAATAAAAATAGTATACACCAGTGCTCCCCTCTTTCTCCAAAATAAAAGTTTAAAATAAACAAAGCTATCAAACATCATTTGTAGTTTTAGAGATAAAAGGTACCTCAGAGACTATTTAGTCTAACTTGATAGAGGAGGGAACCAAAGACAAGAAAGTTTAAAGGACTTGCCCAAAGACACATAAATATGAAGTTGCAGGTAAAGAATATCAGTTAAAACCAAATAAGATCATTCCTCCTAAATGGTTCACTTTTTGGTAAGCAATTTCAGGTGCGGAGACAGAGCCAAGATGGTAGAGAAAAGGCAGAAAGTTGCCTGATCTCTCTCTGATTTCCATTGAAACAACTTTAAATCAAGGCTCAAAACATTTTCTACAATGATAGAACACACAAAAAAATGAAATGAAACCATTTTCCAGCCCAAGATACCCTAGAAGGACTGCAAAAGATCTGCCTCACTTTGTTAGGGGAGCCCAGCACAGCATAAGCAGCAGTGTCCAGGAAAGACAGCAGATGGCCTTTATCCCCAGCACAGATCACCAACTGAGGGCTGACAATCCAGGATAAGCTGGACAGCAACACAGTGGGCATCTGAGAGGACTTCAATCCCAGGTGGCTAGTGATCAGACTAGGTAGATATGGAACAGGTGGAACTAGTCACCCTCCCCGACCACGCCCATACTTAGCAAGCCATTGCTCAGCCCCTGCCCCTGGTGCAAGAAACATGGGCCAGTACTCTGCAGAAGTAACAGAGCTCAACTTTAAAAATCACAAAATAGGTAGAAAAATGAGAAGAAGAAACAAAAAACAAAAGCCATAACCACAGAAAGATACTATGGAGACAGGGAAGATAAAAACACAAACTGAAAGGAGGACAACAATATAAAAATGCCTACATACAAAGCCTCAAAGAGAAATCCAAATTGGTCTCAGGCCTAAAAAAAAGATGTTAAAAATCAAATGAGAGAGATAGAAGAGAAAGTGGGAAAAGAAATGAGAGCTAGGGAAGAGAATTATTTTTTTTTTAAGTCAACAGCTTGGTAAAGGACAAACAAAAAAATGGGAGAAGATGCATAAACATTTACCGAAGAAAACAATTCGTTAAAGCCTGGAGCACACTGTTTCGAACTTACACATACATAAATACTTGTGAAATTTGTTATTTTCACAGCATGGAAGACTCTTAATATAGGAATTCTTTCCAAGGAGACTGATCACCCTCTGGTTGTGACTCAATAAATAAGTCCCAATGAGCTCCTTAAGTAATACTGCCACATGGTAAGCACTTAATAATGCTTTTACATTAATTAATTTAGAAATTCAATGATTTGCTCAGGGTTATATAACTTGGAAGTAGCAGAAGAAACATTGGAACTTGGGTTTTCCTGACTCCATTTCCAACCGTATATCCCTTACACGATTCCCCGTGCATTTTTAATGCTTCATAAATGCCTAATTTATTGGATGTTACTGCTATTGTTTAAAACTATATTAATAATCTGGTACCCAATCTCAAAAGATACATTATTAATTGTGCTTCCACTGAATTCAGTATGCTGTACTATAGAAATTATGCCTAGTTCTAGACAACCAGAATTAGAGGCAAACAAGATTTTTGTATTTTAAGATCTCATTAATGAGGAAGCATGTTCATGTCCTAATTACTTTAATAATATGATTTGCACATATCTTAGCATGACATTCTACAACTTGTATTTCAAAGCTATAATCACCAATCTTTAGTCTGTATTTTGTTGTAAAAGTTAGACTTAAATTATCTGTGTAAAAAGGGCTGGTTCTCTTTCATTTTCAAATTAAATGGACATTCAGTTTAAGACAAACAATCCACTGGAAAGTTGCTACCAATTGATTTTGTGACCACATGAAATGTTCAAAGGTATCCTCCCCCTTTTAAACATGTCCCAGTTATTCCCAGTCTAGAGGGTCTTCTAGGATGTGCCAACAAAGCAGCAATAAACATTTCATGAAAGAAGTGACTTAACTTGCATCTCACTCACTCTTTTGATGAGTCTATTGTAAGAAATAGTTTCTCTTCAACTAGGAAAAAAGCGGATTTTTGGTGAGCTATTTTAACATTTAATTTTTATATTTAATATTCCCTTCTGGGAATGATTACATTGTTGGAATGTGAACCTTTGTGGAATTCTTTTTTATTTTACATAAAAGTTGGGGAGGAGGGGACACAAGATGGAGAAGAGACAGAGATTGGCCTGAGCCCTCCCTAAAACCTATCTGAACAACTTTAAATAATATCTCAAAACAAATTCTAAAGTGACAGAACCCACAAAAGTACAAAGTAAAGGAATTTTCCATCCCAAGACAACTTCCAAGATAGGTAGGAAAGATCTTTTGCATCTGTGTGAGAGTAGAGCATGGTTCACCTCAGGCTGAACTCAAGACAACCAGCAGTAGGCCCTGGTGGAGGCAGTGGTGACAATTGCAATTTTTGAATTTGAAAATAAAGAGGTCAGGCAACTGGTCAAAAGAAGATCATAAGGGCCCTTTTTGCTGGCAGTAGGGGAAGGACTTAGTTTCATTGCTCATGTTTGGATCTAGGTTGCAGTTACGAATCTCACTATCAGAGCAAAGAGGAGAAATAGTACATCAGAACTTGAGTCCACAGGTGAGTTGCAACCCTAGTCACAGTTACAAGGTGGAAAAGACTGCTTCGGGTCACTCACAGACTAGAGCACAAGCCAGAAGAGTAGTTAAAAGTACCTCTCACTAGATCATACCATCTTTAAAGAACTGAAAGTTTACAGATCCTCATAATTATCTCTGAAAGCAGCTGAACAAAAAACCCTGAAAATTGGGACAGTGCCTCCTCCACTCCAGAAGTAGAAATACCCTTAAGCACAGAGTTAAAATTCAAGAAATAGGTTGAAAAAATGGGCAAACAACAGAAAAAAGATTCTAACTATAGAAAATTACTATAGTGACAGGGAAAATCAAAACACAGATTCAGAAGATTACAAAATCAAAACCGCTATATTAAAAGCCTCAAAGAAAAATATGAATTAGTCTTAGGCCATAGAAGAACTTAAAAAATAATTTTAAAAATCAAATAAGAGATGTAGATAAAAATAGAGAAAAAAATGAAAACTATGCAAGAAAATCATGGGAAAAAAAGTCAACAGATTGGCGAAAGAGGCATAGAAAAAACTTAAGAAAATAATACCTTGAAAAAGCAGATTAGGCCAAATGGTAGAAGACGCACAAAAATCCAGCAAAGAGAAGAATGGCTCAGAAATGATTGGCCAAATAAGAACAAGAGGTAAAAAAACTTCACTGAAGAAAAAAAAAAACCCTTAAAAAGTAGAATTGGCCAAATCTGAAGGAAAAAATAAATTTAAAAAGTTTCCTGAAGAAAATAATTGCTTAAAAAATAGAATTGGGCATGTGAAAGCTAATGACTCTATTAGTTATTAAGAAACAATGAAACAAAATCGAAATAATAAGAAATAGAAAATGTGAAAATAATTCTCATTGGTTAAACAACTGATCTGGAAAATAGATCCAGGAGACATAATTTAGGAATGACTGGACTACCTAAAAACCATGGTTAAAAAAAAAAAAAAGAGCCTGGACATCATCTTTCAAGAAATTGTGAAAACAGAAGGAAAAATGGAAATTGAAAGAATTCACCAATCACCTCATGATATTGATCCCAAAATGAAAACTCTCAGGAATATTACAGGAAATTCTAGACCTCCAAGTCAGGGATAAAATATTTAAAGCAGTCAAAAAAATATTGTGGTGCCAGAGAATGGATAACACAGGATTTAGCATTTTCTACAATAAAGGACCAGAGGGCTTAGAATATGATATTCTGGAGGACAAAAGTGCTACTCTGCAAACCAGAATATAATTCTTGAGGGGAAAATGGATATTCAATTAAACAGAGAATGTTCAAGCATTCTTGATGACAAGACCCAAGCTGTAAAAAAATAAAATTAAATTAAAATATAAAACTTGAGAGAAACATAAAAAAGACAAACAAGAAAAGAAATGATTCAATAAGGTTTAACTGTTTACATTCTTATATGGGAAAATGATATTTGTAACTCTTAAAAAAAGGAGTATACATAGATAGAAGTCACAGATGTCAGTTAAATATGATAAGATAATTATCTTAAAAATAAAATTACAGAATGAGAAATAGGAATGAACCAGGAGCAAAGGAAATAGGAGGGGAAAAAGACAAGAGAAAGATGTAATGTTGATAGAAGAGAGGACAGATTGTGGGATGTAAAAGTCAGAAGTAGAACATTTTCCAGGTCCTGAATACTCAATATAAGCCTATACTCATTTGCTTCCAATCAGTATCTTAAATTATTAATATATGTACTGCTAGCTTGAGTGTTTTTTCTACAAAGGAGTCATTTTTCTAAAGTGAATTGGGTTCATTATTTCCATAATTTTAATGTAACAGTTTAAAAGACACAACTGAGGTATAGTGGTTAGCCAGATCCAAAGAGTACTAACATGGAGGAGGTAGATGAAAGGGGTTATGATTCCTTTTCCCAAGAAGGCCTGATGCTTACTTCTTACTTCTTCCTTAAAAGGATCAATATCCCTTGACTTTGTTTTGGTACTTTAAAGTAAAAAATCTCTCTATGGTAAGATAAATCTCAGGAACTGGTACTTTCCTGGGTGTCACTATATAGCAGTGTACCTCCCTTGAGAAAAACTGTCCTAAGTGTACCTTTCCTCATTCCTCAATATGCCATGTGTCTCTCTTGTATAATCCACCCCATTTAGGACCGTCCTCTGTGCCTGAACTGCCTAGTTCCTGCTCAGACATTTCCTCTTCCTGGAACTGACTACTGGTCTCAGGACTATCTTCCTCAACATTGAAAGAGCTAAAATGATAATCTGTATTTGGAGTTCATGGGCTGCTGAATGAAAAAACACTAACCTACTAACTTCAAAAGCTTCCTCATTAGAATAGGCATTGAGAAAACAAAATAAGCACTCTTTGTAGAAGATATATTTTACATAGAAAATAAACTAAAAAAAAACTGCTCGAAACTATTAACAACTGTAGCAAAGTTGCAGAATGCAAAATAAACCCACATAAATCATCAGCATTTGTTTATATTACCAACATAGTCCAGCTGCAAGAGATAGAAAAAAGAAATTCTGTTTGAAATAACTATAGACAATATAGAATACTTTAAATTCTATGTGCCAAGAAAAATGCAGAAAGCATATGAACACAAGTGTAAGACAATTTTCATACAAAGTGAGATCTAAACAATTAAAAAATATATGTTAGTCATGAGTAGGCCAAGCCAATATAATGATAAATGATAATTGTACCTAAAGTAATGTATTGATTCAGTGCCATACAAATCAAACTATCAAAAATTACTTTATAGAGCCAAAATCCATTTGAAAGAGTAAAAGCTCAACTATACCAAGGGAATCAATGGAAAAAAAAAAGTGAAAGGTTGCCTAGCCATAACAGATCTCAAGTTATATTATAAAATGGTAATTATAAAAAAAATTGGCATTGGTTAAGAAATAGAGTGGTAGGTTTGTATAATAGATTATGTACAAATTACATTACATTAAATGACGATAGCAATCTAGAATATGTTGAACCAAAAAAAAAATCTAAGGTTGTGGAGCAAAAACTCATTACTGCACAAAAACTATGGGGATAACTGGAAAATAATATAGTAGAAACTGGAAAATGGTTGGGCAGAAACTAGGTATAAATCAATAACTCACACTGTATATCATGGTAAGTCAAAACGGGTACCTGATTTACACATAAAGCATCAAACCATAAGCAAATTAAGAAAGCATGGAATAGCTTATCAGTAAGATTTATTGACAAGAGAAGAATTTAGCCCCCAAGAGAAACAAAAAACATTGCAAAATATAAAATAGAACATTTTGATTATAAAACTAAACAGATTTTACACAAACAAAATCAATGCAGTCAAAATTATAAAGAAAGGGGGTGGAGCCAAGATAGGGGCATAGAAGCAGGAAACTAGGTGGCTCCCCCCATAACCACTTCAAATACCTGTAAAATATGATTCTAAACAAATTTTAGAGCAACAGAACCCACAAAGTGACAGAGAGAAACAAATCTCCCACTGAAGGCAGCCCAGCAGGCAGACAGGAAGGGTCCATTGCAGTACGCTGAAAGCCAAGCCCCACTAAGCCCCACATGAGCCCATAGTTTAAGCCCCAGGGTGACCCTGACCAACAGTGGCTAGAGCAGACTTCTGGAGAGTGGATCACCAGCAGGTGTGGCAGTTTCCAGAAATATCAACCCATAAATGCCAAAGACAAAGTAAACGGTCAGTGGAACTCTGTTGGAAATGGAGGGGGAGCAGAGATGCTGTGTGGCCTCTCCCCATGGAGCAAGAAATGATAGAGGCATGGCAGTCCTGCTGCCACATCCATGAGGCTGCTTCAGAGCTCATGGCCTGAGGATTGTAGGGGGGGGCCAAGCAAACATTCGGAGGAGTAATCACTCTTGCTATAACCTGCCTGGATCTGGATCGCTGTCTTGAGTGGTAGTCTTGAGGTGTGTGAACAGTGAGCCACAGCTGGAGGGGCTGTAGAGATGGCGCCCCCCTAATAGCTCAGCAGCTGCAAAAACACCAGTGATTTGGAACAAAGCTTTCCCCTCTGGAAGCAGAGTTTTATTGTGGCAAAGAGTTCAAAAGTCAAGTAACTGAGTGGCAACATGAGTGAGCAAAGAAAACAAAGGAAGCAAAGCAAGCACAACAATCCAACTTTAGATTACTTTTTGGGGGATGAAAAAGATCAAAGCATAGAATGAGAGGAAGACAGCACAGTCAGTCCTGCAAAAAAAGCTTCTAAGAAAAATATGAACTTATTACAGTCCATGGAGGAGCTCAAAAGGGATTTTTAAAATCAAGTAATAGAAGTGGAGGAAAAAATGGGAAGAGAATTGAGAATGATGCAAAAAAATCATGAAAAGAGAGGCAACAATCTGAATGAAGAAAATAACACCTTAAAAAATAGATTAATGCAAACAGCAAAAGAGGCTTAAAAAGCCACTGAGAAGAAGAATGCCTTAAAAAAGAAAATTTGCCAGATGGAAAAAGAATTTCAAGAGTTCACTGAAGAGAATAATTGCTTCGGAATTAGAGGTGGAACAAATGGAAGCAAATGACTTTATGAGAAATCACTATACTATTAAACAGATCCAAACAAATGAAAAAAATAGAAGGCAATGTGAAATATCTCCTTGAAAAAAACCACTGAACTGGAAAATAGATACAGAAGACATAACCTGAAAACTACTGGACTCCCTGAAAGTCATGATCAAAAAAAGAACCTAGAAATCATCCTTCAAGAAATGATCAAGGAAAAATTCCCTGATATTTTAGAACCAAAGGGCAAAATAGAAATTGAAAGAATTCCCTGATCACCTCTTGGAAAAGATCCCAAGAAGATGGTGGTGTAGGAGCAGCAAAGTATCACAGCTCCCACATAGCCACCTCAAAATATACATAAAATATAACTCCAAACAAATTCTAGAATTCTAAAACACACACAAATATACTTTCTGCTAAAGACAGCTTGGCTAGAAGGGACCATCTCAGGGCTGGAAGCCGAAACCAGCCCAGCCTGAAGTGGTGACTTGGCCCTGGGTGCAGCTGGACGAGCTGAGCTGCAGCTGGAGCAACAGAAGAGCCGATCTGCAGCAGCTGTGGCAGTTTCCAGAATTATCAAGCCATAAAGAAAAAAAAAAGGACTAAGTGAAAGGTCAGTGGAACTTTGCTAAAAATCAGGGGAGAAAAGCGGGTCTGGCCAAACTGCCTCCAGAGCAAGGAAGCAACAGAAGCAAAGGTCCTGCACCTGCCTCCACATTGCCACTTCAGAGGTCCCAGGCTGCAGAAAGCAGGGGGGCCAAGTGATCGTTCAGAGGCCAAGTTCTCTCATGTTGAGCAACCTGGATCCAGATTGCAGTCTTGGGTGGTGGTACTGGGATGTGTTTTCAGTGAGCCAGAACTGGGGAGGGCCCCAGCAGCCTCCTAAAAGTTCTGGCAGCTGGGAAAACCCCAGCGATTTGGGACAGAGCTTTCCTCTCTGGAAGAAGAGTTCCACAGAGCTAACAAAATCACTGACTGGCCAACCAGGAATAGGAACAGCAACCAAACCCTAGATTCCTTCTTTGGGGAAAAGAAGGATCAAAGCAGGGAACAGGAGGAAGACAACACAGTCAGAACTCCTGCACCAAAAGTGTCCAAGAAACATGAAGATTGCCTAAAAGCTAGAGATCACCTTAAGAATTTTTGAAAATTTTGAAAACCAAATGAGAGAAGTGGAAGAAAAATTGGGAAGAGAAATAAGAATGATGCAAGAAAATCATGAAAAGAGAGTCAACAACCTGACTGAAAAAAATAACACCTTAAAAATAGATTAACTCAAATGACAAAAGAGGCCCAAAAAGCCAATGAGGAGAAGAATGCCTTAAAAAGTCAACTTTGCCAGATGGAAAAAGAATCTCAACAGAATTCTGAAGAGAATAATTCCTTCAAAATTAGAGTGGAGAAAATGGAAGCAAAAGACTTTATGAGAAATCAGGATACTATCAAACACATCCAAACAAATGAAAAAGTAGAAGGCAAGGTGAAATATCTCCTTGAAAAAAACACTGACCTGGAAAACAGATCCAGGAGAGACAACTTAAAAATTATTTGTCTACTTTAAAGCCATGATCAAAAAAAGAACATAGAAAGCATCCTTCAAGAAATTCTCAAGGGAAATTGCCCAGATATTTTAGAACCAGAGGGCAAAATAGAATTTGAAAGAATTCACCAATCAC
>CM053592.1:64624572-64643296 GCA_028646515.1 Pseudochirops corinnae
TTTCTATTTGATGCTTTGATTCTAGGATATCAGGGCACTTCTCATTAATAGTTTGTGTGTGTATACATATACATATACATATATACATATACATATACATATACATATATATACCTATACACATATACATATACATACATATATGTACACATATACATATACTCTCATATATATAGATACTCACACACATATATACATATGCACAATGTCCATGATATATATGTATATGTGTGCATGTGAATAGAGAGTTAATACTGAGATACATGTATGTAGCATATGTGTACATTCATGTGTGTGTATGTATAAATACACCCACAAAGTAACTTATCAATTTCAGCTGGTAGAAATGCTAACTTTCCTTCATTAACTAAAGGTCAAGAAATAGAAACTGGATTAAAGACCAATCCTCACTGGGGGGATTTATTAATCATTTTGAATTCTAGGCATAGCTTACAATGTATGAAAGATTCCAGTTTTCAACTTTTTCTTGATATTTCCAGATTCAGACCTATTGAAGGAACACCATCTCATTGCTTTAACTTCTTTCAATGTTATCTGCAATGTAATGCTAAACAAAGGCAACTTCCAAGGTGTGGAATACCAGCATAGTAACTCTCCATTTTATTCAGTGAATAAATTAATGCAAAATATTTACAGAAAAGAGAAAATCAAAATAGAGCATTCACCATGTGTAATCCAATAATTTAGGAAGTCCTCAATTCAATCTAAATATTACTCCATTCCTGGGCAGTACATTCATTTAGTCAATCACAAAGTCTCTCTTCTCAAATGAAGATTAGTTTCCAATCATAAACAAAGTGTATTCTTTTGGTTAGTCACAGAGCACAAAAAAGTCAAAAGTTTTCCACCCCTGGATCACAACTGAATTACAATTATCATCAGTTAACACCAAGTACCTTCTGAAAAGGGGAGGTAGAGTACACAAAAGGCCATCTACCCCTAAGCTACAAAGATATCATCACATCATTGAATACCCAAGGAGAGGTTTTCCTTCATCTTGACCCAAGGCAAGTTCTCAGCAATCTCTATTCCTGGGGAGACAAAGCTTAACAAAGCCACAAGATTCATTGCCAGTGTCCGTATAAATTCACTCTCTGCCTGCAGAAGAGTTCCAGAACCCCTGAAAACATCAGCAAGAGGCTCTTCCAGGATTTCTGTACACATAAAAGAATAAAATCATTCTTCAGGGCTTCTGAAACAGCAGCAAGGTTCCAGAACCTCTGCTACAACAGCACTGTCCTACACCAGCAGACAAATCTGGCAAAACAACATTAAAACAGACAGACAAAATACCAGCATCATAGCCATGCCTTGTCTGTTGCCAGGCAGCTCCAGGTGGCAGTTCTCAAAAGTCCTGGGCAGCTCCAACTGGCCCTCAGCAGTCTTTCTCTCAGCAACTCTAGCCCCCGGCAATTCTCCTCTCTCTCTTTCTCCAAGATATTGCCCCCTAAAAGTTTTTCTGGCCTTCTCTGCTTGGGCCTGTCCCTAAATCCACTACACCAGCTCCTCCAAGTTCAGCCGTCTCTCTTCAGGTCAACAAGTCCATCCCACAAGTAGTATTCCCAAGCTCTGGGTTTTGACACAACCCCCAAACGAAGCCAATACAAGGAGGTCTTTAAAATCCATTACCATTACAGCAACATATAGCAAACCATGGTAAAAAAAAAAAAAATCTTTGGATCTCTTTCAGGAAATTATCAACAGATTCTTTCAATTTATATTTGATGCTCTGATTCTAGGATATCAGGGTAGTTCTCAGTAACATTTTATCAAAATGTTATGTGTAGACCCTTTCTTTGATCATGGCCTTCAGGTAGTACAATAATTTTAAATTATTTCTTCTTGATCTGCGTTCCAGTTCAGTTATTTTTCCAATGATTTATTTCACATTTTCTTCTTTTAAAAGATGACTTTTTTTTTATTGTTGCTTGATGTCTCATAGAGAGACTAGCTACCACTCATTCAATTCCAGTTTTTAAGGAATTATATTCTTCAGTGAAGTTTTGCACGCTTTTTTTTTTTCCCAATTTGGCCAAATCTCTTTTTAAGGTGTTATTTTCTTCAGCATTTTGTGCCTTTTTTTGAGTTTTTGCTTTTAGCTCTTTCAACATCATTGTCTTCTGAGCTTCTATCTGGATCTTCCCTGTCACAATTGTAGTTCTTTATGGCTGGATTCTTTTGCTTATTTTTATTTCCTCATTTTTCTACCATACATACATATTCATATAAGTATACATATAAGTATGCATATGCATATACACATACATATATATATACATATATACATATATACACACAAACACATGCAGACACACAGACACACACAGACACACACACAGAGACATATATATATATATATATATATATATATATATATATATATATATATATATGTATGTATGTATGTATGTATGATTTTGAGCTTTATGTTAAAGTTTTACTTTGCTCCTGGTGTGAACTGGGTACTATCACAAGCATCAGATTTTTTTTACAGTGTTGTTATGAGAACTAATTCTAAGTATGCAGAAGTTTTTGGTGCTTCCAAGTTGGTGTGATCTGAGGAGAGGTATGGTTAGAGCTCCCCAGATCTATGCTCTTTCCTTTTCCTAAGAAGAGTCCCTGATCTCTTCACATAACAATTAATATAGCTCCTCAGGGTCCTGTTCCCGTGGAACTGAAAGCACTACTGCTCTTTATGACCAATTCTCCCTCTTGACAGAAAGTGCCCTACTCTGTCATTGAACTGTGACCCTGAAATGGTTATAAGCAGAGAGGTTGCCAAACTTTTTCCAATCCTGCATCTAGGGCTAGTATGGGGTGGGGTGGGGGGCTCTTTAATTATTTTTCTGACCATTTTCAAGGTTCCCTTGCCATCTCTGTTTCAAGGGATCTCAAAGATACTGATATTTTTGTCACTATTCTTAGTCTCTCCACTGGTATTGCAATCATGTAGGATTCCCTTCTCCACTGCCCCCATCATAGACTTCTTCTTCTGACTTCCTAAGTTGTCTTGGACTGGAAGAATGTCTCACTCTGATCTTCTGTTAGCTCTGCAAGAATTCGATTTGATGCATTATTTTTAAATTGTTTAGCAAGAAATGTTGAAAGAGATTGACTGATTACTTCCTCTGATCTGCCATCTTGACTCCTGAGTTATTTGTTTATTGCTTGCCCCAAGTCTGCCTTGCAAACCTTAAAGCACTATATAAATCTTAGATACGATGATGAGTATGATGATGATGAAGAAAAGGAGGAGGAGGGGGAGGAGGAGGAGGAGGAAGAGAGCTTTTCTTCCAATGTTCTACCCCTAATTTTATAACAATAATTTGAAGATCTCTATCATAAGAACACAGACTTGTAGCTCTGAGGAACCTTAGTAATCACCTACCCCAATCTCCTAAGTTTTATAGATAAGGGATCTAAGACTAAGAAAGAATATAAGACAACATTGCTCACATACTAACATGTAACAGAATCTGGTCCTCTTGTTCTAAATCCAGTATTCTCACACTACATGAATGCAGCATAAGTCCAATTTAAAATTTTATAAATCTATAAAATACTGAATTATTTTATCTATGTTCTTAAAAAATATGGAACAGTAATGACCATAAGTTAGCACTAAACAGATACTGTCTTCTAATAAGTAACATTAAATATGAGCAACTTTGGAGAAATGTGTGTTTGTACTACCCAAATAACAGTGCATCAATCCTTACAAGTTCTATTTTCATCTTACTTGGTAAATTGTATCTTCTTTTGCTTCTCTGTCTTTCTCCATCTATGATAGCTTATCTTTCAGTTTTCATGTCAGAATATTAAATTGCTGATAAATTAGTGTCATCTAAGCCATCACAGAATCTACTTACTGTTAAAAGTGTCAGCAACTCATCTTTCCTTTTTGATATGAGAGTTCCCATGTGCTTTTTAAAGAACCCTTTCAAATTAAAAAGCCATCCTTGTGGTTTGTTCCCTTACAGTGAAGCAGATTTGGTAGATGGATAATTGGCAGGTTTGGTGTTCCAGGTCTTGGCCACCTGTCAAGAATTATTTTAGCTCCTTAATAATATATCATTTTAATTCCTTGATAATAAGGAATAGAAAGCCCTTAAATATCCATAGCTAGCTGGCAACTAGAAAAAAATTACTGAACTCTCTTACCTGTGTTATTCTTTATAGTCAAATGACTTCCCCAAGCACTTTAATAAACACCTGCTGTCAGCCTAGTATTCCACTAAATACCAAACGGGATACAAAATAAGCATATAGTCTGCATCTTTCAATGTCATTGAAAAGCCACAACATATATGAATGAAATAATTGGCAAACAATAGGAAACAGCATATGTTAAAGGGCTAATGTAGATAGAACACTAATATGTCCTGACATCTCACTGGCTTATAGCTCATGTTCAATCAGCTCTCATCATAGACTCAGAAGAGCATGTCTCTGAGAACCAGGCTGACTAAAATATAGGGTTCATTGCTGACTGCCATAGTGATGTAGCCATGGATTTATTGTACATTAAAGTTTCTATTGAATCTTAACCAATACCATTGTTGTTATTTTGTAACAGACACCTGCAATAGATACATGGCTCATATGGATTTGCTGTTTTCCAAAGTTTCCACAGCAGATTTCTACATCACACCTAATGATTATGTGAATCCCCAAAAAGGATAGAGAAAGACTTCACATAGGATGTTCTTATATAACTCTCCATTGTCACTATATTCCATTGTTTAATGATAATAGTGGAGAGGCTGGAGGGTGAAGAGAAGAGGTGATACAAATAAGAAAGTAGAGGAGCAAGCCTGCTGGGGGATGGATACAGAAATCCACTTAGGGAATAGCCTACAGGCCATTTTGATAAGAGATATATAGGGCAACATGTGAAATGCCAGAGTAGAATTACAGAGTTATGAAAGATAGATGAAAGAAATAGATATCTAACCATATAGATCTGACTTCTTTGTTCCCCCACTTCAAAATCAATGTTCACATTCAGAGTAAGACAATATTTTTATTGCTAGATTTTGGGTTGCTTGAAGAATTAAACTGTTTTTTCCCCC
Organism: Pseudochirops corinnae; assembly: GCA_028646515.1. Taxonomy (NCBI): domain Eukaryota; kingdom Metazoa; phylum Chordata; class Mammalia; order Diprotodontia; family Pseudocheiridae; genus Pseudochirops; species Pseudochirops corinnae. The sequence continues at coordinate 64,629,666 of CM053592.1, forward strand.
CAAGATGGCACCAAAGGTGAAGAAGGAAGCCATTGCCCCCCCTCAAGACAGAAGTCATGTCCAAGGCTTTGGAGGCCAAGAAGATGGTACTGAATGATGTCCATGGCCACAAAAAGAAGAAGATATGAACATCCCCCACCTTCCAGAGACCCAAGACACTAAGACTTCAAAGGCAGCCCAAATACCCTTGCAAAAGTGCCCCTCAGAAGCGGGAAATTGGGTAAGAATTTTTTACAACCAGTGTCTCTAATAAAGGACTCATTTCTAAAATATACAGGGAATTAAGTAAAATCTATAAGAATGTGAGTCATTCCCAAATTGATAAATGGTCAAAGGATATGAATAGACAATTTTCAGGGGTAGAAATGAAAGATATCTCTAAACATATGAAAAAATGCTCTAAATCACTATTGATTCAAGAAATGAAAATCAAAACAACTTTGAGGTACCACATCTCTCCAGCCAGATTGGCTAAGATAACAAAACAGGAAAATGACAAATGCTGGAGAGGATGTTGAAAAAATTGGAACACTAATGCATTGTTGGTGGAGCTGTGAACTGATCCAACCATTCTGGAGAGCCATCTGGAACTATGACCAAAGGGCTATAAATAATTGCATACTCTTTGACCCAGTAATACCACTTCTGGGGTTGTATCCCAAAGAGATCATAGAAGTTGGAAGAAGACTGATATGTACAAAAATATTTATTGCATCTCTCTTTGTGGTGGCAAAAACCTGGAATTTAAGAGGATGCCCATCAATTGGGAAATGGCTAAACAAGTTGCAGTATATGAATGTAATGGAATATTATTGTGCTATAAGAAATGGGGAGGAGACGGTCTTCATATTCACCTGGAGAGGCTTATACAAACTGATGCTAAGTGAGAAGAACAGAACCAGGAAAAATTTGTACATAATCACAGACACATCATATGTGTGACGACCAGCTTTGATAAAATGGATTCTTCTCAGCAATGCACAGTTATAAGACAACTCTACAAGTCTCAGGATGGAAGGAAATGTGTACATTTAGAGAAAGATCTAGGAAGGACAGAGTTTAAATCAGTGGTTCTCAAGCTGTGGGATGCAACCCCTTTGGGGGTCAAATGGGGTCGCCTAAGACCATTGGAAAACACATATTTCCAATGGCCTTAGGAACCGAGACACTGCTCCTCTATCCATGTCCAGGTGGGCCCGTATACAGGCAGACATGCCCACATACCAGTATTAAAGGGTCACAGAATTAGAAAGGTTGAGAACCACAGGTTTAAATGGAGACTGATGCAATCTACATGCTATCATTCTTTTCCATGTTTGGTTTTCTTTCTTTTTTTCCCCATTGTTCACTCCATTGGTTACAACCCTTCTATACAACTGGATAATGTCCAATGTGAAAGTATTTGCAGATCCTATACTTGATTGTATGCCACTATTGGGAGTGGGTAGGAAAAGATAGGGGAGAAAATTTGAGACTCAAGGGACTGTGGAACTGAGTCTTGTGAACTAAAAGTAAATAAACAAATCAATTAAAGAAAAAAAAAGAAAGAAAAGTGCCCCTCAGAGAAACAAGCTTGATCACTATGCCATCATCAAGTTTCCTTTAACCATTGAGTGTGCTATGCAGAAGATGGAGGATAACAACACCCTAGTCTTCATTGTGAACAACAAGCATCAGATCAAGCAGGCTGTTAAGGACATATATGACATCAGTGTGGCCAAGGTCAATACACTTATCTTGTCTGAAGGCCTATTTCTAACTTGATCCAGACTATGATGCTTTAGATTAGCGGTTCTCAACCTGTGGGTTATGTTCAGTTTGTAACAATGAAAATACATCCTGCATATCAGATATTTACATTACAATTCGTAACAGTAGCAAAATTACAGTTATGAAGTAGCAACAAAAATAATTTTATGGTTGGGGGTCACCACAACATGAGGAATCGTATTAAAGGGTCATGGCATTAGGGTGGTTGAGAACCACTGCAAGATGTTGCCAACAAAATTGGAATCATCTAACTTATTGTGTCCAGCTGTGTCTCTTCACACCTACAATAAAAAAGGTTTCCAGAATAAAAAATAAATAAATAAACTACATCTCAGGTATCTCTACTCAAGTTCTATTCTGACGTCAATCAATCAGTAAGTATTAAACACCTATTGCATTTCAGGAACTAGGATTTGCAAAGGGAGAAATGGAACATCCCCTATCCTCAAAAAAGCTCACATATTCTATGAGGCAAGATAGTCCTACAGTCATTATGATGGAAACAACCCTTGTGAAGAAAGGGTCTGACATTCCCACCAATACCAAATTACAACCAACTTGCAACATCAAGACAGACAAGACAAACTTGCTGAAACAAAGAGAAAAACTAAGAGATGTAGCAGTTGATTTGTCCTAGAACAATCAAGTCTATGAGACCTGAGGATAGCAATGGCCTTCAGATCACAAGTCCTGCTTCCAGCTCATTAAGGGTGGAAACCTTTATGAATAAGGGGCCTACTATCCTTGCTACAACCAAAACCAACCATCAGTCAACTGTTTTTGGTGGATATGTAATACTAAAGATTCTGGGAATATTAGCACCTCCTTAAACCATTGCTGTTGATTCTAGTTAACCCCTACAGTTATGGTACAGGAAAATAACTCTTGTGGATATGAAATCTTGTAACTTTCTTTTTAGGTTCTTCCTCATTTCCTTAGAAGTCATACCTACTAAAGACCCAAAAATGAAAATTTTCATTTTTATAACTTTTGTCACTGTCAAATTCATTGGAAACAGAAACTGGCCAGCATTTGGCAAGAGAAATGCACCAAAGAACCACTGGGCTGTCCCATTTGATTTGAAACTGAAGCTTCTTATGTGTGTCATTTCTTCTGATTAGAATATGAACTTCTGGAGACTAAGGACTGTTTTACTTTTCTATTTTTATCAATACTTAGCACATTCCTTGGCGCATAGTTAAGTTTAATACAGGCATTTTTCATTCTATTTATTCATTCATTCATTCATTCATTCATTCATTCATTCAAGAATACTTAAAATAAATACAAAACGAATACCAGGCAATTGTGTGTTTCTTGCTGTGGGGGATAGCAAAGGTGACTGAGCTGGCTATTAAAGATAATAAGGGATTCTACAAATGGAAAATCAGGACAGAATGTATTTCAAACAAGTTTCATTATGGTATGTAGGTCACATTTTCTTTAATTAACTTTTGTTTATTTTTAGCTTACATCATTCATTTCCACGAGATTTTGAGTTACAAATTTTCTCCCCATCTTTCCTCTACCCACCACCCAAAAATAGTAAACCTACTGTATATCCCCTCCTCCAATCTGCTCTCTCCTATATCCTCTGCCATCACCCCTCTAACTTTCTGGTAGGGCAAAAAGGATCTCCCTGTCCCAGTGCTTGTATATCTTATTACCCAGTTGCATGTAAATAAAATAATAATAATAATAATAATAATAATAATAATAATGTTATATATATATGTATATATATATATATATATATATATTTAACTTGATTTTAAAACTTTAAATTCTAGATTCTTTCCTTTCCTCCCTCATCACTCACCCCCACTGGAAAGACAAACAATTCAATATAGGCTGTACATGTGTAGTTCCACAGAACATCACCACAATGACAAATTGTGAAAGAATGATATTTCCCTCCTTACTATCCCACCGGCCACTTGTTCTATTCTGTACTTTATCCTTGCCCATTTACAGAAGTAGGTGCTTCTAACAACCTTCCGCCCTCAACCTCCTATCCCTTTTATCATCTCCCTCTAATTCCCTATCCCTCTACGCTCCTGTAGGCCAAGATACCCAATTTAGAGTGTATGTCATTCCTTCTCCAGGTCAAATTCAATGGGAAAAAGGTTGACCCATTTCCTTTTGCCTTCCTGTTCTTCCCCTCCATTGTAACAGTTATCCCTTGCTTCTTCTATATGAGATGATTAACCTCATTCTGTCTGTGATCATGGCTTTTGAGTAGTCCAATAATTTTTAAATTATCTCTCCTGGATCTATTTTCTAGGTCAGTGGTTTTTTCAATGAGATATTTCACATTTCCTTCTATTTTTTTCATTTATTTGGATCTGTTTAATAGAATCTTGATTTCTCATAAAGTCACTTGTATCCATTTGCTCCACTCTAATTCTGAAGGAATTATTCTCTTCAGAGAGCTTTTGTGATTCTTTTTCCATCTGGCAAATTTGGCTTTTTAAAGCATTCTTCTCCTCATGGACTTTTTGGGCCTCTTTTGCCATTTGAGTTAAACTATTTTTTATGGTGTTATTTTCTTCATTCAGGTTGTTGACTCCCTTTTCATAATTTTCTTGTGTCATTCTCATTTCTCTTCCCAATTTTTCCTCCACTTCTCTTATTTGGTTTTCAAAATCCTTCTTAAGCCCCTCTATGGCTTGTTATCAGTTTACATTTTTCTTGAAAGCTTTTGGTGTGGGAGTACTGACTGTGTTGTCTTCCTCCCATTCCATGCTTTGATCCGTTTTGTCCACAAAAAAAATGAATCTAACGTTGGGATTGCTGAGTTTGCTTTGCTTCCTTTGCCTGCTCATGTTGCCAGTCAATTACTTGACTTTTGTTCTCTGTAGAACTCTGCTTTCTGAGGGAAGAGCTTTGTCCCAAATTGCTGTGGTTTTCATAGCTTCCAGAGCTATTAGGAGGCAGCCAATTCTTCAGCCTGCCCCAGCTTTGGCTCACTGGTCACACACCTCGGGACCACCACCCAACACCACGATCCCAATCCAGGCAGATTAAGGCAAGAGCACTTAGCCTCTGAATGATTGCTTGGCCCCCCTGCAATCTGCAGGCCAGGAGCTCTGAAGAAGCCATGTAGAGGCAGCTGCAGGGCCAGCACTTCCCCTGCTTTCTTGCCCTGGGGGCAGACAGCTGGACCCACTTCTTTCCCCCAAATTTAGCTGAGTTCCACTGACCTTTCACTTTGTCCTTGGCCATTATGGGTTAATAATTCTGGAAACTGCCACAGCTGCCGGTCATCCACTCTTGAGCACTCCAACTGTGGCTTGTCCTAGCCACCCTGGAACTAAAACTGAGGTGGGGCTGGTCTCCCCTCCCAGCACTGTGATGGACCCTTCCTGTCCACCTGCTGGGCTGCCTTCAGAGGAAGCCTTGTTTCTCTGTTATTTTATGAGTTCTGGAGCTCTAAAATTTGTTTCAAGTCATATTTTATAGGTATTTGAGATGGTTATGTTGGGAGCTCACGGAGTTCTCCTGCTTCCTCACTGCTATCTTGACTTTGCCCACCGTGGGTCACATTTTCATACCTTTCCTGTACATTCAATTTTTTGATGAACATTCCATCTCCCTATTGAATTTGAACTCCAATTTTGACACTTACATACCCCAGATGATGTATTATTCTATCTTCCCATCCTGTCTTATTGTTCATTATTCTGCTACACAAGGAATAAAGTCTAAGCCTTTTTGTCCCCTGATAAACTTTTATCATAATTTACACAAATTTAGGCCATAGCTAGGACAAGATGGAAGTAATTGAATTTAATAACCTTAATAGGAATTTTAATTTTTAACAGCATAGGAACAATAGAATAAACCAATCATTTAACAAGAATAATTAGTGACAATAAAAATGTATGAACTGACATGTTAGGTTCAGTTATTTCTTGTCTTATTCACAACTCATCCATCCTCCCACTATCAACAGCCTTGTGCCAGTGTCCTAGAATTTCTAGCACCCTCCCATAGCATAGTGTCCTGCCACTCCAATTTATCTGTGGTATTGCTATTCTGTTCTTGTATGTGGATCCTTGACTCATATTTTTAAAAAAAATCTGGTTTTTGCTATGGTACTCACCAAACCTCACTTCCCTTTTTTTGCAATCTAAAATGTAGACTTCCCCACCAATTCCCTGATTTCTTTATCTATTTCCAGTTAATATTTTGACAGATAAGATTTTTTTTCTTATTAGAAACAGTGAGTTGGCCCAGATAAGACCTGAATAGTCTTAAGGGAAGAGAAAAGATACATTAACTACTTGGACAGAAGCTCTCTGCTGAATTACACATAAGGGGATCTTGTTGAACTACACTTTCCCCCAGACTTGATCTGAGCAATCTTGCTATTGACAGGTAAACATATCTACCTGCCAATATGGTTATGCCTTTCACGGATGGGCTATGTGGACAGATAGCAGCACAATTTTAACATATGTAACAAATAGGAAAATGGTATGGTATTAAAACAGTTTTAGCTACTACCTTAAAGAAAAATGTAGTTACTAGAAAAGCAGATTATCTATCAATAATAACTGAAGTCTAAGTGATTTTTTTCAGTGGAAAAACAAAACAAACAGTTTTCATTCACAGGATGTACCTTGCTAGGTAGGTTCTCTAAATGACCATGGAGAATCTTACCAGAGGTCCTTTGCTCTTGTATAGGTTGAACCTTAAAAATCAGTCATAAATATTTCTCCTTCTGAGTTATTCTCTTAACCTCCATCTCAAGCCACGTGCAGCATTTCACTATTATAATGCATTACACCATATGTTCTGGATTTAAACTTTTAAAAAGTAATGATCTCAAGCTCAGCTGGATTCAAAATAAAGCTGTAAATATCATACTTACTGGCATTACAGAGTTTCTTTCTAATTCATATGGTATAATCATTTATGGTGTCCAGAATTCTATGTAATATGGAGCATGCAATCACTGAAACTCCAACATACATCTTGGAGAGAGAAGGGGAACAAATTTCAATCTGCTTCAATTTGGTGAGTCAGTTTAGTATTTCATATATCAGAGATTTCAATACAGTGGGTACTCTTTCACTATCAGAGGTCACAGCTTCCCTACACTTTAGTAGATACCCTTTAAGAGTTATTGTGCTAAATGAGTCCATCACCCTGGTGATGAACTTTTAAGAACTTGAGTTAGTTAATTTGCTCCTTGGAAATAGGCATATAGAATGTCTGGGCTTCAAATGTGCTGCCTTTCCAGATGAGTAGAACCTTCCAAATCTTGTACATGTTTACAAAGTATTATGTAATGCAGATAAACCTCATGCCTGATAAGCCACCAGAGTAAAACATTAGTGGGTGACTAGAGTAGTTACATGTAACTCATTTTTTAAAACAACCACAACAAGAACATACACTAAGCCGTCTCCTATTCTGAACATGAATGTGAAAGCAATGTGATCTCATCTATTTTAATAACCTTTGAAGAATTCACACTCTTTGCTAGAAACCATAATATTTAGTCCTAAAGTAGCACTAGTATATATTTGTTTCTGGGAAAGAGCTAATAAACATTGTGGAGGCAATATAATAAAAAAGAAAGGGTGTTGTAGGTCTCAGACACATTGGACCTGGGTTCAAATTTCAAATTTTTTTTTAATATTAAGTAACACAAGATTTAGCAATGCCAAACCCAGAAAAAAAAAAATAAGATCATGTTATTGTTTAATCACTCCCTTCAACATTATGTAAGAATGAGAGTCTTTACTCTACCCCTGCAGATGGAATCACAGAAGTTCCAGACAACTATATTCAATTAATCAAAGCTCCACCCCCCCTCAAAAAAAAGATGTGGGTACTTGTTGAAGCTCCTGGGTGGCCAAGGTTACCAAAGAAGCAGTGGTGGTTAGGGCTGGGACAGACCCCTTTTGCAGCCTGTCAGCTGCTGGCAGCCTAGCTCAGAAGACCTTTGCAGGCCTCCTTGTACCCATGCCATAGAGAGGTTCTAAGTCCATATGATGACTGGTACAACCTGAGCAAGGCCCCAAACCCACACGCCAAAGAGGTGGGGGGGGGGGGAATGGTGTTTGTGATACCTTCATTATGTGTCAGTGGGTCTCAACTTGTGGGTTATGTTCAATTTGTAAAAATGAAAATACATCCTGCATATCAGATAGATTCATAATAGTAGCAAAATTACAGTTATGAAGTAGCAATGAAAATAATTTTATGGTTGAGGGTTACCACAACATGAGGAACTGCATTAAAGGGTCACAGCATTAGGAAGGTTAAGAACCACTGTGTTAGATGAAACTAGATGTCCATCTGCCTCAAATATAACCTGTAACTCTTCTGAATCAGTTCTACCTTAAAAAAAATATACATATTAACTTTGAAAAGCTAACAACAAACCCCACTCAACCAACAGCAGGTGGAGGTAATATTAAGGGAAAATAGTTGTTTAAGGAATTAGGCAACAGAAGAAAATATACTCTTCAGTCCACAGAAGCAAACACTTCTGAAATGTGTCCCTCCACCATTTCTCCGAGTAAATGTTCAGACATTTTGAGTAATGTCACATCTAGTAGTTCATCCAAAGAGCTAAAAGTAGTACTTCTGACTCCTGAACAAGCACTGAAGCAGTTAAGTGTCAAGTGACTCCTTATGAGCAGCTAGAAATCATCAATTATCCTGAAGTTTATTTTGTGTTTTCAGATTCTAAGAAAAGTCATGGCACCATTGGTGGTCCCAATAAAGGGGGTTAAGATGGTGCTCAGGAAGGCTGCATTCATGCACCTTGAGTTCACTTGGCTTATAGATATGAGAAAATGAAAACCATTTGCAAAGTTAGCTTTGAGCAAGTAAATAAAGTTTATGAACACATATGTCACCAGTATGTCATCCTGAAGATGGTTCACAATGAAAAAAACTTCCATCAACAAGCAGCCAAGGAAATCAAGGTTTTAGAGCATCTTAAGAATCAGGATAGAACAGGAAGCATGGACATTATACAAATGCTGGAAAGCTTTACATTACAAAATCTTACCTTTGAATTGTTAAGCATGTACCTCTATGAGCTAATCAAAAAGAACAAGTATCAGGTGTTCAATGTCCAGCTGGTATATAAATTTGCTCCATCTATTTTGCAATCCCTGGATGTTCTTCATAGAAACAATATCATTCACTGTGACCTGATGCCAGAAAACATTCTTGTAAAGTAATGTGACCATAGCATAACCAAGGTTATTGGCTTTGTGTCCAGTTATTTTTAGTACCAAAAACTCTACACATACATTCAGTCTTGGTTCTACAGAACAGCAGAGATCATCTTGGGAGGTTGATACAGTACACTACAGTATTGCTGTCTGGAGTTTTGGCTGTTCTAAGGACTCAGCCTGTCTTCCCTGAAAAGAATGAGAAATATCAGTTTGTTTGTATATAAGGAACTTCTATGGATGCCCTGCCTCACCTCCAAAAAAAAAAAAAAAATTCAAGCAAACTGAGTGTGCCAAGTACTTTGTCAGTTCCAAGGGTTGGTCCTACTATTGCACATGCAATAAAAACTCAAACAAGACTATTTCTTGTGCATTGTTTTCTCATTTATAAAGGGTCTTTGACAAGTGCTTAGGCTGCTGGTCTTAGAGTCAGGAAGATATAGATTTGAATCCAACCTCTGAAACTAACTAGCTATATGAAACTGGGTAAGCCATTCAACTGTTTTGAGTCTCAGTTACTTTACTTGTAAATTGGGAACAGTAATAACACATGCTTCTACAAAAAAAGATCTTTTTCTCCTCCTTTATGACCTCCATAACCTAACCAATTCATAGCCCTAAGTCAAAGATATGATGTCACTCACCTGCTGATGAAGCTTCAGGATTCCATTTTTTTCTAGAGTATCTGATACAACCTCCTCTGATAGAGCTAGGTGGCACAGTCAATGGAGCACTGATCCTGGAGTCAGTAAGATCTAAGTTCAAATCCATTCTCAGATAATGACTAGCTATGAAGCTCTGGGAAAGCTGCTTAACAAATATCTGCCTCAGTTTCTTTAGCACTGAAGATCCTAATCACCCATACCTCATAGGGAAACTTAAAGAATCAAATTAAATAACATTCATAAAATGCTTAGACAAGTATCTCGCACATGACAGTAATTTAATAAATGTATATTCCATGCCCCCATGCAAGTGCCATTTGAAAGACTTTACAATCTGTTTCTGACCAGTTTTTCTAGATTGATTATAAATCACTCTCCCTTGAAGAACTCTAAGTTCTAGGCAACCTGACATATATGTTAGTCCCCATATACAGCATCTCATCATCCAAGTCCATGTCTTTACATAATCTATCCCTCATATCTGGAATTCTCTTTTCAACTCTACATCCTGGAATCCCCTAGCTCCCTTCAAGGTTCTTTGCTACTATCACTTCATACAAAAATATCTTACTTGTTTCCTCTGGTTATTAATGCTCACTCCAAAAAAAAAATTTGTATTGACTTTACAAATGAGTATATATACGCATATGTGCATAAAAAATGTATCAGTCTATCTATCATTACTTACAGGCATTCATATCATATCTGCCAGTAAAATATGAGCTCTTTGAGCTCAGATATTAATTTACCTTTTTTTTTCTTTGTATTCCCGACTTGCTTAGTACCTGGGAAATAGCTGCTTCATCTGGGCTTATTAAATTAATTGGATTTTGATATATAAAAATATTATAATCTCCTTTCTATTGGTATGATACAACGAATGTGTAGCTGATCATATTTACTTTAATTCTGCAGTCTGATTCATGTTGGAAAACTCTTATCTGACTTCGTGTTGGGAGAATGCAAAGATATTCAATTTTTCAACATTTCTTTCCTTAAGAATGATGGCTGAGAAAAAGGCATATTCTACATATACGCATGGAATAGTATTCTCATGCTATGCTAATATAATCAGCCTTTTCCTGAGATTCAAAAACTCAAAAAAAGTCAATGCCCAGATCCTCTTTAGGCTAGAGTGACAGCCATGTGACCAAGGCAGTTCTTGTTTCTGTTTAGCACTTTCCATCACTGTCCTGGACAGGACATATATCAATGACAGCCAAGTCTTTCTGTCAGGAGAATTTCAGGATGCTAGCATCATAGTTTCCTCTCTAGTGACAGGATCAGAGAATTTGGAGCTGAAAGAGGCATTGCAGATCAGCTATTTCCCTTTTATATTTTTATTATATAAAAAAAAGATTGAGGCACAGTGACTCAAGTGTTGGACTTGAAGTCTAGCAAATATGATTTCAAATTTTGCCTACAGAACTTATAAGCTATGTAAAAAGAGTCCTAGGCCACATATCTATGTGTGCTGCTGAGATTTGCAAACCTCTTACAGCAATAATAATAACAATGAACTTGGAGTAATTCAGAGGATAGGGGAGGTGCAAGCCAATCAGTAGAGAAGATAGAACAATGATGATGATAATGAGGATGATGACAAGCTGACTTCTCCCATCAGTGAATTTTTCAAGGGTAGGAATCATCTTACTTGCTTGTTTGCATGTGTATCCCCAGAACTTAGCATAGAACTCAACACATATTAATGCGTAGTAATTTAAAATAGCACATTGAAGTTCATAAAATGTTTGCTATATGTATTATTTCATTTGATCCTTATAACAATCTGTCAGATAGGTACTATTTTTATCATCATTTTGAAGGTGAGGAAACTGAAGGTCAGAGTTTTAGTGTTCTGTTCTGAGTTGTCAGGATTTGTCAGGATCTATGTCAGGATTTGAATCTGAACTCAAGATTTTCTGACTCTTTTATGTCCAATTCCCTCCTACTATATATAGAATAATTTGTCCCAAAATTCTCGTCAAGAAGGAGATGTATAGTATATGCCTCCCATTGATGTTTAGAAGATTAAATCAGATGATGTATTAAAAATTCTATGAAAATATTAAGACTCTCCTAAACATAGCTCTTGAGGCCCAATTTAAAATTCAAAAAGGATAAAGTGATTTGACCAAGGTTATAAAAGTAACAAGGAGTAGGGCTAGGAGTTGTTTTGAATCCAGGCCTTATGACTGAAGCTCACCTATTCTTTTTTTGAGGGGTTAAGGCAAGGCAATTGGGGTTAAGTGACTTGCCCAAGGTCACAAAGCTTGTAAGTGTGTCAAGTGTCTGAGGCCGGATTTGAAGTCAGGTCCTCCTGACTCCAGGGCTGGTGCTCTGTTCCCCGTGCCATCTAGATGCCCCTTACCTATTGTTTCTACTATATAGAGTATGAGAGACCTAAAGCAAAGGGAAACTTTTTTCTTTTGCCCTTTTCCAACTTCACACATTAAAACCCCTCTGAATTCACACAGGTATTTCACAGAGAAGACTGGTTCTTTGATTTTCCAATACTGTCCTATGTCCTGGATATCTAGATATGTATAGTGAGAAATTGGATCACAGAAAGATTATTTCTAATGATTTTTATAATATGCCAAAATGAAGATGATTTTCACTGTGGATCCATATTAGAGTATTTGGAAAATGCTGCCTATTAGAATATATAGCAGGAAGGGAACTTCTAGCTCATCTAGTTCAACATCTCATTTTAAAGATGAGGAAACCGGTGCTCAGAGAGTTAAAAGGATTTACCAAAGGTCACACAGGTAGAAAATTAAAATGCTGCTGGGATTCATATTCAGCTTCTCTGATTAGTGAGTACTAATTCCACCACACTGCAATGTTCAAAATTCAGTTATGTTTGACTACAGAAAGAATCACTGGATAATTTGAAACATTATAAAGCATACAACAATTTCAATAAGTGACATCTTAATTCAAATCACTTCGCTTTGGTTCACTTCAACCTATTTCTATGCATGTGAAAACACGTAACAAAATACTATGATTTGATGGACTGAACATGAAATATAAAGGTTAGTAAAAGGATTTTTTTGTGGGGAGCAGATTTCTAACTAGTAAAAGAGAAACTTATAAGATCAAGGATCAAGTTATTTTACAAAATGCTCCTTTTATTAACTGTCATAGTAGACAGTACTCATGTCCTGATATTCCGTATGAGACAAGGAAGTTCTTATTAAGTTGAGGTGGGCGGAAGTCATGGTATTTCAGTGATTTCTCTTAGGTATTACCAACGTGTGAAATGTGCTTGGAAGATTTCCAGCCTGTGAATAAATAGACTGCTTTCTGTAAGGACCACTCAGCTCGCTTTAACAGAGAACTCTGGTGAAATAAACATTAACTCTCTCTTGGTTTACTACTTAAGATGGGTAATATTCTGTCCTGAACGTGGAAAGAATGCTTGGAAGCTCTAGGGCTAGTAGTTTAGTCTAAAAGAGAAAGAGCCCATCCAATAGGCAAATAAAAAACAAGAGCAATTATGAGATTATTTATAAATGTCTGGGAAGTTACACACTTATCCATGAATTTCATTCTTTTTTTCAGTCATTGCATTTACTCCAAGCTGTAGGCATTCTCCTTCTCTCCTTGCCCACTGGTGTTGTTTTTAAACCTGTTTTAAGCTTTTATAAATCAGAATGTTATTGCTGTTACCAGATTGCAGAAAGCAGATAAAGTAGCAAGAAAAAAATTAATGAAAAAGGAAAACAATCCAGCAAGGCAATTTACAGCAGAAAAATGCAGTAGAATGTGAGATTCAGATGTATTGAGCAAATGGGAACAAAGAACTTCAGTAATCTACCTTTTTAGCTCTGAATTGTTAAATGGAAATTACTTTAAAAATATATATAGTCTATGTTTTCCAAAGGTAATGGAAAGGGAAGACTTCATCAAGTACTCTTTTTCTTTTCCTTTTTTTGTGAGGTTAAAAAATAAATATATTATACTTATGATCATTTCTTTCCATCAT
>CM053592.1:64643796-64661534 GCA_028646515.1 Pseudochirops corinnae
ATACATATATACATACATGCATACATGTATACACACACACAAGCAAAACAAATTCCTGCTTTGGTTAGGTCTGAAAATGTTTGTCTCTTTATATATCTTAAGTCCATCACTATTTCCCCCTTTTCAAATAAAAATTACACAGTGTCCCTGTAACAGCAATCAATTTGGCAGATACTTAGCACTTAGTAACTTGGGGCTAAGTATGGAAGGTGTGAACTCTGTCCCACTGTTGAGAGGGCATGAACTCCCCTGTTGAAATGGAAGAAGAGGATTGGCTGAGACAGGAGGTCAGTGTGTGTATATAAGCAAGAATTCTAGAAACAGAGAGACAGAATTGGAATGTTGCTCCTGGTGAAGGAAGAATCATGGAGATTGAAGCCAGCTGAGAGAGAGAGAGAGAGAGAGAGAGAGAGAGAGAGATAGAAAGAGAGAGAAAGAGAGACAGAGAGAGACAGAGACAGAGACAGAGACAGAGAAAGAGAAAGAGAAAGAGAGAGAGAGAGAGAGAGAGAGAGAGAGAGAGGGAAAGAGAGAGAGTTTCTCTCCCAGTATCTGGAAGCTGACTGAGTACTAAGATGGAGTTTTCCTGACACCAGAATCTGGTGAAGGCCACCTGGAAGGCTGAGAATGTTTACCTGGAAGGCCTCCTACAAGGCTGAGAGGGCTTGCCTGGAAGCCCACCTGGAAGGCCAATGTTCCTTCTCGGTCCTGGGGCCAGCTGAACTGCTGGAGGACTAAAGAAGCATGACTGGGATAAGACTTTGTTTGTTCATGGCCTGGCTGATCCTTGAGTTCCAGGCAAGAGAAGTTGTGAAGGGTTTGAGAAGTGCTGGACCCTGTGAACTTCAGTTTGTGCCAGGGACTGCCCTGAGGACTGGACAAGGACCTGAGAACTGTCTGCTTCTGAATCCAGGTGACTGGTGGATTCAGGAAGGAGCTGGGACCATGGAAGGGCATCCAGGAAATCAGAGAGACCAACTAGAATCAAGATGAAGAAAAAGGCCTCCCCTTGCATGAAATTGAGGTTTACTGGACACCAAGGGGTGGAGGGTTTGTGTGGTTTTATAATGATTGTATTTAGTGACTGATCACTAGATTAGTGACTGATTAAGTTAATGTTTGCCACATGAGTGGAAGTTTGATTATTTTATTGTGAACTGATTGAATGATTAAGTATTGATTTGCCCCATGAGTGGAAGACTGATTATTATATTGTGAATTGATTGAATGATTGAGTATTGATTACTGTATTGTGAATTGATTGAATGCTTTGTTCTAAATATTGGGGCTACTGTAGTGAAAACTGTGTGGCCATTCTAATGTTAAGCTGTTGTGAACACTATATTGTGATTTTCTGTGATAAGATGTAATGTTGTGATACATTGTGAATGTTTGCCTTGATTTGCAATGGAATAAACAAAGTGTTCACTATACTGTGTAATCCGAACCTTAAAAGCTGTTCAAAGTAGCATTCATTTGGGAATCTGCTGGTGCATGGTATTACAGCCCCATGAAATCTACTTTCTTTAATCCTTGAATAGATAGATAGATAGATAGATAGATAGATAGATAGATAGATATAGATATATGTATATGTATACTTACACACAAACATATATATATAAAATAGTATACATAATCATACATATTTAAAATGACATCTTAAATTTAATAATTTGTTGTAAATTTGTGGATTTTTCTGGCACTGAAATTTTTTACTATGGAGTATTGCATCATGTAACCCTATAGAATTGTATTGTAAACAAGTCACTGCATGTGAAGATTCCTTTTGATGCACTCTGAACTTCCCAACAAAGCACACCATGACTTGTTAAGTAAAACATGTTGGCAGATTTGACCACTAATAGTTTCTAACTTACATTTTGTGTGCTTATTTGGAAAATAATTTAATCACTATGACTTTAATTCTATTTCACAAAGGATGAAATATGCATGAATATTTTTTTAACTTCCTTACCTTTTCTTCTTTTCTTATGCTTCTACCTCTTCCTTATTTTTTATTCAATGTCCCCCAGTGGCACCCAAGGCTCCTACCCTCCCCCATTGTTCCAGTGCTCACCAGGGATAGTCTCACCCACTTTGTAAATCTATGCTGAAACACTCCACAGCTGTACTAATAGTACATGAATGTTAGTAAGCTTGGTATTTTCCTATGACCAACTACGAATGACCAGAGATTTTTGATTATAGCAGCAATATACTCAGAGGCAGACTGTATATTGGAAGCTTTGTTCAGGATAAGTTGCTGTAGAGTCAAGCATGAGCAGCTTTGCAGAGGATGTAATAGCAATGTAATTTGATTGCTTTGTATTGGCAAAGCTAACAGGTACTTAGCACTTAGTAATAAATCAAGCCTCTGGTAAAGAAATAGAAGGCATGAACCCCTGTTGCTGACATAACGGGAAGGAGCTACTGCTATATATATGTAAGGAGAAGCCCCTTCTGGCTCAGAGAGATCTTCTTGGAGCTAGGTTGTGGAGGCCGAACAGGAAAGGCCCAGGCTGGAGAGAATGATTTTGATAATGGGAACCTGAGTGAAGTAATTTTGATTCTAGGAACCAGCTGGAGCTTCTGCTGGGGAGCTACCAGCTTCTCCTGGTAGTTGCCAAAGACTGAAGAAACATGATTGTGATACTGGTACATTGGGTGAACTTGTTTGTGGCTTTGTTAAGCCTTGACTTCCTGGGAACAGACACTGTGAAGGATGTAAGGTGGGCTGGACACTGTGAGCTTCAGCATGGAATAGGAACACCATGAAGAGCTGGACAAGGTACTAGGAGCTGTCTGCCTCTGAACCCAGGTGAAACTTTGGTGAATCCAGGTAGGAGCTGGGACCATGGAAGGAGATCCAGGGAATCTGAGAGACTACCCCGAGTCAAGCTGAAAGAAGACTTTACTTGGATACTGTGTACTGCCTGAGAAGATTGTAACTTATTTATGACTGAGGGGTGGATGATCTGTGCAATTTACACTGCCCCTTAAGAGAGTAGTAAGTAGTGACTGATATTGTAACTTAGTGTGCCCCATGAGTGGAAAACTTTTACTACTGTATTTTGTGTCCCCCAAGGATGATTGAATGATTGAGTTATTGATTGATTGACTAAATTCTTATACTTTGTTCAAAACTGTGTGACCACGGAGGTGAAAACTGTGTGCCCAATTTCTGTGATAAGTTGTTGTGAATGCAGTATTTGATTGTCTGTGATAAGTTGTAATATTGTGAATGCTGTACCTTGATTTATTGTGAATGTTTTGCTCTGATTTATTATTGAATAGACTGTTCACTGTACTATGTAATCAGAAACTTAAAAGCTTTTCACAGTAGCATTCTTCTAGAAAGCTGCTCATTCTTGGCTTTACAGAGGACTGCTGCTATGCATAGCTCTAAGGTTCTGATCACATAGCATAGTGAGCTTTTTATTTATTCAGCAGTAAATTAAAGTAAAACATTCACAGAAACCAAAGGAGAGCGTTCACAATGTTACAATCTAACAACTTATCACTGAAGTGGCCACATAGTTTTCAATAAAGTGGCCACATAGTTTTATTTCTCTTCCCAAATTTTCCTCCACTTCTCTCATTTGGTTTTCAAAATCCTTCTTAAGCTGATATATGGCTTTTAGGCAGTCTTCATGTTTCTTGGAATCTTTTGGTGTGGGAGTTCTGACTGTGTTGTCTTCCTCCCATTCCGTGCTTTGATCCTTCTTGTCTCCAAAGAAGGAATGTCGAGTTTGGTTGCTGTTCTTACTTTGCTTCCTTTGCCTGCTCATGATGGCCAGTCTATGATTTTTTAGCTCTTTGGAACTCTGCTTCCAGAGGGGAAAGCTGTGTCCCAAATCGCTGGGGTTTTCCCAGCTGCTGGAGCTATTAGGGGGCTTCCATTTTTTTGCGGCCCACACCAGCTTTGGCTCACTGAAAACGCACCCCAGGACCGCCACCCAAAACCATGATTCTGATCCAGGCCGCTTAATGCAAGAGCAATTGGCCTCTGAATCATTGCTTGTCTCCCCTGTAGTCTACAGGCCAGGAGCTCTGAAGCAGCTATGTGGAGGTGGCTGCAAGGCCTCCACTTCTGCCGCTTCCTTGCCCTGGTGGTAGTTTGGCCAGACCTGCTTTTCTCCCCCAATTTTAGTTAAGTTTCACTGACTGTTCACTTAGTCCTTGTTTCTTATGTCTTGATAATTCTGGAAACTGCCACAGCTGCTGCTGATCCACTCTCCTGAGGCTCCAGCTGTGGCTTGCCCTGGCTATCCCAGGGCCATGTTGTGGTTTTAAGGTGAGATGGTTTTGGCTCCCAGTGCTGAGATGATCTCTTCCTGCGGAACTGCCTTCAGCAAGAGGTGTATTTGTGTGAGTTTTAGAGCCCTGAAATTTGTTTAAAGTCATATTTTATGGGTATTTGACGTGGCTATGTGGGAACTGTGGTACCTTGCTGATCCTATGTCACCATCTTGGCTCTGCCATAATGCCCACATAGTTTTAAGGAAAAGATGCCATGCAGTAAGTCCTTAATTCAATCATCCTTAAGGATCAAGCCTCTTTAAGGGACACAAATTGCAAAGATCAAAGTTCTGTACCCCTAGGTCATAGTAAATCATGATCCTCTCAGTCAGCAGTAAGTACCCAAGAAGAGGTCTTTTCATCTTGACTTGAGGCTGGCTCTTAGATTCCATGGTTCCTCTTCATTGGTCCCAGGCTTTCCTTGAATTTACCCAACTGTCACCTGGATTCAAAGGTAGGCAGCTGTCAGCTCCATGTCCAGTTCCTCATCCAGTTGCTTGCCCAGTTCCTTGTCCAGTTCCCATTCCATATTGAGGCTCACAGTGTCCAGTGTCCCTCAAGTCCTTCACAATTTCTATTTCTGGGAAGACAATGCTTAACAAAGTCAAAACAATATTCATACACATTGCTGGCACCATCATCAATTCACTTTCTGCCTGTGAAATCAACACAGGCCCACAAAGAAAGTCAGAGAACTCAACAGAAATTGTCAGTACAGTCCCAGGGCTTCTGAAACCTCCCCCCATGGCTTCTGTAAATAGATAACAAGAAAATTATCTTTCACAGCTTCCAGTAAGGTCTCAGGGCTTCTGTATGAAGTATTACAAACACACATCAACACAGACAGAACGGACAAACAGAGTCTTGGTATACCACAAGTTTTCTCCTTCTCAACTCTGCCACCACAAGTGTTCTCTTTTCAGTTCTTTCCTTTCCCAGATTGGGCTTCTCCTTATATATGGTCATTAGCTCCTCCCTATTCCACCCCCTTTCTGTTGTATAAGCAAGCTCCTGTCACTGTGGGTTTAACAAGTTCTGTTTCTTAACAAAGACTTGACATAATCATGGGCAAGGCTCAAAGGAAACTTGAACTGAAACAAGGCGCTAAATAATTAAAATGTTGAAATAAGGTCATATATACTTCTTTGCTTGCCATTATAGTTGGAGACTGGGAGAAAATAGGTTGATTTGGAATTCGCCCTCCTAATTTAAGGAATAACATGCTGCATTATTCCTCTTCATTCTCCTCTCTCCAAAGTGGAAAAAAATGAGAATAAAGTTTTATAGCTGAATAGCTTTAGTTGCTCCTCTATTTATGCTCTTTTTTGTATGGGGAATATCATGTAAGGCACTTCACATTCTGTACCTCTGAATCCTCATTTGTAAGATGAAAGCTTACTTACTCCAGTTGGTACCTGCTAGAATTTGAATTTATGATCCTGTTCATTGACAATTTCCCCCCAGAAATCTTAAAAATTTTATCTAATGAGTATGATATGGGAGTGAGGTTGCTTGTTCATAGGAATATTTTGTAGCAGAGAGATCAAATTTAAAAAGCTGTAAGAAAATATACCAGGATGTTTCTTGACCTCCCATTGCATTTGTAACTTTCTCCAGAACCTGTATGAAGTGTAGATTTTGAAGCAGTAAAATGTGCTAGATGGAGTGCTGAAGGACTTGAAGTCAGCACTCATTAGCCATATGACTACTGCCAAGTAACTGAGACTTCTCTGAAGCTCAGTTGTCTTAATTGTAAAATTGAAATAATAACTGTAGTGCTTGCCTCCAACGGTTGTTGTGAGAATCATGAAATGAGGCATGCAAAGTACTTTGCATACCTTAATGTGTTTTTTTTTCCCTAGGTGAATCCTTTTTTTTTGTGACTTTTATTTACATTTCCCCTTCTAATATTAGAGGCAAGAGTGAATGATAAAATGAAGCTGATGGTTTGGAAAAAAGGTAATATAATTGATATGTTTATGTCTTCATATAAATTCACCTAAAATAGTCCTTGCAGCTAGGAATATGATGTAAGGTAGGCCTCCTGTCTATTTCTATTTAATTCAATATATATCTATTAAATACTTACCACATGTGAAGCAGTCACTATACTAGGCACCAAGAATGCAGAGAGAAAAAAGGAAAAGATCCCTACCTTTAAGGGCCTTACATTCTACCAAAACCAAAAATCGCATATGGAACTAAGTAAATGCAAATATATTTACAAAGTAATTTCAGAGTGAAAGAAGTCAGGACAACTGGATTCATTAGGAAAAGATTTATAGATTACAGAACACAGGAACCAGAGAGGTAATTCTGCCCACCACTTCATTTTATAGATAGATAGAGAATTGGTTAGGCTAAGTGATTTTCCCAAGGGCTAATAATGATCAGTGTGGAGGCTTATAGCAAAAGTCTTTTGTTTCTAGAGCCAGTCCTCTTTCTCTTGCTCTATCTTATCAGCAGTGGCATTGGATCTGCAACTCTAAGGAAGAGGGACATTTGAAGAAGGATAGATGGAGAGGTCAATTATTCCAGAAGTACAGCCATGTATGAAAAAGCACAAAGTCTCTACTTGGAGACATTTTAGTTAGGATGTAGAAAATATTCAACTAATCTATTCCCCCATGACTGTTGATTATGTAGTCTCTACACAGTAATTTTGAAGCCTCAGCAGGACCATTTTCTAGGAATGGGCAGGGAAAGAACCAAAGAAATTACTGAACTTACTTGTTCAAGAATGCTAGGCTTCCTGTGCAAAAATGACCCTGCACTTTCACAAAGGCCATCTAACCATCTGCATCTAGAAGCTTGGATAGGCCTCTAATGCATTAATCATGTGTGATTGATAAAAAAAGTACTCACAAAAGCATATAGAGAAGAAAAATGAGCTGGTTTTCTCTCACATAATCCACCCTCATTTTAGGAGAAATGTATGAGGTTAAGGAAAAAGGTTTAGGCTGAATGCTACTACTAACTGGTAAAAAAAAGAGAGAGAGAGAGAGTTTTATTAAGTGGTTGTCTTTTTCTGTAAGAGAAAATAGCCATTTTGATCCAATATCCTCCTGCTGAATTCTTTCCCCTTTCTTCTGAATGAAATAATGTACTTCATTATTATTATGAATTACTATTTTTAGCCAAAAGCAAACTTCCAAATCCTCTATGAACAATTCTGGCCATCACTAATAATCAGGTGATATGGCAATAACATAATAAAGTGTATCTCTAAGGAAAGGAATTATTTTGTTCAACTAGATCTGAAGTTTTCAAATAGGTGAAAAAGATGCCTCAGTTCTACATACCAGAAGGAAAGTCTGTGAAATGTATTTCAGTTGCTGGACATTATTAGCCAAAAAAATGCCACTTCATCTATCTTTAAAGATGAGCTCCTTTTGCAAGTTTGCATGTAGTAAAAAGGTAAACAAGAATAACATTTTCTCTCACTGGACATTTTTTTTTAAAGAAGTTAATGCCACACAGAGTTGCTAGGAACTCTTCTTTATGCATTATTATTCTATTCTGTTATTTCACTTCAAATTTAAAGTTGATTTCCAATTTTGTTACAATATTCATAATTCTCCTTCCTAATATTCTCCAGCAATGTAAATTAGCAAAATAATGAAGGTAAAATATAATCTGTTTAATAGCTTTTTTAAAGAATACTATTTTTAGCAGAAGCTGGAGAAGTGCTTTATTTTTTATAAAAGATACTCATATTCATAAAGACTAATTAAATATTATACCATCTTCTAGCACTTCCACCATTCAACTCTACAAAGCATTGTAACACAAACATGGAATTATAGAAAGGATATAATTCCGCATAGGACTTGTTTTAGCTAGAATACTTACGGCAATGAACTCCAAATGATTGTAATTCTTCATTGAATTTAGCAGGAGTAGACCAAATAAAATAAGTGCTAATGAATTTCCTATGCATTTAAAGCTGATGAGATTTCAAGCTTGTGCAAGGTTGTAAGAGTCACATTAAAGTGGTGGCTATTTTTGCACATAACGTGTGAAGTAAGAAATTGAAGTAATTGTTAGAATAAGGTTAGTTTTGCTTCTCCCCTTTTTTGGAGTTATGTTGACTTTATTGGTAAGGGTGTTTCAGGTGCAGTATCTCCTGCCCCCACCTCAATTACGTTCTTTCTTGCTCATTATTTTAAAGACACAGCTGAAGTCTTTTTTGTCCCATGAAGGCACTCAGTGTCCAATGTCTTAACCATGTGTGATGGAGAAAGTGCTACATTTGGATTTCGGAGTTTAACGTCATCGCTTGATAATTTTATAATCATGTCATTCATTTTATCTTACCAACTCAATCTTTTATCTTTAAGATGGGGAAATCACATCTTTACACCCTCACATGCACACACCCTCACATTCTGGCAGCAGAGAAAGGAGGGAAAGGGAGCCTACAAGAGGAGGTCAATGGGCAGGTGGAGCCAAAAGCTCAGTCACCAAGAGTAAGTTAGGTTCCACAGCCCAGAATGACTTCAGGGATTTTTATGATATTGGAAAGATCTTAGGCAAAAGAAGATTAAGAAATGGAAATGGGAATATCTCATTAGAAGGAAAGGTTATGGCAGCAAGGAGGACATGTAGAAGTCCAAAAATAATTTACTGCCCCATGAGAAGTTTATCAATAAGTTTAGTAGACCGCATGTAGCAAGAGAGAAGAAGATTAAATCTGGGAAGCAGACCAAATTCCTAAGAGAAAAATGAGGAACTCCTTTGGAGAAACTGTCTCATAGACTGGAATCAGGGAAGATCAAAGGGAGTTCCCGCACATGGAAGCAGATAAGGCAAAAAACAAAAAGAAAAACAAAAAACAAAAGTCAGGGGGTAGGACAGGCATGTCAAGACTGTCTTATTGAATAGTGAGTGGGTTGCAAATCATGCCATTAAAAGGAGGCACTGCGGGATACTGATTGGAGATGCCAGTCATGAAAAAGATGTGAGAAGCTTTGAAGAGGACTTCCATTTGCTCCAATTGGATTTAAATGAGCAAAAGGGGGGGCCTCAGTATGGCCAATGAATGTGAGGTCATCTAGGGCTCAGTGGTTATTAATGGAATCATTTCACATAGACTTGGTCAGGGTCCCATATTGGTTACAAACAGATATGCACATGTGGAGGCCAAGCTATTGAAGCATATGTCTGGTCAACAACAAAGCTATATAAACAAAAAGAAATTCTTGACTGCATTTCATGGGACCCAAAGCCATATTCCACTCTGACAAATGGACGTGTATACCTGCATGACCCTGTGAAGAGAAAAGTTGAAAGGGGCAACATTTATGTGTTTGCTAAGAGGTTTAGCTATAGCATCTGTCAAAATGAGAGAAACTGTCACTTTCAAGACATTGTATGCTGCAAGGAAGAGGGATTCACACACATTCTGCAGTCCAGCCAGATTTCTGATAATGATTCCCTGACACCAGACATTATGAAAGAAGTGTGCAAAGTGTTGAAGATGTTCTGTAGTGTCTTAGATTCTTACACCTTACTTGGCACAAGCAGAAGAAAGAAGAGTACAAGGATTGCAGAAACCATAAGATGAGCCATACTGACCCAAGGCTCAGAGGCACCTGAACATTGCATTCAGATGATAGTTTGAAGGGATACAAAGCAACGCATTGCCATAGCAGGAGGCTTGGTAGCTTTTTTTTTTTTCTGTATAAATCTCAGTACATTCCCAGAATGAACCACTCATTTGTTTATCTATTCTCTCCCTCTGCTCATCCCCTTAAAATTATTCTTTGAAGATGAAAAAATAAAATAAAATGGGGAAAATAGTGCTTGCAGTGCATATTTTAGGGTTGTTGTGAAGAAAGTCCTTTATAAACCTTAACATATTATGGAATTAAAAAAAATATTTTACTTATTTTTGGCTGCATAGTATTCTTGCTTCTCTGGCACCTACAAACTGTTTAAAAGTCTAGAGAAAAGAAAAAAAAACAGCTCTGTGGGAAGGTAGATAGTAGCTGCTTTATCAGAGAACAAGTTTAAAAAAAATCATAGCACAAGGAGGGGCTGGATCGATGAACACAGGGGTCTATTGCTCATAAGAGTAGAGAACATATGGGCATTGTGTGTTCTGAACTCTATCTTTCAGTGCCAAGAACGGTGCTTTTCATACATTAGGCATTTAAGCTTATACTTTAGATTTGGAAGAGACCTTAAAGATCATACAATTCAATTTCTTCATTTTAGAGATAAGGAAAAACAAAAAGGACTTGTTCAAAGTCACAGTTAGTAAGTATTGGAGGTAGGATGCATGTCCTCTGATCCTGTATCTGGCTTTCTTTCGTCTAGTCTAGACCACTCCAGAACTGAATTACTTAACTTTATATTGATAATTTAAAGTTTTATCTAAATGACTCCCAGACTGTCGCTCAATAACATTCAAGTGTCTACCTGCTAGGCACTCTGCTAGGTACTGGGGATGTAAAGAAAGCCTAAAGATAATCTCTGCACTTCTAAAGAGCTAGTGAATGAGACAAGGTTCAAAACAAAAGAAAAAACAAAAACAAAAATATGCACACATAAGCTTTATAGAAGAAATACTGAGGGGGAGATCAACATAAGACATTGCTATCAAAGGGAATCAAGAAAGACTTCTGGTAGGAAGTTGGATCTTAGGAATTGAAGGAAATTAGAGACAAAAAGGAGAAATTACTAAAAACAATCTATCCCACTGTTCTCTGTTAGCTGTAATGATTAACATATATAACAAAGCTTATTGGAGATGCAGTGATCCAATTAACTATAACGATAATTAAGAACTGCTACAAATCACCCACATGGACAAATCTTGAATTATTGTTTTTCCCATCTTGCTGACATTTGCTGAGAACTTCAGGGTAGAAGATGGTTAGATTTCCAGAATAAGATTCATATTCAGATACAGCAGAGTTTTTATAGGCTATGTGTAAGTAGTGTCTTTTATTCCAAAAGAATTCTAAATTCTTCTGAGTTAAGCCTTATCTGACTTGCCCAAGATTGATGTTTTTCAGAGGCCCTAGTTCTCTTTGTCTCTATCAGCATCAAGCCACACATTCCCTAACATGTGCAGCCTCATTGCCTGGGTTCCTTTTTCCTCAAACCATGCCAAAGCAGAGACTTGGGATGCTAGTGAGATTGAATATATATGTATATATGTGTGTATATATATATATATATATATATATATATATATATATATATATATATATATATACATATATGTATATATATATATATATATATAAAATCTTATATATATATACATATATGTATATATATATATAAAATCTTATATATATATACATATATGTATATATATATAAAATCTTATATGAGTATCTCCTGTAGATTACTTCATATACTATTATAGATAAACATTTTAATTATGTCACCTTAGTGTGAGACTTCATTTACATTCTTCAAAATAGCATATCAAACTAATATTTTTGTTTCCTTGTTTTTTTTGCTAAGGTAGTCAGGCAATCCTCCATGCGTATGATTCCTCCCTTCTTTTCCGTTGCCTTGTCTAATCAATATTTTCCATCCAACCAACAGCTCTGATGATACCTCACACAGGAATCCATTTCTAATCTCCCACTTCATGTGAGTTATATTTTTTCAATAAAACTATGTTTTAATTATGTTTTATATATTTTATATGCTTATTTGTTTAATTGTTGTTTTCTTGAGTAAAATGTAAGTTCCTTGATGGCAGAGACTTTTGTTTCTTTGTCAGTATACACTTATGCTTATTATATATATGTATATATGTGTGTATATGTAATGCTGAACAACATGCAGAATGTCAAGAAATGTTTATTAAATCAAATTGAATTGACATAAACAGTGCAGAACAGAACAAAAGAAAGTAGGACCAAAGTACACTTCATAAAATAAAGATTCTAAAGTCAGGGTTTAAGAAAGTGTATGTAACAGCAAGACAGAAGATTATTTAAATATGAGTATCATCAAAAATAGTATATCTTGCAAGTGAATTTTACCTACTTCTTATTTATGTGCTCACTCAGCATTGTCTAGTCAATGCTTCCATTTCATGTCTCTTTGCTTCTACACATGTTTCTGGACAACAAATCTCTGTACCTGTTGAAAACAATAGTTAACCTCCCCCCATCTTACATGTGTACTAACATAGCCTAGTGATGAGTCAGCTTCGGTACAAGTGTAATCTACTTATTCTCCATCAAAAACAAAGATTCATGTCCTGACCTCTTTAGGAAGGTTCACTTTGACACCTAGTTTCTGAGGCAAATGAGTGTATAATTTCTTATTTAGAAAATTATGAAATAAAATCTCCCAACACTGTTCTACTTGATATTTTACATTTTGATAAAACTCATAATTTTAAAAAAATGTCTTGCAATTTTTTCCTTTGAAAATAAGCTTCTAAAAGCCTAACCAGTGCCTATGACCCTAAATCATTGTAATTTGTATCACCAGTTTGCAATACCATTGACCAAGTGTCAGATAGCCTAAAGCGAAAGACATTCGTGCTACATTTTAGTGTCAATACAGAGGGACAAGGAAGTAGGAAGATGAGAGGAGAACGTACTCATAAAAGGCATCCTTAATTGTTTGATATTTTGCCCAGAAGTACAATTCTCATAACTTTGTTAGAAATCTTTAAGCTTTTTCAGAAGAGGAGGAACAGTTCTCACACACCTCATGTCCCCCCCTCCGAAAGGAATTCTTGCAATAATTAAATATTGAACCCCTTCAATAGTGGGTTTCATATTTTACCATTGTTCTGTTGTAGTAAACTGCATTTTTAGAAGCATCATTTGACAAAACTGATAGGAAATAGTAGGATCTTGTTGAAGATTATTTAATTTATTTTTAAAAAAATGAAAATTTTTCCACAAACTCACATACAAAAGTTTACCTGTAAGAAAAAAAAAAGACCCGTTCCACATCTTGCTCCAATTATACTGCTTTAACATTAATGTAGATTATTACCATGTAACCTCAAATGGGGTGATCCAATTTCTCTTCAGCTTCCCATTTGTAGTCCATTCTCATGAGGGTATGGAACTCATTTGCACAGGAAGGAGACATTGTAGAGAAGATCTGCTTGGCATTCCAGGGACAGCTGGAAGTTGCTGCTTTTGGCTCTCAGTTCTTCAAAAGTTCCCCAAGCACTACTCCCCTGGCACCAACCTGGGGCATGTTTTCTGGTGCTCTGTGTAAAATGCTTCAGTGATTTGGGGAAATGGAGAAATAGAATAGCTCTGAAATCCTAGGGGACACTTCTCAATCTACTTTATATATGATATGCAAAATCTACAGGTTATGTTTTTAACTATTTGTAGAAATCCTTGATTCTTTCTACTCTACTTGAATAGAGGATCTCTTTAAACCTGTATATAGACAAATTCAATTTTTATTGAACTGTATGTATTTATTTTGTTGTTCTTGTAATTATCTATGGCAAACTCCAAAAAGACCAGGATTATAGATCAAGAGCTATATCAGGCCTTACAGGTCATCTAGTTCAACCCTCTCACATTACACTTGAGACTCATGGAGGTTTAATAACGTGCCCAAGGTTACTTGAATATTAAATGTCAGAGGTGGGATTTGAACCCAGGTTCCCAGAATACAGAGTCAGTGATCTTTTCACTATATCTCACTACTTCCCCTACCAAAACAAAAACAAATCACGTCTCAGAAGATTAAAATGTAATCTTTTTTTTCAGTCCTTCAGTCATGTCTGATTCTTTGTGACACTGAGGATCATACTATCCATTGGGTTTTCTTGAAAAAGATATTGTAATTTTTTTCCATTTCCTTCCTTCTCTAGTAGATTAAGGCAAACAGAGGTTAAGTGGCTAAGACTAAGGAAAGTAAGTGTGTGTGTATGTGTGTGTGTGTTTGTGTGTGTGTGTGTGTGTGCATATGTGTGTGTGACCAAATAACTTTACATAGATTTACAGGTGGGTGGAGATACCCTAGAACCTTAGCTCAGGCTTAAGTGACACTACTTGAGTGGGTTTTAATGGAGATGAGTAAATGGGGTGAGGAAAGGGAATAGAGGAAAGTTATGCCTTTTATGACAGGAAAATCACCAAAGAAAAAACCAAAAACATAATATAGTACAGTGGAAAAAGCAATGATTCCAGAATTAGTAGATACGGTTTGAAATCCCACCTCTGTCATGTCATATGTGTGATATACTGGACAATTTAAACTTTCCAGGGCCTTAATTTCCTCATCTGTAAAATGAGAAGGAGGAGAATTTGGAATGGATTAGTTATGGGGTTTCTTTGAGCCGTAGATTTTTGAATTTATGATTTTAGAGTTGGTGGAGGGAGGGGAGAGTACTACAGAGGTCCTATAGTCCAACCTATTCCCTAACAGAAATACCCTGTACAATATTCCTGAAAAATAGATCCCTAGCATCTAGCTGAAGGAATCCAATTATCCACTTTTGGATGCCTCAAATTGTTAGGAAGCTTTGATTTACAATAAGTTTTAATCTCACACATTGTTCCTGGTTCTGTCCTATGAGACCAAGAAAAGTAAGTCTTATCCTTTTTCCAAGTGACACCCAAGAAAATGTTGAAACAAAGCTATTATATTCTACCTAATGGAGGCTCCCAGCCTCCAGGCTACATATCCTGTTATATCAACCAGTTCTTAAATGGCACAATCTCTTTTCCCATGAACATCTTTTTCTTCTTCTTACACTCTCCAGATTCTCAATGCCCTATGTTAAACCATACCACTCAGAGCTTTACTTATTATGTAAGTAAGCAATAAGTAAGTAGTAAGTAAGACAGAGCTGATGGGAACATTAGGTTCAATATTAAAATTAAATGAGATATTCACAGAAGATCTAGGAGTTAGCAATCAGAGTTCTACTTGGCCATAGGAGGGGAAGGCTAGTCAGAGGAAAGAAAGGATATTCAATGAGGGTAGAGCCTGATTCAGTACTTCTTATTTTTTTTGACTTTTATTTATTTTAGTTTACATCATTCATTTCCACGAGATTTTGAGTTACAAATTTTCTCCCTAACTTTCCCCTACCCACCACCCCAAAACAGCCATCTCATTGTATAACCCCTCCCCAATCTATTCTCTCCTATGTCCTCCCCCATCACCCCACTGACTTTCTGGAAGGGCAGGATGGATCTCCCTACCACAGTGCCTGTGTATCTTAAGTTCCAGGTGGATGTAGTTAATAATAATAATAATAATAATAATAATAATAATAATAGTATATATCTATATATACACATATGTATTTTTAATATTTGATTGTAGAACTTTAAATTCTAGATTCTTTCTCTTCCTCCCTCGTCACGCACCCCCACTGGAAAGACAAGCAATCAAATACAGGCTGAACATGTGTAAATACACAGAAACTCTCCACAGTGGGCATATTGTGAGAGACTGATTACATGTCCCTTCTTCATATCCCCCCTACCTCCCTGGTCTACTCTCTACCATATCCCTATCCCTGTCCCTCTACAGAACTGTGTACTTTCATCAACCCTCCCCCCCAACCTGCTCTCCCCTCCATCATCCCACCTATCATTCCCATTCCCCCTACTCTTTTATGTGGCAAGATATCCAGTTTAGAGTTTATGTCATTCCTTCCCTAAGCCAAGTTCAGTGAGAGTAAGGTTGACTCTTTCCCTTTTGCCTTCCTGTTCCCCTCCTCTATTGCAAAAATTATCTCTTGCTTCTTCCATGAGATGTTCAACCCCATTCTGTCTCTCCATGTCTCCTCTCAATCTTATCCTTTCTCACCTCAGGATTTCACCCTTTTGGATATTGTCCCTTCCTATTCAATTGATCTTATGCCCTCTGTGTATTCATATATACACATACTCAGATATGTATTTGTATGCATATATAAACCTTCTTATATAGATATATGTGTATGTATATGTATATATACATTTGTATTCCCATCCCCTATCCTCATACTGAGAAAAGTTTCATCAGTTACAATTTTCACTTTTCCATCTTAGCATGTAAATAGTTCAACTTTGATAAGTTCCTTATGATTTTTTTTCTATGTTTATCTTCTCATGCTTGTTGTGTTGGAGGGCCAAACTTTCTTTCCAGTTCTGGTTTTTTCAGCAAGAAAGGCCTTCACCTCACTAAATGACCATATTTTCCCCTGGAACACTATACTCTATTTTGCTGGGTAGGTGATTTTTGGTTTTAATCCTACCTCCCTTGATCTCCAGAATATTATATTCCAGGCCCTTCGATCCCTTAATGTAGACACTGCTAGATCCTGGGTTATCCTAATTTTGTTTCCACAGTATTCAAATTGTTTCTTCCTGGCAGCTTGCAATACCTTCTCCTTGGTCTGTGGATTCTGGAACCTGGCTATAATATTTCTAGGAGTTTTCTTTTGGGGATCTTTTTCAAGAGATAATCGGTGAATTCTTTCAAGTTCTATTTTGCCCTCTGGTTCTAAAATAACTGGGCAATTTTCCTTGAGAATTTCTTGAAGGACGCTTTCTAATTTCATTTTTAGATCATGGCTTTCAGGTAGTCCAATAATTTTTAAGTTGTGTACCTGGATTTGTTTTCTAGGTCAGTGGTTTTTTCAAGGAGATATTTCACATTGCCCTCTATTTTTTCATTTGTTTGGATATGTTTGATAGTATCTTGATTTCTCATAAAGTCATTTGCTTCCATTTGTTCCACTCTAATTTTGAAGGAATTATTCTCTTCAGTATACTTCTGAGATTCTTTTTCCATCTGGCAAAGTCGACTTTTTAAGGCATTCTTCTCCTCATGGGCTTTTTGGGCCTCTTTTGTCTTTTGAGTTGTGATTCAGTACTTTTTAAAGAAAAACAAGCCTATGGGGGTGGAGACAATATGGCGGCATAGCAGCAGCAACATATTGCAGCTCTCACATAGCCACCCCAAAATACCCATAAAATAGGACTCTAAACCAATCCTAGAACTCCAAAACGCACACAAAGATACTTCCCACTAAAGTCAACTCGGCTACGAGGAACCATATCAGCACCGCGAACCAAAACAAGCCTGGCCTGAAGCTGCGGCTGTGCCCCGGGGGCGGCTGGGCAGGAAAGCTTCTCAGGTGACATTAGCACCAGCTGTGAGTGGGGATTGTGAAAGGGGGAGATAAGCAGTCCAGCCGAAAGGTCTCCAGAGCAGAAAAGCGAAAGGCAGAGGTTTTGCACCCACCTCCACTTTGTAGCTTCCCGCCCGCAGCCTGCAGACAGCAGGAGGACTGAGCGATTGTTTTCAGGCCAGGGCTCTCGCGTTGAGCAACCTGGATCCAGATTGTCATCTTGGGCCTTGGTCTTGGAGTCTTCATTATCCAGTTAGCTGGAAGTCTACGGCAGCTGGGAGGACCCCAGCGATTTGGGACAGAGCTTTCCCTTCTGGAAGCAGAGCCCCACAGAAATTAAAAAAAA
>CM053592.1:64662034-64677690 GCA_028646515.1 Pseudochirops corinnae
ATATATATATATGTGGACTGACAGAAAGACTAAGACTCTGAAAGTCAAGGAACATTCCATTTAGGAGACTGTGTCTGTACTATAACTGGGGCTATTTAACATTTCAGGAGGGATAGATGCTAAAATCTTGTTTATGATTTATCAATGAGTCATATTTTCCATGGTACTTTAGGAGCCATAAAATTACTGGAGGAAGGATTCTTAGCCTCTTACTTAGATTGACTTTGTCAAGTGCTATGAGTAGAATGTGTCCTCTCTGCTTTAGAGGAAAAGGTAACTAGGGATCCTATATGAAGGCAACACCATGCTGAATCCTCTGACTTGCAGTATTTCAATTAAACAAACATTTGTTAATTGCTTACTATGGGCCATGACTGTCACATATATGTAGTATAGGTATAAGTCATATATAGCATGTCACACACATGTTCACAGCACACACCTCTATGTACACACATGTGTGCATGTGTACAAATATGCATGTACATATGTGCATGTGTGTACGTGTGCATGAAATCCTTGTCCTCAGGAAATGGGAAAAATAATCTGTACATATAGAAACAGGAAAAAATAAACACTAAATAAAGGGAAAGATGAAAAAGTATTTTAAAATATCCATCATCTTTCAGATGCAATACAAAATATTAGAGATACAAATAGAAAAAGCTGGACATACAGAAGACTGGTGACTGGGGTGGGGAGGCGAATGTTTTGGAAAGGGAAATCTGAGAGAATGATGACGAACCACTGACATAACCTTATCATAATAATCGGGTGGAACTGAGTCCTGTTCTCAGAGCTTGATTTGGAAATACAAATGAAGTGGAGAGGGGGGGCTAAAAAGAGGTTTGTATACAACTTCATAAACATGAAGATGACTGGGAAATAACTTCCTTAGCACTAGCTCAAGCTAGATAAGGGGAATGAATTGTCACTTCAAAAAGGTGGGAGGGATGGATTAACAACATCATGAGACCTATCAAATTGTATGTTCCCTATATACAAATAAAACTCTTAGGGACCATTGAGTAGAGACATACTAAATTTAAAGAGCCAACACCTTGTCACGTGTATTACTTCCTTTGGGGAAGATAATATTTAGTTTGTATTCGACTGACATGCCCCAGCTTTGTTTCTGAGCCTAGGGGAGTATATTCTTCTTCAGATTTATAATGGTCGACTTCCCTCTGAGGAGCAGCACGTTATGCTGATTATAGAAGTGAAGCACTGTAAAAACTATTTTCATGTGTAGATAGATTTTCATTTAAATAAGTCTTTTATATGCACAGATATTACCTCTGATTCATCATCATGACCTTGACAATTCTTTCAATTAGCCAAATTTCACTGAGTGAATGTTTTTCCACTGCTTTGCTGCTCTTCTCCCTCAATGTGTTCATAGTTTAACACCAATTTCATCCAAAAGCCTACTTTCCATATTCAGCTTAGTTTCCAGACACTTTAAATTAATCGAGTGGGTCAAGCCAAGGGCATATTTGCAGTTTTCCCTTGAAGAAAATAGTTGAAAACTCTGAACATACTGTGTGAGAGTAGTAAAGCTATAAGTGCTTTCCCGAGTGAAACTTGGCTAATTACAGCAATTGTGGAGGTCACAAACATAGGAGTCAAGTTCACAGGAAAGTACAGATCCACAGTACTGATCGTGTTCACCAGCCTCTTTAGCAGCACCTCATAAAAATGTAAACCAATAAGAGCCCCATAGTCAAGGATGTATAATACGTACTTCTGAACAACCTGCTTTCTTACAAACACATTCATGTTGCTTCTTGATCTACATGATACTCATCATCTTGGGCCCCCAGTGGAGAAAATATAATTATGTTTGCTAAAAGTCAGGCAATGATATAGTCAGATTTCAACACACTTAAAATGCTTTAGAGAGAGCCAGCTGCTGCTTTAACCATTAATGGACTCATAGGTTCCTACCATTTTGAAGATGTAAGAAAATGTAGGATTAGAATTTCTTAAAAATAAAATACACAGTAAAACCTAAATGAAGGTAGGTATTATCACAATATTATTTTATGGGGGGCCATAATGATGGAGGGTACTATTACATTTATATAAGCCACAGACCATCACAATTCAGTAAATATTGGATTTTGGTAAAATCTTTAAAAAATCTTGGCTTTTGATAATGCTCAAAAAAATGAGTCCCATACATCTTTTCAGTGATTTTATCTTACTTCATTTTTCACATTGGCCTGCTAAAATTGTATCCAATACAGTTTTACCTCTCCTGCCCTGTGTGACTCTTGGCAAGAGTTCCCCCTACATTTGAGAGGCACTCTTTCTTTTCTCCTATCTCTTAGAATGTCTAACTTCCTTCAGCAAACATCTCAGATGTCACAATCTCCATATTTTTTTTTCCTGATTCTGACAGTATTACTTGTATCTAAAAATCCTATATGTAATTGTGCATTATATACTTTGCCTTTACTTATTTGTAAATAAGTAAATCTATCAGTAAATGTATTTTCCGTGAGAAAATTATAAGATCTTTTAAACCAGGCGCTCTTTGGTTTTAATCTTTGTGAGCACAATATGCACAGAACATTGCACAAAATAGACAAAAAATATATTCTAAGGCTACTTTTAATGAAGATAACCATGATGAAATCTAAATATAAAATAGAATAAAAAAATGTCCTAGAAATCACAGAATAAGAGAACCCCAGACATGGAAGGAACCTCAGAGGCCCTTGATTTCCATCAGTGTTTGTTCAGGAAACTTCTCTGCAACATACTGACAGAGAATGATCTGGTTTCTATCTGAAAGCCACCATTTATATGAGGTTGTTCATTTATTTCCCTTTGGGAAAGCTCTGTATCCTGTTTGAACAAACTGTAGAAGTGGTGATCACAGAATTTTAAAGAACTCTGACCAGTGTTCCTGCTCTCCTTCTTTGCAGTTTCTAATTCATTCCTACAAGAAAGGCCCTCATATTATTTACTTCGAAGTACTTTGTAGAGCTGTAGTTTTACCCCCTTTTAATCTTTTATATCTCATTTTTCCATCCTTCAAACTCATGACCAAAGTCAGAATGACCTTCTTCCTATTCAGATTATTTTTTTTCTTTGTTTTTAAATTGAGGCCATTCTATTTTAAGGGGGAAAAGATGATGTGACCAACAAGATGGAGTAATAGGCAATATTTCTAGGTCCCACTTTAAAAAGAAAAAAAAAAAGCAGAATTATGTAGTAGACATAAAACCACTATGGGTATTCACACTGGACAAGAAACATATAAACCCCCAAATGAGTAGCCTTATGAATTAACATTGAAGAATGGTAATTCATCACATTTAATTACTGCCCCTCCCCATTAACTTCCATGCTCTAGCAAGCTATACAAATCTACCTACCTTTTTGTGCCATGGGATCCCCTAAGGAATTTCCCTAATGCTACATTCTCTGCCTGCTCATTCTATGTCAGCCTTTAACCCCAGTATCCTGTTACAAGCAAACAAAATATCACAACAGAATTCTGTCCAGCCACATTCAGAGGAGGCGTGGGAAAAGAAAAGAAGACTCAGGGCAGCTCATTGGTTAAAGATATCTCAGTCAAAAAAAAAATATCAACTTCATCCAAATTAATAAAAAAAAATGGCAGACATTGATTCAGTTCAGCCATAGAATTAAAAAAAAATAAGGGAACTTGAGGGAACGTAGTGTAGGGGATCAGTGAATGGGGCTGCATCAAGCCTGAAGGAAAAGGAACAGTCATTAAACTGCAGAGGAATTACTGTCTAGAAATGAGTTGAGGTAGACA
Source organism: Pseudochirops corinnae (assembly GCA_028646515.1). Taxonomy (NCBI): domain Eukaryota; kingdom Metazoa; phylum Chordata; class Mammalia; order Diprotodontia; family Pseudocheiridae; genus Pseudochirops; species Pseudochirops corinnae. The sequence goes on from CM053592.1 coordinate 64,665,828, forward strand.
TTTTTTAAGATGAATTCTCTAATTTGAAAGGAGACAGAGACATTTTTTAGTCCCAAAGGGTAAACCCATCATAAAATGGGAAAGGTATTAGAAAATTCACATAGTAAAATACAAAGAAGAGAAAAAATGTCCCAAACCTCCAAAAATCTCAAGAAGAAGAAAATTCAGTTAAAAACCTGGAGCACAAACAGATCAATAGTGCAGGTTAAAATTACAAATTAATATGACTACTAAGATGCCTAAAATAATATGTACATTTAAGCACTGCAAGAGAAAGAAAACTGAACTCATACTAGATGAAACATAGAACACAGTGGATTCCTAAGGGTTCATGGTACTGTAGGAAGATGTCCCAGAATCATTGAAAAGAGAAATAGGAATTTTAAGAAAATATAGGAATAAGGAAAGCTAGATGGTAGGTGGATAGAAGCTCAGGGCTATAGTCATTTTCCCAAGTTCAAATCTAGCCTCATATATTTACAAGTTTTTAACCCTGGACAAGTCAGCCAATGTGTTTGCCTGCGTTTCCTCCTCTGTAAAAAGAGATGGAGATGAAAATTCCAAAACGCTCTGGTATTTTTGCCATGGAACCCCAAATGGGGTCACAAAGTGAGACACAACTGAAGGAAAAACAAAACAAGTGAAAAAACAAAAATCACTGAACAAGTGATTGCATTTGACAACAAATGACAGCATTTATGATCAGAAAAACAGAGATAATAGGTGAAATGTTAAACTTGCATACATGCTTAAATGGGAAGGAAAACAAAGGGAAAATATGGGAGGAACTGTGTTCAGTATGTGTTCAGTCAGGTTCAAATGTTTTGTGACCTCCATTTGGGGTTTTCTTGACAGAGATACTGGAGTGAATTAGCCATTTTCTTCTCCATCTCATTTTATAGATGAAGAACTGAGGCAAACATGGTTTAATAACTTGCCTAGAGTCACAGCTAGTAAGTGCCTCAGGCCAGATTTGAACTCAATGAGATGAGTCTTCCTGACTTTAGGCTCAGTGTTCTATCCACTGTGCCACTTAACTATCCCTTGGAAGTATTTAACAACTAAATAAGGAGAATTCAAAAGGAATAAGTCAATTATTATTTAAAAACATACTTCTTGCTAACATGCTCTTTAGAGGACACATGATCTTTTAATTCTTTAAAGTCATTTTTTTTTACAGAGGAAATAGATTGTATTTTCAGCTTAGATAGCAATTCCTTATTGGTAACACAAAAATTGATCAAGGCACCCCCAATGTTGGTCACTGTACATGTATCCCGGCTCTCCATACTTTCTGAAAGAAAGATCCTCAGGACCTAGGCACTGTTCTTAGAAGTTTGTGTGAATATATCCCCAGGCAAGTGCTTTGGCAAGTCATAGCCTGGATCAAGAGTGAACCAGAAAAATATAAGATTCAGAGTCACAGATTCAAACACTTAGAAACTATAAGTAATTTGACCTGTACTACCTGGGGGTCAGTTTTCTGAAAGATAGCTCAGCTAGGGATTTGACTAAAGACTTAGAATTACATGATCTGTTGAAAGTACCAATAAGGGAATATTTTGAAGACAAACATCTCTTTAAACCGCATGGAAGAGCTTTGAGTTGGTTTCAGAGTTGGGCACCTTGCAAGGTTGTCATTAGATTATAAATTATTTCCATTCCAATAAAAATTCACCAAATGCTATCTATGTGCAATTCACTATAAAAAATGAAACAAACATCTCTGACATCAAGGAACATACATTCCATTGGGTCATGACTACATAAACTTTGTAAATACTACAGTGTTTTGGTGTAGTGCATTATACATGCATATTTAAGAAACTTTTTTTGAATGAATAAAAAAAATGAATGAATGGATAAATGAACAAGTGGATTACTGAACTAATAAATGATTCAATGATTGCGAGTAAGAGTAATGCATTGAGTATGAGTGGATATAGTAATGCATTCTTCAGTCTTCTCCATTATTTGAATTATATGTAATATCTGACCCTTGGTATGCCTCTATATGAATCACTACCTAAAATGGATTGCCTCATGTTTGTGAGATTGTGGAGATTTAATTGTAATTGACTAAATCAGAGAGTGGAGATAGGTCAATAAATGTCATTTTTGACAAGGTCTACTGCTATTGCTACAAGATTGTCAGTAGTAATATGAAGTGTAATTTATTGGTAAAAATGACTAACTTTTGTACCTTACTTGGACAGTGATCATAAGTTACCTAAAATAATTGAACAAATTACTATATTAAGCAAAACAAAGAACTTCCATATTTCTCTAGAACTTGTATAGATATTTTGCACAGTAAATGTTGTGTACCAAGAAACCAGTTATGTAATTAAAATTTAGACAGAATATATTAATTTAACATAGTCCAATATTGCAAAAAAGAAAAGCCAATTTCTGTAGCCTTGGTACTTTTCTGAAAGCTTTAAGACAATAATTTTTAAATGCTCTAAATCACTTTTGGTTAGAGAAATACAAATTAAAACAACTCTGAAGTACCACATCTCACCAGTCAGATTGTCTAAGATGACAAAACAGGAAAATGACAAACACTGGAGAGGATGTGGAAAAATTGGAACACTAATGCATTGTTGGTGGAGTTGTGAACTGATTCAACAATTCTGGAGAGCAATCTTGAATCATGGCCAAAAGGGCTATAAATGATCACATACCATTTGACCCAGTAATACCACTTCCAGGATTGTATGCCAAAGAGATTGTAGAAGTGGGAGGAAGACCCATATGTACAAGAAATACTTATTGTAGCTTGAATGGCCAAACAAGTTGTGTTATATGAATGTAATGGAATATTATTGTGGTATAGGAAATGAGGAGAGATGGACTTCATATATACCTGAGGCTTATATGAAATGATGCTAAGTTTGAAAAGCAGAACCAGGAGACATTTGTACACAATGACAAACACAACTTATGTGTCATGACCAGCTTTGATAGACTGGACTCTTCTCAGCAATGCAAGGTTATAAGACAACTCCAAAAGACTCATGATGGAAAGAGATGTCTACATTCAAAGAAAGATGTAGAAAGAACAGAGTTTAAATGCAGACTGAAACAAACTACCTGCTCTCTTTTTTTTATTTCATGTTTGGTTTTGTTTCCTCTGTCCCATTTTTCATTCCATTGGTTACAACCCTTCTTTACAACCATACTAATGTCTAATGTGAAAGTATTTGCAGATCCTATACTTGATTGAATGCTGCTATGGTGGGGGGGGGAGGGAAAGGAGGGGAGACAATTTGAAACTCAAGGGATTGTGGAACTGAATCTTGTACACTAAAAATAAACAAACAAATCAATTTAAAAATTAAAAAAAACATAGGAACAATAATTTCATCAAAGAGAATGACAATAATGAGACAACATACCAAAACTTATGAGATGCAGGGAAAGTGGTTTCTAGGGGAAATTTTGTATCTCTAAATGATTATATAAATAAAATAAAGAAAGAAGAGATAAACGATTTGGGCAAGAAACTTAAAAAACTAGAAAAAGAACAAATTTAAAATATTCAATTAAATACCAAATTAGAAATTCTGATAATCAAAGGAGAGATTAATAAAAAATGAAAGTAAGAAAACTATTGAACCTATAAATAAAACTACTATCTGGTTTTATGAAAAATATAATAAAATAGAAAAATGGTTGGTTAGTTTGGAAGAAAACTAAATTACCAGTATCAAAAATAAAAAAAGTATGATTTCACCACCAATGGAAAATAAATTAAAGCAATAATTAGGAAGTGTTTTCCCAATCACATGACAATAAATCTGACAACCTAAGTGAGAAGGATGAATATTTACAAAACATATAAATTATGCAGATTACAGAAGAGGGAATAGCATGCTTTAAAAAGGTCATTTTAGGAAATAAATGAATAAATCATCAATGTAGTCCTAAAGAAAAATTCAGCAGGGCCAGATGGATTTACAAGCAAATTTTACCAAACTTATAAAAACAAAACAAAACAATTAATTACAACACAATGTAAGCTATTTAGAAAAATAAGTGAAAAAAGGACCTTTACTACTTTCTTTTTATGACACAAATATGGTGCTGACACCTCAAAAAGCAAGAGATAAAACAGAGAAAGGAAATTATAGGCCAATTTTCCTAATGAATATTTGTTCATAATGTTTAAATAAAATACTAGCAAATACATTGCAGCAACTTATCATGAGTATAATACACTATGACCAGGTAGGATATATATCAGGAATGCAAGGCTTTTTTAATATTTCAAAAACTATCGGTATAATTGATCATAACAACAAAATTTACAGAAATCATACGATTATTTAAATAGATGCAGAAAAGATTTTGATAAAATATAGCATTCATTCCTATTTAAAAAAAAACAACTAGAAAGCATGATGATAAATGTTTTCCTTAAAATAAGTAGTATCTTTCTAAAACTACCAGCAAGCATTATATATAATGGGGATAAACTAGAACTTTTCACAAAAAGATGAGTAATGAAACAAGGATGCCCATTATCACCACTATTATTCTCTATTTTACTACAAATGTTAACTTTACCAAAGAGATTAGAAAAAAGAAATTGAAGGAATTAGAATAGGCAATGAAGAAACAATGCCATCACTCTTTGCAGATACTTGTATACTTAGATAACAAGCTAAAAATTAGCTTTGGTAACTTTGGTAAAGTTTCAGGATGTAAAGTAAACCCACATAAACCATCAGAATTTCTATATTATTATGAACCAAGTCCAGCAGCAAGAGATAAAAGGAGAAATTTCATTTAAAGTAAATGTAGGCAATATGAAATGTTTGGAATTCTACCTGCCAAGACAAAGCCAGGAAATTTATGAACAATAATACAAAACACTTTTCACACAAATAAATCCAAATCTAAACAATTTGAAGAAAACCACTTGATCATGGTTAGGGCAAGCTAATACAATTAAAAAGTGACAGTTCTACCTAAATTAATTTACTTATTCAGTGTCATACTAATCAAACTACCAAAATTACTTTATAGACCTAGAAAAAAATGGTAACAAAATTCATCTGGAAGAATAGAAGTTCAAGAACATGAAAGGAATCAGTGAAAAAATGCAGAGGAAAATGACCTACCTGTACCATATATAAAATGATATTATTAAGTGGCAGTCATAAAAACTCTTTGGTACTGGATAAGAAATACAGTGGTAGAGCAGTGGAATAGATCATGTATGCAAGGTACAATAGTCAATGACTATCATCTTCTACTATTTGATAAATTCAAAGACTCCAGCTACTGGGATAAAAATCACTATTTGACAAAAGATATTGGGAAAACTGGAAAATAGTATGGCAGAAACTATGTATAGAACACCATTTCACACCCTGTGCCAAGATAAGGTAAAACTGGGTACATGATTTAGACATAAGGGTTAATATCACACACAAATTAAGAAAGCAAGGAATTATTTGTCAGATCTATGGAGAAGGGAAGAATTTATTACACACACACACACACACACACACACACACACACAAACATAAACCTGCCAGTTTTCTGATGGAATTAAAGCTATCTATATTCATAAGAAAAATGCTCTAAATCACTGTGCACGATGAAGAATCATCTCACACCTATCAAATGGATTAATGTGAAGGAAAAGGAAAATTATAAATGTTGAAGAGATATGGGGAAATTGGTACACAAATGCATTGTTGGTGAAGTTGTTAATTGATCTAACCATTCAGGAGAGGAATTTGACCCTATGCCAAAAGTAATATAAAACTCTGCCTACACTTTGCTTCAGCAATACCACTACTATGTCTTTATTCCAAAGAGATAATAAAAAAAAGAATAAGGACCCATATGTACAAAAATATTTATAGTAGCTCTTTTAGTGGTGGCAAAGAATAAGAAATTTAGGGGATGCCAATAAACTGGAGAATGGCTGAACAAGTTGTGCTATATAAATGTAATGGAATATTATTATAAGAAATGATGAGCAAGAGGATTTCAGAAAATCCTGGAAAGATTTACATGAATTGATGCTGACTTAAGTGAACAGAACCAGGTAAACATTGCACACAATGACAGCAAGATTGCACAATAATTAACTGTGATGCACTTACCTCTTCTCAGCAATACAATGACCCAAGACATTTCCAAAAGCCTTGCTTTGGAAAATGCTAATAACATCCAGAAAAAGAACTATGGATTTTGAGTGGAGGTCGAAGCCTATTTTCACTTTTTTGTTGTTATTTTTTTTCCTTTCTTGTCATGTTTCCCTTGACTAACGGGGAAATATGGTTAACATAATTGTACATATATAGCTTATACCAGATTTGTTGCTATTTTGGGGAGGAGCAGGGAAGAGAAAGGGTGAGAGAAAAATTTGAAACTCAAAATAAATGTTGAAAACTATTTTTACATATATTTGAAAAAAAAATACTATCCAAAAATAGAAAATTTTGCCTCGGGAAGTAGTGGATTCCCCCTCATTAGATCTAAAAAGCTGGATTCTGAGAGAGGAATTCTAAGGTTTATTATAACTGAGATCTACTAGATTACATATTTAGACATATATACATACATAGGTGTGTACACATTTTTTTATCGGCTATACATAGTGTGTATGTCTACATGTGTACAGAGTAAATAGATAGAAAGTTCAAGATGTCTTCACTTTAAGATATGTATGTCCTTTTACACAGTGTTTTTTAATTACATTGCTTTTAATTATGTCCAAAAACATCACTTTAAAGTTATTGAAATACGTATGTGTGTGTATGTGTATACACACATATTCTGCTGAGTGGTCTGAAAAGAGATGTTTGGTCTGTGCAGTATTCATTATTTCACATTCCACTTGTAAGCAGTTTTATTAAAGTTTTAAGTGGTGCCATCTTCAGATGTCTTACATAATTATAATTAGTATTACCTGACCACAATATTATAGTGAGAATTTGGTTTCGTTTTCTTTTTTTTTCCTGTAGGTGTTGAGGCTTTCCAACACTTAGGGATTGGCATCAATACTTCTAAATTTTGGGCCAGTGACCATTATGTTGGTGTTCTCACATTTTTACTTCCTGAAATCTCTGAGGACAAGATACTAAAATGATTCCACTGAAACTATGAATTATATTTTAGATATTGGAAAGACATTTAATTCCCTCTTGCTGTTTTACTGCAGTGCAGAGGAAAATGATGAGTCTGGGGAAAACATAGCTCTTTTTGTAAGTCTGTTCCCTGTAGTTCATGAAATTCTGAAGATCTAGGTTAGCTGTGGGTCACTGTAAAGGCTCCTCCAGCACTCAAAAGGGAGGCCATCTTTCGTGAAAATATTCATGTAGGTGATTTGTTGACCTTTAGAACAATTCTTAGGTTGGACAAAACCTTGATGCTGGCATACATTAATCATGATCCATAAAATAAAGCAGTTTTGAATGAAAATTCTGGGTTGCAGGCAAATGACAGGCATATATTAGCATTTGAGTTTTAGGCAGTCATTTTAGCCTCTCAAATTCACAGCCATTCTAGAGTGAGGAGAGCTTGTGACTCTACCAAAATAAAGAAGATAGAATCAATTATAACAACTTTTTAGGGTTTTTTTAGGCTTTAAGCTGACTTTTCACTTGAATAAGAATTCATTACAAGTCTTTAGATATGTATTAAACTTCTGCTAGGCACTGGGGAGATACAAAAATAAAAATGGAAAAGTCTCTGCCTTTATGAACATTCCACTGATATCTCATATTTTTGTCAAATATCATTTCACAAAATTCGTACATATGATTACAAAAGAGACCAATTATTTTGAAATACGTTTATCAAAATAGAAATGAGGAAAGGAAGAAAGGAAGGAAAGTGCTGGGTTTGGATTCTGATTCTGACACTTATTAGTTGACCAATCTATCTGATGTTTATTTAATTTTTTCCAAAATAGTGATAATAATACCTAAAGAAGCAACTTCACAGTATTGTCATCAGGTGCCTTAAGATAATGTATTTCACTTTCCAAAATTGTAGAGATGTCAGTTTTAGTAGTAGCAGTAGGAGCAGAAGTAGTAGTAATAGTAGATGTCATTGTTTCATTGTTGTTGTAGTAATATAGAATAGAAAAATAAACATCAAAGCAAAAAAAAAAACACGACTAATTAAAATATAGGTGAAAATTCAGGTTTTGTCATTTATTATCTATGTGATATTTGGAGTTATTTATTTGCCTTGAATTATAAAATGAGAAGGTAAAACTATATGAATTGAGAAGTCAACACACTTCTAGTTCTAAATGGGTGATCCTTAGAATAAATAAATGAAAAGTACTCCAAAGTAACTTTAGAGTAATATTCCACCCCACCCTACCCTCTGCCCTTAAAAATGGGGGAGAAAAATTTTAAAGGAGAGAGAACTGATTCTGGCCATCAGACGAGAAACTCTAATTGGCTAAGTTTATTCCTTTGTGTAGACACTAAATGTCAAACAAAACAAAAGCAGTACCTTGTAGACATTCCAAACTGGCTATGGAATAGCAGTGCAGTTGTTCCCCTAAACTTTGTTTTCAAAAGGCAGGGAGCCCTGCCATTGAACTAAACACTGACATAGGTTCTTCCATTATATACACATCTATGTCCTTATTAGGTCTACCTCAAATCCTTCACAGTCTCTGTTCCTGGGAAGTCAGTCTCAACAAAGCCACAAATAGGTTCATGCAAAGTACCAGCATCACAGTCAGGCTTCCTCGGTCTTCAGCAGATACAGCTGGCCATCAGAAATCCTAAGCAGCTACATCTGGTCCTAGGACTCAGCAGAAATTTCAGCTTGTTCCCAGAATCAAAATCGCTCTGTCCATGTTTTCAAAATCAAAATCATTCTCTCCAGCAGATGGGAGTGGGGGGGCTTTCCTCTCCAACATCCCTGGTCACCTCTCTGGTGGCATCAGCTTTTGCCTCCACAGAGCTTGCTCTAAGAAGATCTGTCTTTCCCAGACAGGGTCTTTCCTTATATACAGTATTGCCCCTCCTTGTTCAGCCCCTTCCTGTTACTTCAGCAACAGGACAGGAGTTCATACCTTCTGTTTCTTTAACAGAGGCTTAATTTGAACTAGGTGCTAAGTACCTCTTAGTTTAGCAGTACAAAAGGAACTTCAAATCTCATTACTGTTACATGAATCCCATTAAGTTTTGAAGTGTAAGTATAGATACTTAAACTAAAAAGAAATTTTCCTCCCTTGCAAATGTTATGTACCTATGTTTATGTATGCATATTTGAATTCAGTGTGGAACAGAGAGAGCATGGAAAGATGGACAAGGACCTAGGAGCTGTCTGCCTTTGAAACCAGGTGACAGTTTGGTGAATCCATGTAGGATTTGGCACCATGGAAGAGGATCCAGGGAATCCGAGAAACAACCCAAGTCAAGCTGAAAAAAGACTTACTTGGATACTGTATACTTACTGAGCAATTGTAAATTTACTAGTGACCTAGGGGTGGAGGGTCTGTGTATTTTCTGATGATTGAATAGTGAATGATGAAGGATGATTGAATGATTGAATGATTGATTGACTAAATGATTGTACTTAGTGATTGATGACTAAATAATTGACTCAATAAGATTGAGCTTAGTGTGCCCCATGAGTGGATAACGTTGACTAGTATATTTTGTGTTCCTTGAGGAGGCAAATTTCCTTAAGGATGATTGGATGATTGAGTTACTAAATGATTGTTTTTTTGGAAAACTTTGTGACCACTGTGGTGAAAACTATGTGGCCATTTTCTGTGATAAATTGTGAATGCTATATTTTGATTTTCTGGGATAAGTTATAATATTGTGAATGTTGTATTTTGATTTACTCTGAATGTTTTTCCTTTGATTTGTTATGGAATAAATAGTGTGTTCACTACACTGTGTAATAAGGACCTTAAAAGTTGTTCACAGCAGCATCCTTCTAAAAAGTTGCTCTTGCTTGGCTTTACAATTCTTGATCTCATCCATATGCAAACTGCTTCCAACATCACAGGTGGCAATCTCTCCATTTCTTAGCATTCTATGACATCATTATCTATCCCCTCCACATATACTCCTTGGAAAATATTTTGCCAATAGTTTTTAATATTCTGAGTAATTGTTTACCACTCATCCTATATACTTATTTATTGATGGTTCTTCTTATCTTTTCTTAATCATACAAACATGATTTATTAGATATTTTTTCTACATTATGTGTTGCAGACAAGTCATCACTGCTAATATGTTGGAGCCTAATTGCACACACCATATAGCTTTCCATGTTTCATATGGTAAACATCAACTTAGTTGAATGATTTATAAGCAAAAAACATTACACAGGACAATAATGGGGGAAAATGTTTTGTGTCAGTGGGGAGATTGATGTGTGTGAGAGCTTTATAATTTTTGAAATGCCATCTAAACAGCTATATTCCTCATACTCAATAATGGGCCCAGACAAAAGAGATTATTCATCCATTTATTTTTCTTTTGTCTTCCTGTGTAGATTGTTACAGCCAATATCTTTTTTTTCTTTTCAAGGCTCTATGTTCTTTGAGGTATAGGAAACTTGATGTGAGTGTTATGAGTTCTCTCATAAAGGAGATGATCCAGATGACCCTACTATCTGTCAGGAATCCCTCCTCCCTTTCAAACTACCACAGCACATCTTCTAGTCAGCAGCAAATTTTTCCTTTGTGAGCACACCAGACTGAATTCTGATCAGGAAAGCCAAGAATAAGTCACAGTGAGTCATTTCTCTAACCCAGGGTAGTTTAGGAAGACAGATAAAGAGGTCTGTGGACACTAAAGTGAAGCCTTGTCAAGAAGAGAGTAAAGAGACACCAACGGGGTGGCAGTAACAGTGGTGGTAGTGGAAAATTTTTTAGTGCTCACTATAATCCTTAATTAAAGGAAATAAATAGCATAAGGAAGGAAGTGCCTCCATAGAAAAGGAATCCAGGGAATTCTTGTATTAGCACTAGGAACAGGATTGATGCCATCTGGCAGCTCTGCCACCTATTATCCAGCCCAAGTTCCGGGGCAGAAAGTTGTTGTCATGAAGCAACAGGGGGCTCAACATTTTTAAGGGGCAAGGGAGAAGTTCCAGAAACATAGATGAGCCTAGGAGCAGAAAGGAATTATCATATAATTGTAGTTACCATCCCTGACGCGTGATTGATCAAGATACTCATTCTTGACCACTATTCGACCATTCTGATTGTCTTCTCTTCTTAAAATATGAGCTCCTTAAGGGCAAAGGCTGTGGACACTTATCATATTGTATTTGTGTCATTGAATATTAACACACCATGGGGCATATAGTGAGCCTTTTTTTTTTTATTCCCAAAATGAAAATCAAATCCTAAAACTATATGTAATCACACTCCCACCCCACTCCCAAGGGAGGACTCCGTTAATCTAGATTTATGGACATTTTGGGGTTCCACATAGATATACCAGCCAAAATCAACAAACTCCATGTGGTGGGAGCAATATCCCAAGGCCTGGTCCCATACAGCTAGGCTTGTTTTTCTTTCTTTTTCTTTTATTATCGTTTGCATCATTCATTTCCACAAGATTTTGAGTTACATATTTTCTCCCCCTCTTTCCCCCCCCATCACCCCAAAAAAGCCATCCCAGTGTGTCCCCCCTCCCCCAATCTATTCTCTCCTATGTCACTTTTCGGTAGGGCAAGATCGATCTCCCAACCACAGTGCCTGTGTATCTCAAGTTCCAGTTGGATGTAGTAGTCAATAACAATAATAACAATAATTGCATATATATATACATAGATACATATTCATAACATTTGATTATGGAACTCCAGATTCCAGATTCTTTCTCTTCCTCCCTCACCTCCT
>CM053592.1:64678190-64696588 GCA_028646515.1 Pseudochirops corinnae
TAGAGGTTGATAGAAAATTCCTAATGTGCTTAAAGAACAGAGGGGTTGAATGACTTGACCAGGGTCATGTATTAGTGACAGAGGTATAATTTGAATCCATGCTTTTCTTGACCCAAAACCCAATACTCTGCTCACTATTCTAAATGTCCTCCTGGAATAATGACTGACATGTTTTGAATCCCTTTGTTATTTGAAAATCGAGTTTCTCATAAAAATGCCTTTGGCATAATAGTTATTGGATAAATATCTACTGAACTAGACTGAATCCCATGAGGAAGGTAATAGGATTATTACTGTATTCATTTCATAAAGAATTTTTTTTTAATCTGAACTCAGAGAGGAAATAATGGTATGTCCCTGGTAACCTATATTGTCTGCGTAATGGTCTAGAGTTCTGGGTTCCCAACACCAAGAACATTTTTATTTCTACTTCATCATCTTAGCTTCAATACTTAATCCTTCACCTTCCCCACTTGTTTTGAACCACTGGCACAAACTATGAAATTTAGGTATCTTGAAGAGAGAACTCATTCAGTGACTTTGGTCTTCAATGGTTCCAACTTGACTCACTCAATAACATTGGTATTTTACAACAATCAGTCTTGAAACAAAGCATCATGCAACATTACTGCTAGGTGCTAATTTGGGTGAATAATGCATACTATGAATTGGTCAAATGTATTTAAATTCATATTATTTGAAGTTATGATTATGTAAAATATGGTCAATGGTTCTAGATCAATAGAAATATACATTGAGAATTCAAATAATGCAACTACTTCATATAATTCCTTATGTGCACTAATCTAGACCTAACTGTATTTTCTTTGTTCAACTAGATAAGTCCAAAAGTTTTCTTAGACTTGCATGCCTTCATGACTCTTGACAAGTGGAACAAACCTATAGTATACATACATATACAATAAATTGGTTGGCTCTAACTTGCATGCTAATAGAAATTGTTCAAAGCTTGCTCTACTTTTATCCTCCTATTCATCATCCTTACTTCCAAAGTCCTAATCTAATTGTTCCTTATTATATGAAACTGATGCTTGATTCTTGAAAGCAATGTGAAAAAAAAAATAGTTCTGGCACATCTTACCTTACAGGGAAAACGTCTATTTAAACTAGCAATATTATTGACTGAGGCACCTAAAAAGTACTTCCAGAAAATTACCTTCACATTATTGTAAGTTTGGAACGTTGTAAATATCTAAGACAAAGTCAGGTAAGCTGGAAACACAGATTTATTACTATAGACATTCAGAGATAACTATCATTAACCATGACCTATCTTTAGCTTCCTATTTTAGTTATTTAGTCTTGCCAAGTGTTAGCATATCATAATGAATAGGGTTGGCTTTATAGGCAACACAGTCATGTCTCTTACACACACTAATTCTGTGATTCTGCCTAGGAAAATAATTTCATGTCCCTCACGCAAGCATACAATTTTAAACTACTCTTTATTTGTCAGTTTCATGTTTGATGAGGGTTTTCACACTGGGAATTTCCGATACCTATAAATCGATTGGTATGTACCAAAATTCTTTCACAGAGATACTGATCTCAGTTGTTCTGAGCCAGTGAAAGAAATAAAACAAATTTGGGGTCCTATCTCACACTCACCAGGTTGGCAAAATTGACAAAATTGAAAAAGACAAATGTTGGAAATGATATATCAAAAATGGCGCAATATTCTATTGTTGGTATGATAAATTGGTCCACCTATTTCTAAATCATTTTAGGACTTTGGCCTGAGAATTCCAAGCTCTCAAGTTTTCCCCCTACCAAAGAGATGAAATAGTGCTTCAGGGTAAATTTCAGGGTAAAAGTAAATAAGAGTGAAGGCAGAACAGGGGTCCTTCTGGAGCAATCAGAGAAGATCTGAAGAAAAGTCCCAGGATGAGGTTTCGTTTGTGTGAAGAGTAAACACATCTTGAACAACAAAAGGCAAACCCCAGAGTTAAATGAGTTGAAAGGCTGTCAGCCCCAGTAACAGGATCTTTTATCCCTAAGACAGTGATGAGTGTTGGGCATCTAAGCCAGTGAAGATTTGAGGGAACCTCTGCTGACAATGTCAGAGCCATCTGAGCTATATAGATGTGGCTGGTGACAAGAAGAAACCAGAACATATATGTTCAGTAGAAGCAGTGGGGCAGGGATGTCATTGGCTATGGGCATTTGTAGGTGGCTGGAGATCTTGGTTCCAGTTCCAGAACTGGAGATTGAAAGAGGATCTGAGACCAGAGACACAATCCCTTAGAACCCAGGAAAAGAGGTGATTATAAAAAGAGAGCTAGTACATATTTAAAAAAAATAATAGGCAAAGGAGAAAAAAAATTCAACCATAGAATGTTATTATGGAAATAGAGAATACTAGGGTTCACTCTCAGAGGATGATAATGAAGCAAAGAAACTTTCTTCTACCCCAAAGTGTAATGCCAAATGGTTGCCTGCTAAAAAGAAAACCATAGAAGAATGTAAAAATGTCTTCAGAAATCAAATGAGAGAGATAGAGGGAAAAATGAGCAATCTAAGAAAAAACAGAAGATTAGAAAAAGAAAGTCAACCAATTAGAAAAGGAGATGTAGAATCTTAAGAAAGAAAATGCTTCCTTGAAAATCAGAACTGGGAAAGAGATAGTCGGTGAAGTTATAAGAGATCAAGAAATAATGAAACAAAATATAAACAATAAAAAAAATAGAAGAGAATGGGAAACATCTCATAAGAAAAATGATTTGGAGAACAGATCAAAAAGAGAAAATATAAAAATAATTGGTTTACCTGGAAGCTATGATAAAATAAATTTTGATATAATATTACAAGAAATAATTAAAGAAGATTCTCTTGAAGCACTAGAAAAAGAGAGGAAACTTGACATAGGAAAAAAAAAAAAACCTACCAATCACCACCTGAAAAGGATCCTATGAGGAAAATCCATAGGAATATTATAGTCAAATTCTGAAATGCCAAGCTCAAGTATACAATATTACAAGCAAGAAAAAAATAAAAATAAGCATGAGCCTGCCATAGTTATAATCACACAAGGCCTAGCAGCAGTGTCGTTAAAGACAGTAGGTCTTAGAGCACTATATATCGAATAGGAAAAGAACTGGGGTTTTGGCTGAAAATAAAAATAACCAGCAAAGCTAAGCACAATCCCAACTACAAAAAATTGACATTTAATAAGCTGATACTTTCAGAACTTCACTTAAAAAATGAACTTAATAAAAGATTTTACATACAAGAACTGAGAGAAATACAAGGCACGAATAGAAGACTAACTATAAGGGACTCAATAAGGAGAAACTATTTGTCTTTTATGCATGTAAAATGTAAAATGTATGTCTAGGATTGTTACTAGTAATTGAGTAGTTTTTAAGAAAAATTGGGTTAGAATTGTGTATGATATGACTTTTAAAAAATAAAGCTGTTTAGCAATAGCTACAAAGACAAATTAATTTATGCAAATGAGACTGAAGAGGTATATCAGAAAGCACCCTAGTATATCCAGAATGGCTGCTAGCACAGGTTCTTAGATCTGCTTTTCTAAAGGAAAGCAACTCAAAATGGATTAACAGTCTTACTTTAATCAATCAAACATATATCATTTACCTAGTTCAGGGAAAAAGTTAGCACCCTGAACTTCAGAGAATACAAACAGTTACAAGCAGAAGTTACAAGCAGATGAAGAAATAGATCAGCAGACAGGCTTCCAAACCGTCTGACCATTACATCCATACCAAGTCAGAGAGGGAAGCATCAACACCTGGGTTTTCAAAGCCAGAGGGCTCAATGGCTTCCCAGAGTCTCCTCTGGCCAAATCACACAACTCTTCTCAAAGTGAGCCCCAAAACAAAAACTCACATCAGGGCCTATATAGCCTTCTCTTGGATAGAGAAAGTTGCAGCCCTCTTGACCCACTGCCCAATCACAAAGTAATAAGGCATGGGCATTCCTGAAAAACAAGCTTCCCTCCACTGGCTCCATGTGGCCACATTCAGCCTATTTGGGGGCAGAGTATACTTTCAAATCAGGGAAGGTTCTCAGAGCCACTTAAGCCTATCAAAGGGCCTAGGGTCAGGGAAGATCTTCAGATTCCCATAACAAAAGGAAGAAATGTCAAAGAGAAATTAGATGAGGGAGGAGATCTGGTAGTTCTGGAAACCTACATTCATCCGAAAAGAGTTTAAGAGGGAACAATACACACATACATACATACATATGTATGTATGTATGTATAAAACTCTTCTAAATTCAGAAAGAAATAAAATGCTAAGAGAATAGGGAAAGAGGAGAGGATAAGGGAGGGTTCTCTAGAGGGCAAGGTGAGGGAATAGGTTAAAATGGGATATGGAGGGGTATTCAGATTAATAAGAATGGGAGGATAAGGGAGGAAGAGGACAAGGGGGAAGACTGAGGAAATAGTACAAAGGAGGCTTATAGAATGGTGTTTTTATTTAAGGGAATGGGAGGATAAGGAAAGATCCTTGGAGTGTGGTAGGTTAAGTAATACAAGGGCAAGGTAGAGGTTCAAAGTAAAGTAGAGGAGTTAGGAGGGATAAGAAATAAGAGATACACACAAAAAAACCCCATAAAAACAAAGATCAAAAATAGAATTTGTTAAGGAAAGTATATACATAAACATATATGTGTGTATTTGTGTATATGTATATATATGTTTCTCCATATATAAATATAGCCATGCTTAATTAATGGGGGAATAACAAAAAATGCACAGCAGAAAAGAAAAGAAAAGTAACAAGGAAGCAAAGAGAAGAAGGGTAGCTCTCAATACAATGTGTAGTACTTATTATATAGGTTTTCTTGAAATAAAAATTGTTTGCTATATAATTTGAATCTTCTCTTACTGTGCACATGACATGCTCCCAATTATGTATATAAATTTCAATATTTAAGTTTATAATATTTATTTTTCTTTTCTTATCTTACATTTAAGTTTCATATACATGCACACAGTGTGTGTGTATGTGTATGTGTGCATAAACTTTGGCCCCCAAATTGCTAACTATATAACCTTTAACCTAGAAATGTCACTAGTTGGTCTAACACCAACGACACTTAATACTGAGTGTTTATATCCATCCATCCATACATGTACTACCTGTCTGTCTGTCTGTCTATCTATCTACCTATCCATCTGTATAAATGTATATTTATTTTTGCATATATTTTATATGTGTATAAACACATTTTAATGCATATGTGTGTATCAGTCTTGCAGCTCTGTTTCTGGTGGTAAACATACTGGCAATTTGGAAGGTACCCATAATTTGTGGAATGACTGAATAAATTATGGTATATGAATATGATGAAAAATAATTAGTCAAAAAATAACCAAAAAAAGAGATGGTTTCAAAAGAACTAAGAAGATATGCACAAACTGATTTAGATTGAAGTGAGCAGAACCCAGGGAACAATTTAAACAAAATCAGCAAACAGATTTGAAAGACTTAAGAACTCTGATCAATGCTTTGCCCAACCATGTTTCCAGAGTACTAATGATTTCACGGCAACTATTAACCAGAGTATAATATTTTCCTACTATTCTATCACTTTCTAATCACAGAATTCTATCCATGTGTCCCATCAGTCTTTTTTCTCAGTTCCTACCATTCCAAAGGATCATATATTAGAGGTGAAAACTCAGAAGTCATCTAGTTCAATACATAACCTTCAATTCATGTCTCAATCTTTCTTTCACATTTCACTTTCCTCACATTTCCCTTCACTATCCTTTAACACATAAACTTAGTTATTAGGTAAACTGTGGAAAACCCACAAATAGGCTCTCTTTAAAAAAAAAGTTAGAAATATATTCTTTTGTCCTTTTTACTCTAAATTCTTATCTTCAAATTACAGTTGTACCCATCAGTTAGAGCTATAGCCTCAAATTAAAAGTGATGATCCAACGACCTAGAGCCACTATTTCTTTTCTTTATGTGAAGCATGCTATTAAACAAGAAATAGCTTTAAAATTAATCCATCTGAATTGTATCATCTATGGTCAAAACCCTGAAACAAGACACTGAAGGAGAAAAATGATAATGTCAAAGATAAAGAGGTCCCATAAATACAAAAATAGTTTCCAGCAGAAAAATAGAAATGAAGTGAGTGTCCTTTGACTGAGGAATGATGGAACAAATTGTGGTATATGAATGAAACAGAATATTTTGCTCCCTTAGAAATGACGAATATGAGGAATAAAGAGAACCATGGGAAGACTTGAAGGACGTGGTCAGGAGTGAAATAAGCAGAAACAGAACAACAATAAAGAAAATTATTATAACATAAATGAAAACATTTCAAAAACACTTAACACTGTACTTTCAAAGACTCTTCTCAGTCCTGGAGCATCTCCCTCTTTTGGTTGCAGAGAGTTATACATTTTGGCGGAAGTCTGTTTGTGTGGAAGTGTGTATAGAATGTTATATATGTGGTTGCTTTGCAAGTTTATTTTGCCTATACTTATTTGTTACAAAAAGGAATTCTGGGGTGTGGGTGCTAGCAGTTAATAGGAAATAACTGTGGTTCAAAACAAAAGACATCAATAAAATTAAAATTAAAATAAGAGAAAGGAATTATAGGATTTCCAAAGGAAAAACTTTCTTGGGGATTGAAAAAGGAGACTAGCATGCCTTTTGGACTCTTGATCAATGAGACAAATCTATAGTGTGTGTATATATATATATATACATACATACATATATATATATATATGCATGCTGCCATTCTCTTTGTTTGCCAATAGAGCCAAAAGGAAGAGAAAGTGCAGGATTCATTAGACAATGTCAAGAAAGTAAAAGTTCCACTTTGTGGTAACAAGACAAGAAAGGAAAACTAGACCCAAACCTTGCCCATATGTTCAGTGGTAAAGAAAACTTTAAATATGCTCTAAAAAAAATGTGAAGTGAGGAGGAGGAGGTCCTGAGAGCCATAGAAAGTGTGTTCCAAATGGCAAGGGGATATGAAAATGTGAAATGTGAAAATGAGTGTGGAACACAGCCCTTCACTCCACCGACACTCTGTGAGATCCTGTAAGAGGGACATATGGAAGCTCAAAACAACCAGAAAGTGGGAACTTCTTAGCAGCAATCGTGATGATTTTTAAAAATCCATATACCTCTAAAGAGCTCCCCCAGTCATCCTGACCTGCTAGTGGTTCCCTTTACCTGACTTTCCATCTCTCACCTCTATGCATTTGCACTGATGATCCATTCCACAGTGCTCTTCTCTTCACCTCTTCCTTCAATAGTCCCAAGTGTTCTTCAGAACCTAGCTCCTATTCTCCCTGCCCCCCCCACCATTGTTTGTGCAACTTTCATAATGAATTTACTTTGTGTTTACTTATATTAGACCATTAGCACCTTGGAAGCAGGAGTTGTTTTTATTTAGTTATTTTGTATTTCTTTTGTTTTTGCTTTTCTGTGTATACTTAGGACTAAGCACAGTGCCTGCAACATGTTGAATACATAATGAATGCTTGCAGATTGATTATATATGTGCACGCTGTACTCCTGACGTAGAAAGTAAACTCTTAAAGGATAGAGACTGTTTTTATTTTTGTCTTTTTATTCCTTCGTAGTGTGTCGCACCTCATAAAATGTATGCTGAACTAATACAGTGCCTGTGAGAAATAAAGTCATCTTATTTGTCAAAGGATGGACAAAATGCTTTTGATTTTTCCCCACAATGACCAAAAGAGACAAGGAGAACATGACAATAGAAAATGGGCTGCTCTATGTCAGTAACAAATTCATTGCTTTTAATAATTTACTTGCTGTCTCAGAGAAATCACACCTCTAAAATGTGATTTATTTGACAGGAAAAGATGCTGATTCATCCAGAAACAAAATATTTAACAGAAAATTAGTACATTAAAACAAATGTTGTAAGAGTTTTGTGCATTTTTTCATTAAAGGAAAGATGTTTCACTTATTATTAAGCAACATTTAAGAAATATTTATTAAGCAGTCTGTGACACTGTGCAAATTGCTCGTGATACTAAAACAAAAATCAAATAGCCCCTGTTCTCAAGGAGTTTCCATTCTCCTTGTTTATACATATACAAAGATAAATATAGAGCAAGGAAAGGGAAAGAAGCACAGAATACAACTGGGAGGTGGAGGGTAAGGGAAGAGAAGTCAAAGGAAGCTTTCAAGAAGAAAGCAATGACTGAGAAGAGCCTTGAAGGGAAAGAAACATTACAAAAAGGTGTAGATGAGGAGAGTATTTCTTTTAGAACTGGATCCAACTTTCATGAATGCATAGAGGTGGGAGAGAAATCAGTTCTAGGAATGGATCTTACTCATGTCTGGATAGAATTTAGAATTCACAAAGCAGAACAGAGAAAATGAGACTGAATTGTAGGTAAGAACTAGATTGTAGAGAGCTTTAAACATGTTTGAAAATTGTGTTTTATTCTTGAGGCGATGGGGAGCTACTGAAGGGAGGGAACATCACTGTTTTGTTTTGTTCTTCACATTTTTATTGTCATTCTCTGACAAGGTCACATCCAGATTTCAAGTTACACTAGGAACGAAATAGCCCAACCCTTTCCAGTATTATTTTCCTCTTGTCCCCATGAAGTCCCCTTCAGAGTCATCTGAACCATTCTGTCCTGCCAGGTCATTCTTTCTTCTTCTGGATTTAGGGAACTAAGTATGATAAATCCTCAATGACATGGAATGTAGAACAGAGGAAGAACTGAAAAGTGTTGATAGGGCTCAGCAAGGTCCTTACTTCCTTTACCTCCATGTCCCTAAGGTCTATATTTTTTCTAAGACCCTACCAAGGGAGAAAAAAATAATTTATCTAAATACTTTACATCTCATAGGGCTTAGGACGTGTATTAAAACTGATATTCCTTTCAAATCTTTTCTATCGTTCAATCTCTTTGAGGTAAACAATCCCTCTAACAATGAATATGGTGACATCTATTCTTTCTCTGTGGGATCCTTGTCCATGTCTTTACATAAATCCTGCAAAGAGGAACTAACCAATCTGCTACTTCTAAATCTTTTCCAGGAATGTGCTTTATCTACCTTGTACCTGATGTAGAAACACTTCTTGAATTATCAAGGTGAGAATTTACAGCTTAAAAATTGGCAACTGTTTACAGATCAGGACTTGATATATCATTTTACTAATTGTCAAGTCCAAGGAGAGGATGGAGAAAATGCTAATAATGTAGATTAAGCTTAAAAGTATACCCTATTGAATATTTTGTTGTTGTTGAGTCATTTGCACTGTCTTAAGAAAATGGTGGAACAAATGTTAATGCCGACTAAACTTTATCCTGTATACATTTTTTTTGATAGGAGTAGGGAGCTAGTTGTAGATCTTACAAAATACTTTATTAAAAAAAAATTCCAGTGTGAATAGATATTTATCATTTCTAAAAGGATCTTATTGTTATGTTCAAAACATTTATTTTACATGAAATTATTATTAAAAACATCATATAGACAAGCAGGATATTCAAGAAAATTGTGACAAATCATTTTAAAATAAATTAAATATAATTAGCTTCTATCCAGTAAAAAAAAAAAATCCATGCTATTATTGTAAAGGTATTATATAACCTACTGTTTTCACCTCACAGTCCATGAATATTTTCAGGATGGGTCATCATGATGTAATTATTTTCTTGAGATTGACAGAAACAGCCAATCTATTATACATTTTTATGGCACGCTAATTTTCCATCTGTCCAGGATAGTTCTTTTCACTTGCCAATATTTAACAGGAGAGTTACAAGATTTGAAAACCAGCTCTACTTCTAATTGCAGGTCGACAAATTATTAATGCAGGCTTCTCACTAAGAGAAGAAATGTGTGCTTTTATAAAAGTCATTTTCATGTTAGAACCAAAAAGAAAAAAAAAACAAAATGAAAAAGGGCAGGTTATTACAACTGTGTCCCTCAAATTCATAATATTTTCTAAATAATATAATTATGTTCCACATTCTCTATTTTCTTTCCTTATATCTGGAAACTCTCCTTTTCATTGGACACAATTTTCCCCAGGAAAACTTCACTTACTAAGTCTGTGACCATATTATTTCAAAATAAGTGGTCAGTGTGTAGAAATATTCACCCCAAACTGATTATTCTTATATGTGTGCATGTGTGTGTATTTGCATGTATGGTGGCTTTTGGATGGTGGCATATAAAGTTTGGATGCAGTTCCCTCTTCAGTGAGTTTTAGTAACAAATAATCATGACTGGCAGTTATCTTTGTACTTAGTATAAGCAATCATTAGGTAATTTTACTGCATTAGACATTATGCAATGCATATTATTTAAATTCACTGTGCCATCATTTATTTGGCACATAATCACAGGTCTATGAGGGCCTGCAAATGTTTTAGAGAGTATGCATAGAAAACAAGGTCAAGAGGATATAGAGAATGACATAAAACTAGCTGCTATAGGAATCATGTAAATTGGGGAAATTTCTAGGAAATGCATAATGTGGACTAAGGCTCATTACAAAAGGAATAAACAAAGAATGATGCTATCACAGGAAGTGCAGACTAAAAAATAACATTAAAAAGAACCCTAAAAAATGGATCACAATTTGGAGCTCATAGGATAAATAGGAAATAAAGAATATAATATGAATCAGATGTTCCATAGAGACTGTTCTTAATAAATGGGATGTAAGGAAATTTATGACCTTTACGTATGGCACCCAAAATGCTAGCTCTCACTTATCCTAAAGGAGTTCATACTCCTGTGTTTTCTCTGAGTCAATGAAAAACTTATTTCCATTAATGTCAATAAAGCAACGAGTCCACCGATGTAGCAGTAATATTGGGCAAGGTAAATGTAGTGGTGCTGATTAGATAAATAGCCAGCTGATGTGACAATTATCAGAACTAGTGTTGGCAAGTAGCAATACATCAGCACTTTTTTCTTTTAATTTATTGGAATGCTCTGAATACAGATTAACTTCCTTAGCTTAATATTTCTTGGCTCATTAGCATTAAAACGAGAACTGCAAGTTCTTGGGAACAACCTTTAAATTGTTTTTCTTACTTCAGCCTAAGTTCCCAAAGTATCTCCCAATATCCTTGAATTCACATTTTGACATGCTCCCTTCCTTCTGAGGCTCTTCTTAATATGACCTTTGTCCTGGGCTTTCCAACATTAGTTGCACATGGGCAAACTGGAGAAACTCACATAGAACTTACTAGCTTTTATTTAGTTTTCTTGGTGAAAGCTATAACCAGTGTGAGGCATCTGGCCTTTGCCACAAAACCCTCTGAGTTAGAAGGTCCTGACATTCCTTAGAGTCGAGCTGGGGTGAGACCTACTGCTCAGTATCCTTATCTGAGTGATATAAAATCTGTATTTCCCACAGTTGGGGAATAACTACCTTAAGCCCTGTACCCCAAAAATGGAGCTTTTCTGACATTTGCTGCAGGCACAATTCCTAATTATGGCCAGTTCTAAAGCTAAAAGCTTTGTGTTGCCTATGAAAAAACTTGATTGTCAATGTTCTTGTATAAATGTACACAAATATGTGAATGTGATAATATAACATGCTCATGTGTGCATATACATCCATTTTATGAAAGGACATATAAATTCAACTGGTTTTAAATTCCATTCCATATAGTTCAGTGCAGTGACCTGTATCAGCTAAAATATTGTATTTTCTTTCCTGGAAATATAAGATACTTCCATAAAAGATTATAATTTCTCTAATCTTTTTTTCTGACTTTTCCCCTTTCAGTGAGCTTCCAATCTTCACTTTCTTTTTACAAAAACATAGTTATACTTCAGTTTTAGCCTTCAATTTCTAGATTTTGAAATTATTTCTAAAATTTGAAACTGTTATTTCCAGTCTTCTTGTTCTCAATCTATTGATTTTAAATCAAACTGAAGGATATTTTCTTCTAATACATTTTTAAATGATACATCATTTTTCTCCTTTAGGTACAATGTTGGATTTTAGCTTGTGGTAACACACATTGGAGAAAAAACAACTTGAAAGTTGTCCTTTAAGATTTTCAGTTATGTTCATCATAGCAGTATTTCAACCTGTGGCAGTCCAGTGCAAAGTGTTAGGCAGAATGATAATCTAGAGTCCATACATTGGAAAACATACATACATACATACATTCACATGCAAATATGCACAGAGAACACCTTTCCCACATTCCTCCTTGCCATCAAGATTTTTCCAAAAGACATTGTTCTTATTGAGGTGACTTGGGAGTCAGGACTTATCTGATAGATTCTTATTGTGAGAAAAAAAAATGTTACAATCAATTGCAAGCATTAAACTATGCTTTGGCTGCTACTACAAATGAAAATTGTATTGAAAAGTATTTAAGATGTCATGGATCATGGATTTAGAAGTAGAGAAGGGACTTAAAGTTTATCCAGTAGTTTACCTCATTTTACAAGTGAGACAGCTGAGATCCAGATACATTAAGGGACTTGTCTGAAGTCATAAAGGGAGTAAATGGGAGACACAAAATTCATATTCAGATCCTGACCCCAAATTCAGTACTCTCTCATTATATTGCTTTCATATTTTTAAATAAATTCACAAAATGGAAAGTTAAAAAAAATGTTTGAAATCAATCAAGCATTCATGACTGTTCTGTTATCTAAATTAAACCAATTCATTTAAATTGTTCACCTTCTATTTGTTTGTACATGAAACAGCCCCAGACTTCAGTACCCACTATAGCACAAAGTATGGATTTAATCTGTTTATTGAATTATATATATAAATTCAAACCTGACATTTTGAATTAAAAAAGAACAGTTTTCTAAATTTAAAATGGGACAAGAGGAATTTGATAGGACTTCAAAAGAAAATGAGTCTGCAGGTATTGGTAGACCACAAACTGAATGAATCAGCAAAATATGGTAGCTTAAAAATATGTAGCTTGTAAGAATAAGTATGTGATACTCCCATTGTATTCTACCTCTGGAATGCACCTGGAGTCTCAGGTTTCAGGAAGTAAAATAATAATCTGATGGCATCCAAAGAGGGCAATCTGAGGTGATAAAGGTGCTTGAAATCATCCCATATGAATATCAATTAAATTGTATAGAGGTGCTTTCCCTAGAGAAGACTCACTGTGGATGTCAAAGTTGTCTTGAAATTTTTGAAAAACTGAAATGTGGAAGAGGGATGGAACCACTGTGTTTTTCCTCAGAGGACAGCATTAGTGGTGTGAAAACCACAAAGCAAAGGGAAGGCAAATTTGACCTTGATGTTTGGGGGAATTATAGTTATCTCAAAGTGGAATGGGCTGCCTTGGGAGTCACTGATTTTCAGAGAATTTCCAATCAGGACTTTGAGTCTAGAAAGCAATTATTTCATCATGAAAGAAACTAAAAAAGAGCAACAGTCTCTATGTAGATTACCACTGAAATCCCATACCCCTCCCTCTATAAGTATTTGGACAAAAAACTGCAGATAATTTGTCAGATTTTTTGCCCCCTTTTTGCTATAGGTTGCAATAGATGACCAGTGATGCCCCATCCAACTGAAATAGGTATTGTGAGTTTTTAAGTTATTCAGACATATCCAGACTGGATAGCATGGAGGTGCTCAAATAGTATAAAAGCACAAGGCAGAAATTTCTTAACATTGGACCAAAAAATTTGTTTTTCTTCATCCTTTTCTGAACAAAGCTGGAAAAAAGTGTGCTAAAGTTAAAAATCAAATAAGAACAAAAGCCGATTTACAAAGTACAAAGAGTAACATTTTGAACTTGAAAATGTATATAAAACATTTTGCAACAGAAATTGAAATAAATGTAATAAATGGGAGTATTTTGAATGGTATCACACATGTGGGCTATTGCCCACGTACATATGTATTTGGTTCTTGCATTGGATTAACACTGGCATTATCAAGCTAAAAATTATAAGCTAAGTGATGCATTTTTCTTGTTGTTTTTCTAGAGGATAATCTTCTTTGGAGTTAGTGGTTTTTGTCTTGGTGAACAATCATCTTTAAGGGATTATATCAAAGTTTCTAAATTCAAATGTTGTTCAGAAAGATGTCATAAAAATAGTTGAAGAAACTAGCCTTATCTAATTCCTAAGGTTCAAATATTGATGTAATTAAAATATAAGCAACCAAAAGCCAGGGGAAAATGTTAGCCTGTAAGTATGTTCATCACAGTTTTCCACAAGAATCAACCTTAAGAGATGACCATAAATGGGGCGGCTAGGTGGTGCAATGAATAGAGCATCAGCCCTGGAGACAGGAGGACCTGAGTGCTAATCCTGCCTCAGACATGTACTTGACATGTACTAGCCATGTGACCTTGTGCAAGTCACATAACCCCAATTTCCCTGCCTCCCCCCCTCCGAGAGAGAGAGAGAGAGAGAGAGACAGAGACAGAGAGACGGCCATAAAACATAACAATAAGAACAGAGGACTAAGGATTGAGATGTTTGCTTTTAAGTAAGTAGAATTTAAAGTATGGAAATTTAGTGGTGATGTGCACAGTAGTTGTTGTTTTTTTTTCTTCCTCTATGATGAAATAATTGCTCTCTATGCTTGACATACTGATTAGAAACCCTCTGAAAAGCAAAAGTGAAAGGGCAAACCTGGCGTCCATGGACACCTAAAGTGGTCTATGAATATATTTCACAGTATTCTGTGAACTTTGATACAGAAAAAAAATCTTCTTTGAATAATTCAGCCTTCTTAAACTTTTTTTCAGAATTCCTCCCTACAGTCTCAACCCACCTAGCTTCTTTAATAGGTTCTATGAAAATATAACTTTAATTGAAACAATGTTGCAAGGGCAGCTCTTTGCATAGCAACAGTCTTATAAACAGAAGATATATTCCTGGGCATCTAAAATGCAGACAAATTTAAAGTTCTTTTGGAAACTTGTAACTTTCTTCTTAAGTAAGTAATGATGAAAAGATTAGATCATAGGAGAGCATGGTGTCTGTCCTGCACTGGGATGAACTATATTGGACAATACATGTTTACATATGTAAATTAATTAAGTCAAGGAGATATGGCACCCTAACTCATGAGGGAGATACCCTGAGACTTTAGTTGGTGTTAGGGTGAGAATTAAAGATTTCCTCTTTATATGAGGCATAGGGAGAATAAATGCAGAGATTAGAGACAAGATGGAAGAGTAGAAAGTAAATTGTCACAAGCCTCCTATATTCTCTTCCAAACAACCATAAAATGGTGTTCCAAAACAAATCCTACAACAGGAGAACCAGCAGAAAGACAGGATGAAATATGCTTTTAGGCCAAGAAATTTGAAAGATTGACAAGAAAGCTCTGTCTCACTTGGGTAAAAGAGGAATTCACTCTGGAACAGGAAGCATCCCAGTAAGCCAGGAGCAAGTGCCACTTCATCAAAACAGTCAGAGATCCTGGCACTCAGTGTGGTGGAGCAGGCAAATCCAGTACCAGGAACACCATGTGCCTCAGCATAGCCAGGGAATTAGGCAGACTCCAGTTCTGAGAACCTATACATGCTTCAGCACAGCACCGGGCAAACAGGGAACCTACAGCAACCAGATCACTATGTGCTCCTGCTAAGCTACAGAGAAATGTAGACACATCCCATTGGCCTCAGCACACCTCTAACACTAGCACCCCAGATCAATACCAGGTAAGCTGCCAGACTCTTACAGTCTCCAGCAGCACACGCCACACCCAACCTCCTCAGTGCAGCCCTAGAAACAAGGATCCCCTGTGGACTTCAGGACAATGCAGCACCAAGGCCAACAGTCCATGGCACAAAAAAGTCTGAGACAGTTCTGCTTGCATCTTGGGAGCAGATCTCATTTTTTTAAGGAAAAAAAAAAGAAAGATAAGTAGAAAACAACAACAACAAAATAATCCTGACATACAAAGTTATTGTGGTGACAGGGAAGATCAAGACACAAAGTCAGAAGAGGAAAACGATGTCAGATATCCTGGAACCAAACAGCAAAATAGGAATTGAAAGAATACACCAATCACCTCAGGAAAGACATACCAAAAATAAAGCTCCAAGGAACATTATAGCCAAATTACAGATCAGGTAAAGGAAACAAAATGCTACAAGTGACCAGAAAGAAATAATTTAAAAATCAGGAAGCCACAATCAGGATTACACAGGACTTGGCATCTGCAGCCTTAAAGAATTGGAGATCATGGAACATAATATTCTGGAAGTCAAAGGAACTAGTACTATACCCAAGAATCACCTACCTGGAAAAATTAAGCACAATATTCCAAGGGAAAAAATGTTTTTTCAATTAAAATAGAATTTTTTCAAGCTTTCATAATGAGAAGATCAGAATTGAACAAAAACTTGACCTCCAATATTAAGACCCAAAACAAGCCTTAAAAAGGTAAAAAGGGAAAAGAAAACATAAGAGATTTAATGGAGCTGAAATGTTTACATTCCTACATGGGAAGATGATACTTGTAGTTCTTTGAAAAATTGTACTACTAATAGTAGAGCTAGAAGGATTATGCATAGACAGAGGGCAAAGTTATAAGGTGAACTTGAGGAAATGGCAAAAAAAAAATCATTGGGTGCATAAGTAACAGAGAGGTAGAATGGGGCAAATTATTTCTCTTGAAGAGCTGCAAAAACCCTGATGGAGGGTCGACAATGGGCATTCGTTGAACTTTACTCAACAGTATTGGTTCAAAGAGTGAATAATGTACACAATCAGTTGAACATAGAAATCTATCTCACACAACAGGAAAGGAGGAGGGCAGGAGATTCAGCAAAGATTTTTTTTTTGTTAGGGACCAACAGAAGAGTGGACAGACCTGAGGAGTAGACAGAAGGAAAAACATTGTTGAGGAGTGAAAGAGTGAAAGAAGAGAGATGACAAATGGGAGGAAAAATAGGATGGAAGAAATACACCGTTGGGAATCATAACTATGTTTGTGAATCAGATGAATTTTCCTATAAAATGGAAGCAGAAAGCAGAGAAGAATGAAAACCAGAATCTTATAATATGTTGTTTATAAGAACAACACTTAAAGTAGAAGAGATACACACAGACTAAAGATAAAAGAACTAGAGCAGAATCCACTATGCTTCAGGTGAAGTTAAAAAGAGCAGCAATTCTGATCTTAGACAAAGCAAAAGCAAAAACAGAACAAATTAAAAGAGATAAGGAAGGAAATTAAATCTTGCTAAAAGGTACCACAGACAATGAAGTAATAGCCATACTAAACATATATGCATAACATTCAAATTCCTTTTTTTTCTTTGTTTTTTTTTAAATTTATTTATTTTTAGTTTGCAAAATTCATTTCCAAAAGATTTGGGGTTGCAATTTTTTTCTCTCCTGTCTTTCCCCTACCCCCCACTCCAAAATAGCAAGCCTACTGAATACCCTTTCCCCCAATCTATTCTCTTTTATATCCTACCCTTTTACCCCCTAAATTTCTAGTAAGGCAATACAGGTTTCTATACCCTAGTACCCATATATCTTATTTCCCAGTTGCATGTAAATTTTTTTTTAAACACTTGCTTTCAAAACTTTGAGTTCCAGATTTTTTTCCCCTTCTTCCCTCCTCACCCACCCCCACGAGGAAGATAAACAATTCAATATAGATTGCAAATGTGCAGTTACCCAACTCATTTTCATACTACATATATTGTGGATGACTAACTAAATTTACCTCCATCCTATCATGCCCCCCAATTATTCTGTTTTCTACTTTGACCCTATCCCTATTCAAAAATGTTTGCTTCTAACTACCCTCTCCCTCAAGCTGCCCTCCCTTCTAGCCTCCTCTCTCTTATCCCTTACCCCCTATTTTCCTGTAGGTTAAGATACCCAATTGAGTGTGTATGTTATTCTCTCCCTAGAACAAATTCAATGAGAATAAGGTTGACCCATTCCCTTTCACTTCCCTGCTCTTCCCCTCCATTGTAATAGTTTTCTCTTGCCTCTTTTATAAGAGATAATTTACTCTAATCTATCCCTCCCCTTCTTCTTCTCCAAAAAAATTCCTCTGTCACCTCTTAATTTTATATTTTAGATATCATCCCTTTGGATTCAACTCATCCTGTGCCCTCTGTCTATGTATACAGCAGCATACAAATGCCCACACTCACATATATATTTATATACATATACATGCTCCTATACATACATACATACATCTATGTATATAGAGAGATATAGATATAGATATTCAGCTATCCTTATACTGAGAAAAGTCTTATGAGTTACAAATATCATATTTCCTGTAGGATTTTAAATCATTCAACTTAATAAGTTTCTTACGATTTCTTTTTCCTGTTTACCTTCTCATGCTTCACTTGTTTCTTGTATTGGAAAGTCAGATTTTTCTATTCAGCTCAGGTTTCTTCATCAAGGATGCTTGAAAGTCCTCTATTT
>CM053592.1:64704245-64719912 GCA_028646515.1 Pseudochirops corinnae
TCTTTCCCCTACCCACCCCACCAAAACAGCAATTCCACTGTATAACCCCTCCCCCAATCGGCTCTCTCCTATATCCTCCTCCATCACCCCTCTGACTTTCTGGTAGAGCAAGATGGATTTTCCTATGCCAGTGCCTGTATATCGTATTTCTGAGTTGCATTGTAAATAATAATAATAATAATAATAATAATAATAATAATATACTTTTTTAACATATGATTTTAGAACTTTAAATTCTAGATTCTTTACCTTCCTCCCTTGTCACCCACGCCCACTGGAAAGACAAGCAATTCAATACAGGCCACACATGTGTAGTTATGCAGAACATCTCCACAATGGACATATTGTGTAACACTGACAATATTTCCCTCCTTTCTATCCCTCCCTCCCTTTGCTCTATTCTCTGCTTTGTCCCTGTCCCTTTACAGAAGTGTGTGCTTCTAACAACCCTACCCCCCAACCTGCCCTCCCCACTATCATCTCCGCTCTCATCCCCTTCCCCCCTACTCTCCTGCTGGGCAAGATACCCATTTTAGAGTGTATGTCATTCCCTCCCTAAGCCAAATTCAATGAGAATAAGGTTGGCCCATTCTCTTTTTGCCTTCCTGTTCTTCCCCTCCATTATAAGTTATCCCTTGCCTCTTCTATATGAAGCGATTGACTCAATTCTGTCTCTCTCTTTCTCCTCTCATTCTATTCTTCTCCCACTTCTTAATTTCACCTTTTAAGATATCATCCCTTCCTATTCAATTGATCCTGTGCCCTCTGTCTATGTATACATATATACACACATTTCCATATGTATTCATTTGTATATATACCCTTCTACATAGACATATGTGTATGTATATCTATCTATCTATCTATCTATCCACATTTATATTCCCTTCACCTATCCTCATACTGAGAAAAGTTTCATAAGTTACAATACTCATTTTTCCATGTTGGCATGTAAATAGTTCAATTTTGGTAAGTTCCTTATGATTTCTTTTCCATGTTTACCTTCTCATGCTTCTTGTGTTTGAATGTCAAATTTTCTATTCAGTCCTGAGGTTTTCCTCAAGAATGCTTTGAAGTCATCCACCTCATTGAATGACCATATTTTCCCCTGAAACATTATATTCAGTTTTGCTGGATATATGCACACCCAGTCTTCTGTTCTACTTATATCCTAGATCAGTGGTTCTCAACCTTCCTAACACTGTGACCCTTTAATACAGTTCCTCGTGTTGTGGTGACCCCCAACCATAAAATTATTTTTGTTGCTACTTCATAACTATAATTTTGATACTGTTATAAATCTATTTTCATTGTTACAAATTGAACATAACCCACAGGTTGAGAACTGCTGTCCTAGATCCTTTTGACCTTGTTGACTATTCCTGAGAGTAGAGACGATCTTTGGCCTTTCGTTGTATGCTCAGTGTTTAGCACAGTGCCTTATCACATAGTAAGTACTTAGTAGAGGGTAGTTTGTTGATTTTGGTCCAGAACCACCTTTGCAAGGTCAGGAAGGCCCCATATAGCCAGTAAAGAATGTTTGGCAATTGTCCTCTCCATCATCCAACCAAAGTCTAGGCAATCTTATGCTATTAAGCCCTGCCCTCAAAGTAGATGGGAATCCTTATTGCTTATCTCTTTCTTTCCCTACTAAAAAATGTGTCTGCTAAGAGAATGAAATCCAGGAAACTTTAAATACCTCAGCTCTCCTAGTCCCTAAAGTAAGTCCTCTAACAGCTCAGCTCTGCCCTCTGCCTTCTGGCCCTTGTTCTCCTGAAATCAAATGTAGGCTAGGGTGGGGTATAGACTGAATGCGGAAGTATCCCCTGCCCTACATCCACTACCAGAAAGTGGAGAGGATTCTACACTTCTCTCAAAGTTTAGAGAATCTCCCCCTTTCCCACTATCAATTGTTTCACAGAAACTACTTGGCTCTGTTCCTACTGCTGATCGACCAAAAACCTCTAGCATGGTTTACTTTGCAGCAAAAGCAGCTTTTATACTACTTCCAGACCTAAAGAGAAAAGTAAGTAACATGTGAAAAGGGATTTATGTTATTTTGCTTTATACTGGACTTCATTTATTCTGTTGTACTTTCAGTACCTGAATATAGTCATGAAATTCCTCTATTTATTCCCTCATTTTTCTTTATTTTCACCACTACTTTTATCTGATTTAGAGTAATCTTCTGGTTCTCTTAATGTATTTATTATCCAATTTAATTTATGCTTTAGATTTCTTGTGTCCTATTTATTAACCACATCTCACATGTCTGAGAGAATTTTATACTTTATATGTTTTATGCTACAGAATTATTTTATTAGGTTATGTTAAAAATATTACTTTTCAAGCATGAGAATATCAAAAAGGACAGGTCTAAGAGGACTGAACAACTGTGAACTGGGCCGAATAAATGAAGCCAAAGCAAAGAACAAAAGATTATAAAACTGAAACACTATCTAGGTTTTACCATATGTTAAGAAAGTAGTCAATGGATATGCAAGGGGGAAAAAGTAGTTAATTTAGAAGAAAAAAATGAAATAAAAACAAATGATTGTTTAGAATAACAGAAGATATGGAAAAAAAAAAGGGGAAAAAAAAGCCCTGAAGGTTGTATTTAAGTAATGAATTGAAAAAAAATATTTTTGTCTGTGGAAGACAGCATAAGGGAATACAATAAGAAGATAGAATTCACAGGACTTCAGTATGGGGAAACTCTATTTTTGATTCAGCATAAGAATTCAATGTCACTAGATCAGATACTATATCGTGGGATGTAAGAAATAAGAAAACTGAAAAGACAGAGGAACATGTTATGAAGAACTTTGAATGCCAGAGATTTTTTTAGTTTGAAAGGACCTTATCATCAAATGCATATTGATGAGCAAATAAATTCATTTTGTAGATGAGGAAATAAATTCCCAGAGATATTAAGTGATTCTCAAATGTCACACAGATATAATATGGCAGAAGCAGATAGAGAATCTAGGTACTTTGACTTCAAGTCCATTCCCTTATGATACCTAAATGCAAGGGAAGAGTAAATCTAAATTGACTAAAAAATGAATAATATTCATTGTCTATTATTAATTATAACTAAGATATAGTCATATATATATACATATATAAAACCAATATATAAAATATCCACATCAATATAAATATTTTGTGTTAAATATATTCAATTTTATATTCATATAGAATGAATGATTGAGAAATCTATTTCTACATATGTATGTAGTATTAAATTATGTAATTGGATTCATCACATCCCTGATCACCATATCTATGATTCTATTCTTAAAAGTACTCCTGCTATACAGATATGAATAATCTCCAAGTCTTTTGTCTCTTTCCTTTCTTAATTCTGAACTGTATTTTCCAAAATAAATGTTCACTGCCTTCTCCTGTACCGTTCTTTATATTGAAGTCAGGTAATATGGAAATGCATATGCATAGGCCTGGAGGAATCATTTCAAAACATTTGTAAATTTTTTTATCATATAATCTAACACATAAATTACAATTATCCTCATGGAGGACATCTTGTTCACTACCAGAAGAGAAATCCAAGTGTTTCCTGCATGATCATTCTTATGTCTTTCAGGTACAAAATGAAACCACATTTTCCAAGTCCTTTCATCTCTTCTCAGAGGATAGCATAAAAGAATTCCTTCCATTCTGTTACAAGTCCTTTGTGTCTCATTCTTTCATTTAGCCATGAATGTCAGTAATGATGGGTTTCAGTTCCTCAACTAGTATATCAGCTTCTTTGAGGTTATACAAAAATGTCACATTTTAAATAGTCTAATAGTTAAATTAAAATTGCAGATTGTTGAAAAACTATGTAGTTCTGAACATCTTTTGTACCCCTTTCTTCTACCCTGTGGGGATCCAGAAGTGCTCCATTTTGAGGATAATTTCATTTTGTCTGTGTGTGTGTGTGTGTGTGTGTGTGTTTGTGTGTATACCTGTATACTTTCATTAAGTCCGGCCTGCTGTTATGCAAAAACCCCTATCCATGAAACTGGGTAAGAAAAAGTTAATGCACCAGATCAGTCTCTAGCCCAAGAAACAGAGACCTTGATCAATCTACTTTTGCCCAGTCCTGGTTAAAACCTCAGTCCCTAAAACCTAAACAAATCTTGTGTCCTGTTCATTTTGGGAGTCTTTGCCTTTTTTGACTGAGACTCCACTGCTTGTGAACTCAATAAGCCCCAGGTGGTCCAAGTTATGTTTCTCGGCCAATCTGTTGCTCTTGTTCCCAACACTAATAGCTGCCATTATTGCTCTGTGGAAATTTTGAATTTCCTTTATTGCTTGCTAAAGCAAAGTAATCATTTGCCCTATGGATGACTTGATGGTGATGAAACTCGATATAACTTGTGTGGTCTTGAGACTTCCAATAAAGGTTCAAATCAAGGCCTTCTTTTTTCCTAGCTTGGTGGAACCTGTTGGAACTTGTGCTCAGATAACATGGTGGTAAAAGGGCATAACCACTGCTATGCCACATGGACACATGAGAGTTAAACTTTGCAAGGAACCATGTGTTGACTTAATTTAGTTACATCTGAAGACTGTCAGTGGAAACAAACTCGTAAAGAGAGTAGCCATATCCGTCTATCACTGACTACAAAATCCTAAATTAAAGATTACATTAGAATGTAGAACCTTGAGAAACAACTTCAAGTCACATCAATTTTAGATAAGATGACAGTACACCATTTTCCCTTTCCTCAAAAGTCCCACTCAAAACTATCTTCATTAAATGAAATGAATAAAACAGAAACTGTTGAAAGATGAAAAAGAAAGAAAATGCATTGTTATTGATATAAGAAACATTTTAAAAGCTCAATTGGTTTAAATTTTAATTAAAATTCAAATGTTTAGAGATAAATTTTAAGTGTTAATATAATTGTCAAAGTGATTCATCAATTAATTTGTGCATATATATGTAGATAAGTAGCCAATTAACTGATTTTGGGGCATCCTTTCCTAAAAGACTCTTAACAGAAGAAAGAACACCTAAATTCTGATTCCTTAACTCCTGGGATTTCTATATAATCCAATATACAAAATTAGATTATCCTGAGAATCCACAACTATCTTATATTGAGGAATTTTATAAAAATAGCTGCCTCTACTAAGAGGGCAAAGTCAGATACCAGTCAAAGGGCAAGTACCTCTGCTCCCCAGATTTTTTTGTTTTTGTTATCCAAACTAAGATTGTACATCTTTTACAAATAACATTTGGTGACAGTCAAAAATTCAACTGGTTTAGGAACCTATCACTTTAAGAGCTAATAATCCTGGGAGATTCCCACTTAAAAAAAATGGGAACATGAATAACTTACTAATAATTATGATATAGAAAACTTCTTCAAATTACTTTTATACAGACTGTTAAAGAAGATGATTGGAAATTAAGACTGCTGATAAAGTAATCCACTAGATAACTCTGAGAAACTGAGAAAGGAAACTTCATAAGCTTGATAGGCTAAAATAGCCTAGAAAAGAACATGGAAATTTTGGCTAATTATGTTCATCTCTTAAGTATTTGGAAAAATGCCACACTAATCAACAGTAGATTGAACCAATAGGGCTTACTCAAAACTTTCTTGCTGTATGATGGACTATTGTCTTTTAATATTTAATCACTTAGAAATGTAACTTTTAGACATAAATAGCACCTCTGAGGTTGTACTTAAGGCATATCAGATTGTGAACTATTGCAAAAAGAAAAATAATAGTTATTAAAGTAGAACTATAAAGATTAATATTGAGGGGATTTTTGGTGAGGAAGCACCCAGAAAGCATATAAGAACTCAAAGGTTCAATAAAGCATTTTCACTGTGCTTTTCTAGAGACAGAGTCCTTATTGTATAATCTAAGTTTAGTCTCTGACAGAATTTCATGAGTGTTGGGGGGTCAAAGATGTGTGGCATAAAATACTAATGGAAAGCTTGTTTGGAGGGGAGAAGTAAGGCTTGAGAATGAAATGGAGTTGTAAGTGGTACTTGGTGGCACTAGTCAAATTACACTGCATGAGCAGAAGCTAATTTGACTTAAAAGTGAGATTAAGTGAAATTAAAATAAGTGAAAATAATCAAAACAATTAAGAGAAAAGAGTAATATGCCCCCTCTTCAACAAAAATTCAACAAAACTATTTTTAAAAAATTCCAAATGCTCTATGTAGAATTTTAATCACTTTGTTTTAAACATGTTGTCAATTAAATAATACTTCTTTGATTCAAACTGACAACTTCATTTTGGGTACTTTTATCAATTTATATAAAAAGTATGCAAAGAGAACTACCACTCATAACTAAAGAGTATAATGCTTCTGATTTTGTTAACAATGTGATTTTTCAGAATGTAAGTATAGGAAATGGAAATAATGTGATATGATGTAAGTTATTTTGTGTTTGAATTCAGAGAAGTTGGTGTCATCTACTAGCTTTGTTTTTTGTTACCTATAAGACTGGAAGGGAGATTACTTCATCTTTTACATTGGTTTATCTTTTAAAAATAAGATTGGATGAAAGTAAGGTTAAATGATCTTTATAATACTGTGACATGATTCTATAAAGTAAGAAAATGTCCTTCCCTTTATTGTTAACTATAGGACTGACGGCTAAAAGAGAACATAGAGCTCTACTCTGACCTTCTGAATTGAGGAAACTGAAGCCCAGAAAATTTAAAAGAATTGTGTATGATCTTGCAGATTGTAAATAGCATAACTAGCACTTGAACTCATACACTCATTTCTCAAATAATAAGTAATTTACATTAAACTAAATAATTTCTAATATTAAGGGCTAGTTCCAGCATGCTCACAATCTTAGGTATGATGACATTTGAAGTCCAGTTTATACAAGGTTTGTGTTACTTTTTAGTTCCCTTCCTACTCTGAGAGTCTATAATTCTAAGCGAATTTCAAGACAAAATGTATTTTCTTACCTAAACCTAAATTGAATAAACCAATAGGAACATATGCAAAATATTGCCATTTATACTAGGGTTTTATATAAATAGAATGACAGAATAAATCATGTTATTGGTGGGCCTTGGCCTGGGCTAGTTGGTTTGTCTCAACTAATATAACAATTCACTTACTAATAAGCAGACATAGATGTGGGATGCCACGTGAAAAAAAAAATCAATTGATTTATGCAACATTGTATCTGCCAAAAAGTACCCAGATCTTTGTTCTGCTTCTATTTAAACTCAGTGTAAAATTATAGTCGCTAAGAAACTTTCACATATTTCTATGACATATTATTTTAACACTAACACTGCAAAAAAGCGCTCGCTGCCTAGTTGTTCCAAGGCTCTGCTAGTATAAAGATTCATTATGTTGGGTGACAACTGCACTGAATCCCATAATAAGAATCCCCTTCACTTGCTCTAACAAGCAAATTCCCTGTTTCCCAAGAAGCTCCTTTGAAAAAGAGAATGTTGAATGTGTATCTGACTTGAAAGGAGAGCCTATCTGTTAGGCCATTTCTCCCTTTTCTTCTCACCATTAGGCATTCTACTCAGGTCCAGGCCAAAGAAGCAATTCTCCATGGCAAGGACTGCAGCTGCTTTGCTCTAGTGCTCCCTCTATTCATAGTCAGGGAGGGAGTGGTCGGTTCATATAAGATTGGTTTAAAAGGAAAATCAATACTGGTTCCTTATCCCCTGGAAGGCAGTGAACTAGATTGGCCAGGATCCAAGGAGGAAAGACTCAAGTGGAAAAGATTGCCTGCCAGTGAGAAAGAGATTTTGCTATGCATACCAGCCATTTGGGCTCTTGCCACTGAACACATCACTAGGAGGCTGAGGTAACCTGGCTTACCTCCCACCATCTGGTTTGGAGGGAACAAATAAATATTGGGAAATTATAAATCAGAGGTTTCTTTTTCCCTTGTATTTCCTGGAAATACAAATTGAATTGTACATGATAATGGGCTACTGAAAGGAATGAAGACTCATTGTGGAGGGAGAAAGGAGGAAGAAAAGAAAAAATCCTCATTCCATATTAGTTAAAAGGTACAAGCATAATTAATGGTTATGTCACACATGTTTAATCAGTTCCAATGAATTTGATTTCATCTCAATCAACCTCACTTGCACTATTTTAGTATTGACAGAATATGACATTTTTAAAATATCAAAGTCAAACTGAAATCTAGGGGTTCTTTGTATTTTGGGGTAGCAAATTAAACAATTTTGCTACTTACATAGGCTAGTAGGGAATGATGTCAAACTGTGTTTAGATGATTTTAATTCTGTCCCTCTGATACCAGAATAACTCTTTGAACTAGGAGGAATATAGTTAGATGGATAATTTTGGATCATATACAAAAGAGTGAGTTAAGAGGCCAACTGAGACATTTTTAGGTGAATTTAGTCAAACTTGTGTGTGTGTGGGTGTGTGTATGTTTCAAAGCTATTTGCTTCAATGTTTTGCTGTGATACACCTGTCCAGGTGATTCAATTCAACAAACATATATCAACACACCCATCCACTAAGTGTCAGTAAATATGCTACACACTGTTCATTTTTATTTTTCTTGACCTTACATAGAAAAATGTGTAATCATATATACATATATAGATATGTATTCATATACATGCATTTATGTGTATGTGCATATATACAAATACAGGGGCTAGACATATATTACAGAACATTTACGTTAATACATTTGTACATATGTGTAATCCCAAATGCATTGATCAAATCTGCTAAAACTTTTGCCAAAAAAGCATATACATCCATACATATTCAAACATATATATATACACATATACATATATATGCATCTATACATATTTTAATAAGTTTTAAACCATTGTTTTCTATTCTGAAGACATTTCTAGGTAAAAAAAAAACAATAAGTTGGGGTGGCTAGGTGACACAGTGAATAGGACACCGACCCTGGAGTCAAGAGGATCTGGTTCAAATCTGGCCTCAGACACATAACACTTACTAGTCATGTGACCTTGGGCAAGTCATTTAACCCGCATTGCCCTGCCCTCCCCCCTTCAAAAATCAAAAAACAAAAAAAAATAAAATAAAATAAAAAATAATAACAACTTGATCATACCTAGGATTTGTATGTCTGTGTGTATGTGTGTGTGTGTATAGGTGAAATGAAAGAGAACTATGTAACAGAGTAATTACATCCCTCTCAATTCCTTTTATGTGTATGAGAATAAGGAGAGGCAGAGAGACCACACCTATGATTTCATACTGTTGGAAACTCCTGGTTAGGAATCTTCTTCCATCTATGGAGATCAATATTTTTTTATAAGTTTTGGAGAGTTATGGGTGGGTGCGAAGAGAGACTTGCCCTTTGTCATACAGTTTGCAAAATCATATCTGAGGAATACATTCAATTCAGGTTTTCTTGATTGCAAAGTCAGTCTTACATTTAGTAAGTAAATCTTTCTATACCAATTTCTTGATGTTTAGATAATGCAAGACAAGGTTGGTAAATTTATTTTTTTTTCTGTTAGTAGTGGTCAAAATCATTGGGAAAGTTGACCTTTCCCTGTTGCAGTTAGGGATAAATCATTTATTTAATAATTTTTTTAATACTTATAATGTTGTAGGTTCAGGAGACAAATATAATGAATGAAACCATCCTTGTGAGGAGTTTACATTCTAGTAGAGAAGAAAAGGGCATATATACAGCATTGACATAAGGTGAATAAATATATAAACAAATATAGTTAAATATATATAAACAGATATAAACAAAATAATTAAATACAGGGTACATAGTTTGGGAGGAAGGACACTACCTGAGTTAGGGAAATCTAGAAAGATTTCATTCATAAAATGGTGTTTGAACTGGATGTTAAAGACAGAGAGTCACATTATCAAGTGCAGGTAAAAAAGGTAGTGCATGCAAGGTATGTGGGGCAATTTCACTTGATCACAGAATGTGGCAAGGGGAATAATGTTCAAAGAGACTGGAAAGATAGGTTGGGGCTAGGTTGTTGTAGCAGCAAGCACCCTAGCATACCTGGGATGTCTGCTAACACAGGTTCTTTGATCTGCTTTTCTAAAGGAAAGCAACTCCAAAAAGAGTAAACAATCTTATTTTAATCAAACATATATCATTTATGTTGTTCAGGGTGAAAAGTCAGCACCCTGAAATTCTGAGAATACAAACAGAACTTACAAGCAGACAAAAACACAGAGAAAATAACACAATTCAGCAGAAAGGGATTCTAGCTGTCTGACCATTACATCCATACCTAGTTAGTTACCACAGAGAGAAGCACCAACATCTGGGTTTTCAAAGGCGGGGGGGGTCAACAGCTGCCCAGAGTCTCATCTGGTCATATCACACAACTCTTCCCAAACAGAGCCCCAAAGCAAAACCTCACCTCAGAAGTATATATAGCTTTCTCCAGGGTCAGAGAATATCACAACCCTCATGACCCACTTGACTACAAAGTAACAAAAGTTGTGCCTTCCTGAAAAGCAAACCTCCCAAGAAGGGCTCTGCTGCACCCTTCAGCAAACTCTTCCCACCACAGGAAACGGAAAGTGTGAACTGTGTCTCCTGTTGCTGACTTTGTAGGAGGGGGTTGTCTGAGACAGGAGACAAGTGTGTATATATAAGAAGAATTCCAGAGACAGAGAATCAGAATCAGGAATCTTCCTCTTGGTGGCTCCTGGTGGAGGAAGCAGAATTGTTCCAGCAACTGGGAGCTGGGCTGCTGGACTGAAGAACTGAATTGGAGTTTTTTTGAGAGAGAGAGTGTTTCTCCCCCAGCATCTGGAAGCTGACTGAGAACTGAGTTGGAGTTTTTTTTGAGACCAAAATCTGGTGAAGGCCTAAGTGGCTGTTGCTGCCACCTGGAAGGCCAGTGTTGCTGCTGCTGCCTGGAAGGCTGTCTGAAAGGCTGAGATTACTTCTGGGTCCTAGGGCAAGCCGAACTGCTGGAGGACTGAACAAGCATGACTGGGATAAGCGTTTGTTGGTTTGTGGCTTGGTGGATCCTTGAGTTCCTGGCAAAAGAAGTGGTGCAGGGTTTGAGATGTGCTGGGTCCTGTAAACTTTGGAGTGTGCCTGGGACTGCATGGAGGACTGGACAAGGACCTGGGAGCTCTCTGCCTCTGAATCCAGGTGTCTGTTTGGTGGATTCAGGTAGGACCTGGGACCATGGAAGGGGATCCAGGCAATATGAGAGACTACCTGGCTCTCCTTGGATATTGAACGAGTGATGAAATTGTGATTTGCTTGTGACCAAGGGTTGGATGGCCTGTGTATTTCCTACTACCCCTTAAAAGGGTATTGAGTAGTGACTAAAGACTGAGTAGTGACTGATGATCAAATAGTGACTGATTGCTAGATAAGTGACTGATTAAGTTAATCTATAATTGTCCCATGAGTGGAAGATTGATTCTTGTATTGTGAATTGATTAAATGATTAAGTATTGATTAGTGTATTGTGAATTGATTGAATGATTAAGTAAGGAAGGTTTCCCCCTGAGGGAAACCAGATGATTATTTTTTTTTGTTCTTTGTTCTAAATATTGTGGCCACTGTAGTGAAAACTGTGTGGCCGTTCTAATGTTAAGCTGTTGTGAACAATATATTGT
Organism: Pseudochirops corinnae; assembly: GCA_028646515.1. Lineage (NCBI taxonomy): Eukaryota > Metazoa > Chordata > Mammalia > Diprotodontia > Pseudocheiridae > Pseudochirops > Pseudochirops corinnae. The sequence continues at coordinate 64,715,855 of CM053592.1, forward strand.
GATTCTTTGTGATAAGATGTAATGTTGTGAATATTATGTTATGATTTGTTGTGAATGTTTTCCTTGATTTGTAATAGGAATAAATGAAACGTTCACTATACTGTGTAATCGAAACCTTAAAAGCTGTTCACAGTAGCATGCTTTTGGGAATCTGCTAGTATATGGTGTTACAGAGAGAATAGTATCACAAAAACTCAGAGAAGAGAGAATCTTCAGTAGATCAGAGTGGGTAACAGTGTTAAATGGATCAGACAAGTCAAGAAGGATAAGAAATGAGGGGAAAAATATGTATACCAATTAGGAAATTATCAGTACTTTGGAGAGAAAAGTTTCAGTTGAGTGATGAGATCAGAAACTAAAACGCAAAGAGGTGATGTGTGAATGGAAGCATAGTATAAAGCTTTTTTCAAGAAGTATGATTAAAAAAAAATAATCTGACCAAAACTTGAAATGGTTGGGTCTAGTAAAGATTTTTTTCTTTGTTTTATGTAAAAAGAAAATTCAGGTATTTTAAAGGAAATAAGGGAGTTCTAAGTTGAATGGGAGAGAAATAACATAATAATTGACAACTAAAAGAGATGGAATGATCAAGGCTTCAATCTACTGGAAAACATGGGAGGGTTAAAATCATTTATAAAAGTGGGACAACTAAACCTGCCAAGTAACAGTGTCATCTTTTTTGTCAGGGACTAGACAAAATGGAATAGAATGCAAATGAATTTTGATATGAAAAGAATGGGAAAAGAGGGAGCTCATCTTCAATGATTTCAATTTTCTCTATAAAGAAGCAAAGTCAGGTGGAGCCAAGATGGCCATGTAAAAGCAGGAGCTTATTTGAGCTCGCACTACAACCACCTACACCTGTAGAAATGAATCTAAACAAATTCTACAGCTACAGAACCCACAATATGACAGAGTGAAATACATACGCCGCTGAGGAGAGCCTGGCAGGCAGAAAGGAAGGGTCTATCACACCTAGGCTGGGAGCAGAGCATAGTCCCTCATGGGTCACCTTGGCACAGACCAGCAGGCACAATGGCAGGAGCACACCTCAGGAGACTGAATCACTTCAAATGTAGCAGTTTCCAGACTTCTCAATCCATAAACACTAAGGAGAGGGTACAAGGTCAGTGGGGAAACTGTTGAACCTGAGTGAGAAGAGTATGGTCTGGATCCTCCCCCTGGGACAGTGGAGGTGTCCATGGATATGGCAGTGCCTTCAATTGATTTTGGGGTTTCAGGCTCACAGGTGGTGGAGAGACCAAGCAACTGAACAGAAGACAATTGCAACAAAGAATCTCTTTGCTGGCAGACTTAGGATTCTCTTGCTTTGCACTGCTTGAATCTGGGTCTCAGCCTTGAGTGGCAGCCCTGGGGTGAAGAAAGCTTGTGTGGCAGAGCTTGTTGAGGCTGTGGAAAGGCAGTCATTCACAGAATTCAGAGGCAGGTTCCTAGAAGAACCTCTAACAAAAACTATGCAAAACCCCAGAAATTTGGGACATAACACTCTCTACTCTGGAAGCAGAGTTCTACCATGGCAAAAAGCTCAAAAGTCAAAAAATTGGCTGGGAAAATGAGCAAAGAGAGGAAAAGATACCAAACTACTGAATCATTTTTGGTGATGAAGAATATAAAAACATAAAATGAGAAGAAGACAATGAAGTCAAAATACTTGCATCAAAAGCCTCCAAAAAAAGTATGAATTTGTCATGGGCCATGGAGGAGCTCAAGAAGGATTCTGAAAAACAAGTAAGACAAGGAGAGGGAAAATTAAGAAGAGAAATGAGAGTAATGCAAGAAAACAGTTCCAAGGACAAGGAGAAAATATTACAAGCACTCAGGAAGAAACCAATTGAGTATTGTGGAAACACAATCAGGGAAACATAAAATCTAGGAGCTTCTACATTAAGCAATCAAAGGGCTTGGAATATGATATTCTGGAGGTCAAAGGAACTAGGAATAAAACCAAGAATGACCTACACAGCAAAATTGAGCATAATAATTTAGGGAAATATATGAAAATTCAATGAAATAGAGGATTTTCAAGCGTTCTTGATTAAAACACCAGAAATGAGCAGAAAATTTGTTTTTCAAATACAACAATCAAGAGAAGCATGAAAAAATAAATAAAAAAGAGAAATCTTAAGGAACATAAAGTTGAATTATTAACATTCCTACATGGAAAGATGATATTTGTAACCCATCAGACTTTTCTCAGTATTAGAATAGTTGAAGGGTGTATATATGTAAATTTTATATACTTACATGTATATATGTGCATGTATATACATATATATGTGTGTGTGTATGTGTGTATAAATAAAATATATACATAGACACACATGTATGCAATATAGACATACATGCATATATACATAAATGTGTGTGAAAATATATTCATATGTGTATGTGTGTACACACTGTATCTATAGGGGTGTGTGTGTGTGTGTGTGTGTTTGTGTGTGCTTACATAGACAGAGGGCACAGGGTGACTTGAATATGAAGGGATGGTATCTAAAAAGTAAAATTAAGAGGTAAGAGGAATATATGAGGAGAAGGAGAAATGGAGAGAAAGAATAGGGTAAATTATCTTACATAAAAGAGGAAAGAGAAAGCTTTTACAGTGGAGGGAAAGAGCAGCGAGGTGAATGGGAATGACTCAACTTTGCTGTCCTTGGATTTGACTTAGGAGGGAATAAAATACACACTCAGTTGGGTATCTTACCTGACAGGAAAGTAGTGGGGAAAGGGGATAAGAGGTGGAGGATGAGGGAAGGGAGGGCAGATTGGGGGAAGGGGTAGTCAGAACTAAAAACTTTTGCAAAGGAGGCAGAGCCAAGATGGCAGCATAGAAGCAGCAAGGCTTCAAAGCTCACATAAAGCCACCTCAAATACACATTAAATGTGACGCTAAACAAATTTTAGGGCTCCAAAACTCACAAAAACACAGAAAAACACATCTCCCACTGAAGTCAGCTCAGCAGGAAGGGCTCATCCTGGGAGGTAAAAACCAAGCCAGCCTGAAACTACAGTTTGGCCCTGGGTGGCCAGGATAAGCTTCAGCTGGAGACTTCAGGAGAGTAGAACAGCAGCAGCTGTGGCAGTTTCCAGAATTATCAAGCCATAAGAAACAAGGACAAAGTGAAAGGTCAGTTGAACTCAGCTAAATTTGGGAAGAAAAGATGTCTGGCCAAACTGCCTCCAGGGCATGGAAGCAGCAGAAGTGGTGGCCCGCCAGCCACTTCCACTTGGGTGCTTCAGAGATCCTGTCCTGCAGATTGCAGGGGGTCCAAGTGATCTGATTCAGAGGCAAGTGCTTTTGTGTTGAGTGGCCTGGATCTGAATGGTGGTCTTGAGTGGTGATCCTGGGATGTTTTTTCAGTAAGCCAAAAATGTTGGGGCCTTCAGCAGGCCCCTAAATATCTCTGGCAGCTGTGAAAACACCATCAGTTTGGGACAGAGCTTTCCCCTCTGGAAGCAGAGTTAAAAATTCAAATAATTGATTGCCAACAACATGAGCAGGCAAAGGAAGCAAAGTAAGAACAGCAACCAAACTCTAGATGCCTTCTTTGCGGACAAGAACGATCAAAGCTTGGAATGGGAGGAAGGCAACATAGCCAGAACTCCCACACCAAAAGCTTCCAAGAAACATGAAGACTACCTAAAAGCCATAAATCAGCTTATGAAGGACTTTGAAAACCAAATAAGAGAAGTGGAGGAAAAATTGGGAAGAGAAATGAAAATAATGCAAGAAAATCATGAAAAGAGAGACAACACCCTGACTGATGAAAATAATACCTTAAAAAATAGATTAACTCAAATGGCAAAAGAGGCCCAAAAAGACAATGAGGAGAAGAATACCTTAAAAAGTTGAATTTACCAGATGGAAAAAAGAATCTCAAAAGATTGCTGAAGAGAATGATTCCTTCAGAATTAGAGTGGAGCAAATCGAAGCAAATGACTTTATGAGAAATCAAGATATTATTAAACAGATCCAAACAAATGAAAAAATAGAAAGCAATGTGAAATATATCCTTGAAAAAAACTCTGACCTGGAA
>CM053592.1:64720412-64744153 GCA_028646515.1 Pseudochirops corinnae
TGAAGTTGGCACATGTGGCCAAAGTAGTAAAGACCCACATCCTCAAGCCTTCAAACAGGACAGGCTACCTTAGGCAACGATCCTCCTCTCCTCACGCACGCAACTGCTCAGCGTCCAGGCAGCTTGGTCCCAGCAGCTCCGGCCCCTGGCAGTTCCTGCTCCAGGCAGTCCTCAGCAGGAGTCCTTAGCAGAGATTCTGACCCGCTCAAAGCAAAAGGAGTTCGCAGCCGCAGCCACTGCCTCTGACGCCGCTTCCAGTCCGCACCGCACTGAGATTAGCTTGGCTCCGGCGTTCTCTTGCTCCACCCCTTCCTGCTACATCAGCAAGCTCAAGGGGCGTGGAAGATCTTCAAATCCTAGTATCGTTACACTGCCCCACCTCCATTTCTGACTGTACATATCTTTGTTTTTTCAGGTGATATAGCAGAAAGATCAATGACTTGAAAGACAAAAGACTTAGGTTCAAATCCCACTTCCTGCTCTTATAACTGGTAAATTGGCAAGTAACTAAGATCTAGCCTTCCTATGTCTGAGTATCCTCATTTGTAAAATAAATCCAATTATCTAAATAATTAGTGATTATGACATCTGTTGACTTCTTGTGAATCATCACTGATCATATCTTAACTTTTACAATGAATCTCTCCATTGCCATTATTATGACCAAATTTTAAAGACCAAAATAGTTTGCTGCTACTAACTAGAAAAATATAATATATATGTATGTATATATACATATACATGTATATATATATATACATACAGACACAAATACACACACACATACACATATATGTATGTGTGTATACATATGTGTATACATATATTATATATGAGGAGGGAGAAAGGCAGGGCAGGGCAATTGGTGTTAAGTGACTTGCCCAAGGTCACATGGCTAGGAAGTGTTAAGTGTCTCAGGCCGGAACAAATATTATATTAAAAAAGCACAAGGAGAGAGGGGAGGAGAGAGACAGAGACAGAGAGAGAGAGAGAAAGGGAGATAGAGAAAGAGAGAGAGAGAGAGAGATGAACGGAGTGAATGTGAAGGGGAGAGGAGAGGAAAGGAACGAACTTACTTTTTAATTTTCTATGCAAACTATTTTATCACAATAAAATAGTGAATAAGAATCCTGAATTTTTGGCGTCAGTTTTGAAGCCACAGATATTTATTATCCAATTAGAAATGGGCAATTAGTTAACCTAAAATTTGAAGGTGTTTTAACCCCAGGCTTACATGATGAAAAATAAATTAACTTACCAGTATTTACATTCAACCTTTACCCAAATATGCAGCTGTACTGATAACATATTCCTAGCAGCGAGTGATTATGCTACCTTATTTTATAACATTATCCATGGTCACTTGAGGATATTCTTAAGTATCTAAAGGCCAGGCTTATTAATGGGAGAGTTTAATACCTTAAAAAAGAGCTGTTTTCTTTGTACATTCATTCAAAAAAAATTATCTTGAAAAAAGTCAATCGCATCTTTTTATAGGATGAGGGTAAAATACTTCCTTGTACAGGTTTTTGATATATGACCTCAAGCAGGCCCTAGCCCAAAGCTACCAGGTCTGGGAATTTATTATTGTCAATAGCCTATGTGACCTTTACTTTAACTGCATCTTGGCTGTCAGTAATAATCCAAGGCTGCACTTTCAATGATAGAATGAAAGACTTTGCATATTGAGTCTCCAGGTCTCCTTGAAAATGTTCAGAAATCACGGCCATTTATTCCTATTGTCATGGCAAGGTCCATTATGAAAGCTCATTCATCTTTCCTTGACTATGAAGAGTGGAGAAATTCCACTTTTGGTTTGAATCAGGCACTAACTGCTGCAGTTTTCTGAGATAAATCAACATCCTGACTTCTAGGTCTGGGGTCTTAAATATTTTCTTATTCCAGGCACCTGAACTCTAATAGTTCTCTTCACCTTTTTGAATGTACAAGTGGTCTACCATATAAAATAGCACTTTCACACATGCCTAAAGATTTGATATCATTTGTACAAACTTGAATGTTTTATATCAGAACCATTTATCTTGAGTGTTTTATTTTTTCAGATTTCATGTGTCGGTTTTTGTTATTGTTTTTGTTTTTCTTTTCTTTTCCTTTGTTTTACTCCTTGACATGTGGTTTAATTAGCATGGGAAACTCCTAGCATGGACAGATTACATTTTATTAGCTGTTTTACCATGGAAAAGTCACTTAATGTCTGCCTCAATATCTTTAACTATAAAATCTATCTCTCGGTAGTTTGGAGAACAAACAAGATGATATTTGTAAAGCGCATAGTATGTAGCATGTATAAAGTCTGACACATGGTAAAAACTTAACAAATCTTTGTTGTCAGACCCCAGTATAGTACCTTGCTTCTAGTACAGTCTTACAGAATTATCCAACATATGAGAAATTAAATTACTCACCCATCATCACACAACCTGTGTGTCACAGGCATTACTTGAACCCAGATCTTGCTCACTGTAGGATCTCCCTTTTCTCCAAGATAAAATCTTCAAGGATTCCTTTCATATATTCTTTGGAGTTTAAAAAAATAATGTTTGCTGCCCAAAAACTCGAGGAGAAATGCCAGGAGCAGAAGAGACATCTTTATAAAATATTCATTGATCTAACCAAATCCTTTGATATTGTCAGTCATTGTAGCTTAAAGAAAATCACGGAAAAATTTATTTGTCCAGAGAAGTTCATCAGTATTGCATATCAGTCTCATGCAACATTCTTGCATGCATTCTGGAGAAATCATGATGCTTTCCTGCTTTTCCAGTTACCAGTGGAGTAAAGCAGGGCTATGTATTTGTTTCCATGATTTTTAGCATAATGTTTTCACAGATTTTGTCAGATGCCTACAACAAGGACACAAATAGCATCAAAGTCAACTACCACACTAATGATGAATTATTTGACTTGAAAAGGCTACAGGCCAAGATTATAGTGGAGGGAGAGTTGGGGCATGATTTTTTTTGTTGTTGTTTTTCACAGATGGTTGTGGACTTAATGCAGCCTCTAAGGGTGAGATACCAAAATCAAAATTATTTATCAATTTTTTTGCTCCTTCTACTAATCTAGGCCTACCAATTAATACCAAGAACACAGTGGTTCTTTATGAGCTAGCAGCACATCATGTATATGTAGAATCATTGGTTATAGAAAGTAGAGAAATATGGAATGCAGTAGATTAAAGCACCCAGTGTATCTGCACCTGCATTTCTAGCCCTTCATTTTCTTCAGATAGACACCAGATGGGTTTGAGACCCTTAAATTACCCTCAACCTGGTTTACCCTATCTGTGGAAAAGGTTAACTGCAGTGTGGCCATTGAACTTATTACAGTTTCTTGGAGCCACAGGTGAGAAATGGGTCAATCAAGTGAACACTAAAGGTGGAGAGTAGCCCTGAAAAGGGCTCAGCAGCCTTCACACCAGAGGAGGTAGTTCTTCTTGAACACACTCTACACCCTACACATTATTGTATTGATGCCTCACAGCAACTTTGTGATGCAGGTGCAATTATTATTCCCATTTTGTTGATGAAGAACCTGTCACTGAAATAAGGTCAGTGATTTGTCCAGGGTCACACAGATAAGCAAGTATTTGAGCCAAAATCTGAACTCAGTTCTTCCTCACTCTAAGTCTAACACTGTATACATAGCACCACTTAGCTGCCTATGGTCTTTTTCACATACCAGACCCAATTCTATTTTTACTGGATTATATTGAGTCTACTTAGCCTACAGAGGAGCTGAATGATGAGTCTTTAATCCAAAGTAATAGAGCAGATTTTTCATTGGGCATAGTGCTCCATAGTTTTCCATGGAATATTCTTTCTTTCTTTCCTTTCATGTTGTATTTGCAAAGAAAAATAAGGAAGTTAGCCTACAGAGTGCTAAAAGTCCTAAAAACTTTGAATGATCTAGTTACATATCAAGAGATAACTTGAGGGACAGCAAAAATATAAATGACAATCTAAGAAAATAGGAATGTGTAAAATATCTCTACATATTCTATTTAAAATGAATGTTAACATCATGAGTAATTTATTTTAAGATACATTTAAAATATTTTTGGTATTATAGTTCTGTGTGTGTGTGTGTGTGTGTGTGTGTGTTTAGAACAACTTCCAAGGCTTTGGAAGGCACTGTTTGTCATGTGAGCCTTATTCCCTCCCCCCCCCCAAAAAAATGGAATGCAATATAGTAGAAAGAACACTGCACTTGAAGAATGTGGTTATTTGAACTTGATACTTGCTTATGCCAGTGCATAACAATTTTGAGCAGTGAAATCCAGCTTCATAGTCAAAAAGACCTGCATTTACATCATTGGGTTTAGGCATTCAATTTAGAATTGGAAGAGATCTGCCCTAGCACTCATCTAATCCAAACTCATCATTTTAAAGATAAAGTAACTGAAGCTCAGCAAGGATAATGATTTGTACAGGGTCACATATCTAGTAATTTTCTCAGGCAAAATACTAGCCTATGTCTTCCTGATTCCGTGATCTGCACTCTAAATATTATCCCATGCTGTCTTTCCTGCCCTAACTGAAAATATTGGCTCTATTACATTCAGGAAACCATAACTTTTAAGTGTTTCCAGGTAAATATCTAGGATTATAAGTGGTAGACTTAGTAAGCATACTTTATTTATAAAAATGGCCATCAAGTTATATCCTAGCCTATATTTATGACCTGAGGCATGTTACTTGATTTTTAGCCTTCATTTTCTCCATATTTGAAATGAGAGATTTGAACTGGGTGACGTGGGTCACTTCCAACTTTGAACTGATTATCCTCTGACAATTAAAAAAGATTATTTTAAAATCAGATTAAATTTGACCAAAAACATGAAATATTTACAAAATATAAATGTCTAGTTATACTCTAGACAAGAAATAAGAAGTTTAAAATTACATCGAGCATATTTTTATTTAAAAAAAAATGTAATAATGTAAAGCTGCAGTTCTCAATCTGTAGGTCGTGACCCCTTTGGGGCCAAACGACCCTTTCACAGGGGTTATAGGGTTCACCTAAGACCATTGGAAAACATGTATTTCCAATGGTCTTAGGAACTGAGACACCACTCCTCTACTGTCTCCAGGGTGGTCCACCCACATGCAGATATGCCCACGTACAAGTATTAAAGGGTCACGGCATTAGAAAGATTGAGAACTACTGATCTAAAGGGAGAGGAGGAGTAAGTGGGAAACTAAAATTCTTAAAGATATATTTTGAAATTTTCCTTATTTTATCTACTATGCTACCAAAATATCTTCAAAGTATCTTAAAGGCAAAACTTTTCCAGGTTTAGAAAGAAATCTGGGGAGAAAAAAATAATTTTATTGAGTCCATAAAATGCTTAAATTTAATATACAAAAATGACCAAAACCTTATTTTATGGAATAGGTAAAAGTTGATGTCCTAGATATTACCTTTCAAGATTTTTTTTATTATATTAGAATTATAGCTTAAAAAAAAAAAAAAAACAATAGCCATGAAATCCGGAAGACATATGTTCAACTTTTGCCTCAGACACTTAACTTTGTGATCCTGGGCAAGTCACTCAACTTCTATAAACCTCAGTTTCTTCCTTTATAAAATGAGAAAGTTGAACTTGATAGCCTATAGGAAGTCCTTTTAACTCTAAATCTATGATCCTATGAATCAGTATCCTTATATATCTCATAGGTATGGGTGTATATAAAAAAAAGAGATAAACAACAATTTTATATGGTCATGCACACATGTGTGTATATATTTACAAATATGTGTGCATGTATGCATGTGTATATGTTTATGTACATGTATATATGCATAAATAGTGTGAGTGTGTCTGTGTCTAATTTGGAAGTTTCTTCTAGGACAAATGAAGTTTAGTTAGATCAAAGACAAATTATGCATGGGGAGATATCATTAGCATAAGCAAAACTGTGGAGGAAACAAAGAACAGAATTACACTCATCAAGTGGTCTTTGGCTCATTAGATGCTCATGAGTAACCCTAGGCCACAAATACCTTAGCCTTATATAGAGAAACTGCTCAGAAGATATCACTAGTTTGCACAACTAAACATATTAACATAAATATTTTGCTGAAGTGAGAGAAAATATTAGAAACCTGCAAAAGAACAAAGCTTTTGTGCAAATGACAGAAAGACTATTTCGTCTACATTCTTTTGCAATGCTTGGTATCAGAATTTTCCAATAATCCTTATTCCCTTCAGACTTTTATAGTTCTAAAATTCTAGTTCCTGTACATTATGCTGCATTCTAAAAACAAAACAAACAACCCTATGGTTGACTTTATCTCATACAAGGAATTAACATCAACTGAAACAACCAACTGAGAACTATTCATAGAAGTGTGGAATATTAATTCCTATGTAACTTTTAGTCATATGTGCTCTGTTTCTCTGTTCCCTTTTTCCCCATAATGATGAGTTTGGACTAGAATTACTAGATAACCTATAAACTACCTTCTGGCTCTATCATTCTATTTTTAAAATGTAATACCTCCATGAGTAGAAATAGGATTAATCCTTAGTAAGTAAACATGCACACAAATGAGACAGAGAGACAGAGAGAGAGAACGAAACAGAGAGACAGAGAGATAGAGAAACAGAGTGAGAAATATTAAATTCAGAGATTCATTTTATTTACTTCTTTTAACTAGATGCATAAAATAAAACTCAATATTAGACACTTGACTGAATTAATAACTTCATAGATTCTCAAAATTGCAAAGAATTTGAGAGTTAACAAAATCAAACATTCCACCCAAAGGAGAACTTCTTTTTTGTTGTTTTTACACATTATCAACAAATGGTTATCCAACCAACCATATGAATTTTCCCCATTCCATTATTGTGTGGTTTTAAGTTTTGAAAATTCATCCCCTTCTCCTAGAGCAGAATTACTTAATTTGAAGCTCATGGACCACCCAAGAAGTGTGTGGACAGATTTTTGAGTTAAAAATTTGAAATTAGATGGAGAAACAATTACACCTTTATCTTTGTTTTTCTCTAACTAAAATTAAGCATTGTTTTAAAAAATGAATGCTGGAAACAATCATTAGTCTGAGAAGAGTTACATAGGTTTCACCATATTACCAAAGAGATTCATGGCACAAAAATGAAAAAAAAAAGGGTTCTTAGAATACTTGTCTTAAAAGAAGAAATGAAATCATATATAGATAGATAGATAGATAGATAGATACATACATACATACTTACAAATATATGTGTGTGTATGTATGTATATAAAGACATAACATAGTCCAGTCCTTGACACAAAAAGAATTCTATAAACATCTGTTTTTATCCTTATCTGGTCTACTCAAGATTGTCACATTGAATGGTGACTGTAATCTGCTTACCCCAGAATGGTGGAATTTTAGTCAATTTCAGATGTCTTTGCTTTCCTGAGTATACAATTGTGTCCCTCACTGCACTGTCCACCATTGTGAAGGCAATCATTATGAAGGTTATTCGGATGGTCAGGAGGAATCTTATGTTGTACCTAAACACCATGTCTCACTCAGAATCAGCCTAGAGTTCTGGATTAATTGATCTCTCTGGTGTAGAGAAATATTGAGTCATGGTGGACAGACAACTACACTAGGCTACTGTACTCTTCTCTTTCTTTATGTGTTTTTATTCAATTTAGATTGATTTATATACAAACAGTGCACCCCATCACGTGTTCAGTTAAAATAGGAACTTGTCTTCCTTCCCTCCCCTTGCCATACTAGCAGATTTTGTATTATCCTGTACTAATTTTCTAATAACTACACATTTCTCCTATTTCTCTATTTCTGCCCTTTAGAATAACAAGAAAAAAATAATATATAGAACACTTCTTCCTATAGTACTTCTCTTTCAGAAATCTCAAAATCCAAGTGATTCTGAGATTTAACTCTCTTGATATCATTCATAAAATTGTGCTCTACACTTCTGCATTAATCTTTGACTATATAACATAATGTACACAAAGTGTTCAGCAAAGCTTAAGAACTCTATCAATTCTAACAATGATTATTATGCTTACTACAATTTTGTTTTCATCCTTTATACTGGTAATCATAATACATCATGGTAATACTCGTTTCTTTTTATTAGGAAAATTTTGCAGAATTTAATAAATATAAGAAACCTCAGAGATCATTGAGGGTAGCCCATATATGAAAATCAATTGCAGCATTTCCAAAGGTTAATGTTCAACATCCTAGTTAAGTATATCCAAATAAGGAAAAGTTATTTTATCCCAAGGCTGACCATTCAAATCTTGAATAGATGTAATTTAAAGGTAGCTTTTGGTTTACATCCAACCAAAATTTTCCTCTCTGTAGCATCCATTCCTTGTTTCACTTTCTGTCTCATTGGACAAAATAGTAAAAATGTTTACTCCTCTTCCAAATGCCAGCTTTTTAAGTAATAAAAAGCTAGCTATCATAACCTTGTTAATTGTCTTCCCTATTCTTTCTTCAATCCTTGTATGGCATGTTCTGCAGTGTAAAAATAGAAAAAGATAGTTCTATGTATTGCTAGTGCATACTATAGAAGAATGAATGCCTAAATTGACACAACTTCATTTAATTGAGGCCATCAGGTATTGTCATGGCATCTTTATTTATCCTAGATTTCAATTCTCTGCTTCCCATTCGCAGAAATCATTGTCTTTGCGAGAGAAAACAGACATTAAATAATATTTTTGTTCATCAGCTTTCTGTCATCATCTAATATTCCTATTAAAGCCACCCTAAATGGTGGTTTAGGGGCTATCTTTGCCTCCCAAATAATATTCAAATGCTTTCTTTTGTATGCACTTTGTGTTTATTAGGATTCTGAACTCATCCTGGGTTTTACCACTGCTGATACCAGAATAACAGAAATATGTTACTCTTTTGTGTCTATTCTGTTACTTAACTTGTCTTTTATCTTCTCTAAAAAATCATAACTAATTTCTTTCATAGCTGACAAAACAGAAGCCTCAAAAGTTTGAGTAATATGTCCTTAGTCACATGACCAGTATCTTTGCAGATGTGTTACAAAAAATTTTAGCTTTATCATTTATTATATCTCATGCAAAGTTTTAGCATTTCCAGAAACTGTTAACTAAAAACTATTCCATTCCCACATATGTTAAATAACAGAGATGAGATTTTCAGGGATGATATTTGATGATAAATTATTTTAATTTTTCTGTGATCATGGTTTTCCATGATTCATAGTCCTATGTTTTTCATGGGAAGATATTGTCATTTTTAAATGGACTCTAGGGACAGAGGATAGTTTAAGATCTTTCATAGTAAAGTGATTCCCTTTCATCCTCTTCCATTAGCAACAGTCACCTAAAATTTTGAATGAATAGATTCAACCATTGTCTATCCACCCCTGTCCAGCAAATGTTCATCATAATTTGTGCAAAATGTCTTCCTTCATTGTTTTCCTGGTTCTCTTTGTAGTCTTTGTTGAAGTATATTAAGGCAAGCCTAACTGTCAATAAAATAATTTGAGGACTCAACATCAATAGTTAATTTTTTGTTGTTTAATATATGTAGAAGGAAATCTTCTACGATAGCAAACAAATGATGACCAACCAAATATTTGATTTTCATTATTTGGATCATGTCAATACCCAACAAATTGTTGAACAATGGTTATCAGAACAGTCACAGCTACCAATACAATTAAATGAAGTCAACAAGTATGTATTAAGCATATCCATGTTCCCAGCACTATATATACAAAGTTCTGAGGACACAAAAGCAAATGAAAACCAAAACAATCTTTGACCTCAAGGAGCTCACAATCTTTTTTCTTTACTTTATTATTTCTGCTTTTCTTTCAAAGGAGTAAGGTTAAGTGTCTTGCCTAGTGTCACACAGCTAGCAAGTCTCAAGTGTTTAAGAACAGATTTGAACTCATATTCCCCCAAATTCAAGACCCATGATCTATCCACTATACCACTTAGCTGCCCCCACAATCTAATCAAGGAGGCAATGTGCAAACAAGTAGGTAAAGACAGGGTATAGACAGGATAAATTGTGAATAGCTTCAGAGGGAAAGTAACAGAATTATGAAGATCTTGGAAAAGCTTCTTGTAGAGGTTAGAGTTGAAGGAAATTATGGAAGCTAAAAGACAGATTTTAGAAAGAACTTTCAAGAAAATGTTGAGTAGGTGATAATTTCTCCTGTACAGGGAACAACAAAGAGGTCAGTGTTATGATATTGCAGCATACATGGAGGGGAGTAAAGTGCAAAACGACTGTAAAGTTAGAAAGGGAACAGTTTATGAAGAGTTTTAAAATTCAGAAAATTTATGTTTGATTTTGGAGTACAAAGGGAGCCATTATTGAAAGCGGGGGAGGAAGAGAAGTGATATCATTTCACTTGAGCTTCATGAGGATTAATCTGACATTTAATTGGAAAATGAATTTGAGTGGGGGAAGATTTGAGTTAAGGAGAACAACCTGAAGGATATTATTAGTCCAGATTTGATATAATGAGAGCCAGAACCAAGATGATAGAATATCGGAGGAGAGTAAGGGGAAAAAACAAGACATGACATCAAGGTAAAAATGACAGGATGTGACAACTTATTATATAATTTTAAAAGTACTTTTTAAAAAATATTATGCATTTGATTCAATATTCCATATTGTGAAGATTTTTTAAAATCAAGAATAGATAGAATATGATCTTATATTTCTGTATCGCTTATTCCATATTGTTTACCCCCAACCCTCAGAATAGGGGTTGAGCCTATTAGTGAGATTTTCTGTACTTTTATTAATTTCAGAGAATATTCTGAACCATATCAATTAGACTGCCCTTTAACCTGGTGAGCAAGAGTTGATTAAAAAGATGATAAAATAGCAAGCAAGTACAGGGGATTGCTGTGGTTATCCTTTAATGCACCTCAGAGGTATTTTGCAACACACACACACACACACACACTCACACACACACATACACCGCAGGACCTTCACTACTTTGGAAAGTATGGTTTGGGGCCAGGAATTACAAGAGGCCAGAAGATATAGATTATTCATATGGCTCATGTCTGTATATCATAATGATATTTATGGTTTTTGAGAAAAGAGTTGTAAGGTGAACACCAAATAGCATCATAAATAATGAAATAGAGTATGTCTTCACAAAGATGAAATGACTAGTTACCTATGTGGAACTCATTTTAGAATCAGCTTTCTGTGTACTGTCAGCTCATCTACAGGTTACAACAAAGTTCAAAGTAAATACCACATTAGAAAAAAGAATGTAGATGAAAAGAACACACTGTTTGCAATTACAGCAGCCCCAACTTAGTTTTTCTTTCTTTTTTTTTTTTAAAGCAACGGATTTTGTCAGGTGGAAAATAGGAAATTAAACATAAAAGATTATTGTCTCACATTTCTTAGATGAACTTATTTGCATAATAGCTTTCAAAACAAGGAGGCTTAAACCATCCAGAAACTTTTTCACTCTGAGAAGTCAAACTCCTTTGCCAATTTTAGGGAAATGGCAACCAAGGGCAACACTTAAAATAGAGAGGAACTAGTTACAGAAGAAGAAATGAGAAAGACTTTTGGATGACGACTGAATCTTAGAGCTTTGACGTGATGGAAATTTCCTCCTGGATATTCAAAACTTAGCATGTCCAAAGATCAATCATATTTACTCGCAAAGTTATCTCTCCTTCCCTCTCTCATTTCTGTTAATAACAGTATCTTCTTTTTAGTCACTCAGGTTCTCAGCCTTGATGTTGTCCTTAACTCTTTCTTCTCCCTCAAATCCCATTAATAGCCACGTTTTGTTACTTATACCTTCACATCATCTAGGTAGCATGTAGGTGGCACACTGGATAGGATTCTGGGCATGGAGTCAGGAAGATTCATTCTCTTGTGTTCAAATTTGGCCTCAGATACATACAAGCTGCGTGACCCTGGGCAAGTCACTTAACGTTGGTCAATTTTCTCACATGTAAAATGAAATGGAGAAGGAAATGGCAAACCACTCCAATATCTTTGTCAAGAAAACCCAAATAGAGTTACACACAGTCAAAAGTGACTGAGCAACAACATCTCTTATATCTGTCCACCCTTTTGACCTATTCCCTAACTTAGATTATCATCAACTCTTCCCTGCACTATTGTAATAGCTTTGTAATTGATGGTCCTGTCTTCAGTCTCTTTCCTTTCTGATATATGCTCCACATAGTTGCCAAATTAATATGTGACCTTTCAGTTCTGGAAAAACTTCAAGGCTTGCCATTGTTTCAAGATTAAAATAGACCATTCTGGCACAATCTGCCTTCCATTTACTTTTGCAGTTCTATTTTGTATTGTTTCATTCACATACTCTACTTTTGTGCAAGACTGGCTTTCTTTTCTCTTTATATGTGACATCCCTCCTCGATCAATTTACACTCATTGTCTTCATCGTGAAATGTGCTCAGTCCATCTTTCTCTCCACCTCTTAGAATTTCTGTCATTCTTCAATGTGAAGCTTAGGTGATAGTTCTTACACAAAATATTCCCTGACACCAACCTCACCAATTGTTGGGATTTTCAATATCTTGAAATTACTTTGTATTATTTTGACTAAAACTTGATTTTACCTTGAATCAAAATTTACAACCAGAAAGAACATCAAAGACCATTTAGTGCATGGATGGATACATTGCCGCCTGTGTGTCAAATCTGTCCCCACTTGCTTTTGAATAGCCCTAGAGCTAAGAATGATTCTTACATTTTTTTTTTCAAAATCCTTTTTTCAGCTCTTCCATGGCCTGCAACCAATTCATATTTTTCTTGGAAGCTTTTGGTGTAGGGGTTTTGACTTTGTTGACTTTGTTGTCTTCTTCTGGTTGTGTGTTTTGATCTTCTTTGTCACCAAAGTAAGATTCTATAGTCTGACTTTGTTCATTGTTTGCTCATGTTCCTAGTCAAATACTCAACTTTTAGGTTCTTTTATAAGGTAGAACTCTGCTTGCAGTGTGGAGACTGTACTATCTCAAACTTCATGGGTTTTGTTCAGCTGTTTTCAGAAAAAATTTCTAGAGACCTGTAAATTGACCATTCTGCCAAGTTTGTATAGTAAAAGAAGATTTGTTTACTCATCTCTTGTTCTGTAATCAAGTCTGTGAGTGATTGCAAGCCCTCTTTTCTGCCTTTGAAATATGAGAAGGATTCCCTCTCTACCCCTGCCACAAGCTCCACCATGCCAGTGCTCCTATTCACTCCAGGACCACCATCCGGGACTAAGACCCATATCCAAGCAGGACAAAACAAGAGAATTCTGCCTCAGTTCTGTCAAAAAGATCCTTGTAATCCTCCTGTGATTAACTGCTTGATCCTACCACTGTTTGTGGACTGAGAGTTCTGGAAGCAACTGCTGCCACCTCTGCTGTTGTGGCTGCCACTACCCTGGGCCTGGAAACAGATCCCACTCCTCTCTCACCCAGGTCCAACAGACTCTTCCCACTGACCTTCTATGCTGACTTTGGCATTTGTGGGTTGGGAAGTCTTAGAAACTACCCCAGCAGTGATTCAGTCCCCTGAGGCCTGCTCTAGCCCATCTGTGGCCAGCATTGGTCTATGCTCCTCTCCCAGAGTGGTGCAACGGACTTTTCCTGCTGACCTTACAGGTTGTCTTGGGATGGAAATTTGTTTCATTCTGTCATTTTGTGAGTTCTGCTGATATAGACTTTGTTTAGAGTCTTTTTTTTTACAGGTTTTTGCAGGGGCTTAGGGGAGAGTTCAGACAAGTCCCTCCTTTTAGGGACTTTTTGACTCCACCCTGATTTTTAAATTTTAAGGAAAGTTTTAGTGTCTTTAAAATGCAAATACAGAACAAAACGAAAAATAACATTCTTACCTAGCAGGTCATAAAAAGAAGGAAGAGTATGCATTCGTCTCTTGCCAACCCCTGATTTTTGTTCATCCTATCATGAGGCCCAGAGACATAAAATGACTTACATATGATAATACAGTAAGCATCTGAAGTAGAAACAATGGAAAAGTATGCTTATTACTTTTTGTCTATTACAAAGCACTTGATGTGCTAGGGCAAAATGCTCCCTTAAATACTATGCTACATCAACAGTTCTTTCAATACATATGTTGAAATCACATAAGATGTATTGAAAGACATAACAATAAAGGTTACTTTATATAAAAACTCTCTGGTAATAAGGAAAGACCTCTGGTGATATGTGGATCCCTTCCAAAGGTATTTGTCAAAGATGGTTGGCACTCTGGAGCTGCATGTTGAGTGAAGATTAGATTGTGAGGTGTTACAGATGCTCCTATCTGTTGGTGACATTATGATGGCCTCATAAAACTCTGGCTTTGCTACCATAATATGGTACATAATGACTCAAAATGGTTTAATCTAGCCATCCAAATAGGAAAAAGAAAAAAAAATGACAAAGAAGCAAAATTTTTATCCAAGCAAGGCACAGAATATTATATCCTCCAAAGAAATCAAGTAGAGCTCACTCAAAAGGAAATGAAAAGGTACATGCTCAATGAACCCTCTTTAGTCTAGTACTCCAGAGTACACACTCCAGTGGGCAGCATTGCACACAAATATTGTTATTGTCAGAAAAAGGTATCACTGGAAAAAAGAGATGACTAGTAATGTAACAAGAGGATATTATAATTGATGGACATTTTCCATGTTCGTCATTTTTATGGATAACAGTTTATATCATATCCAGGTAAATCAAGAAACTTAGAAGAAGTAGAATCCATATGTACCCAACACATTGAGAATTTATAGGAGGACCTGAATGAGTGCCAAACAAGAAATGAAGATGTCAGTGGGTTTTGGAGGTTTTGCGTCAGGGAAATCATTGTTTGAAACTATGTAGGATCAAATCAAAGCTAGAGTTATTTGTAATGAATGACTGTCTTTTAAGAATATTTCAGAAGTGGTAAAACACAGAACAATTGAACTGAGGAAAAAAATGCTAGTTAAATCAAAAGGCTGGGGTTTTTTCTCTTTTTTTTTGAGCTAATTGATTATAAGAAAGGAATCAATGAATGGATTGACTATGAACAATGGAGAGAAGGCTCATTTTATTTGTTTTCTTTGCCAACAATAATGAGTTTGGGACTAAGAAGCATGAAACAAAAAATAAACAATATGGAGTAGAAACCTAAGATAAGACCTATGATGATAAAATAACATTACTTTCCCTAATAATTTGAGTCATAAGTTTTGGAAAAGTAGAAGCTCAGGTAGTGAGACAACTGTTGGATGTGATTGCTGAGTCAGAGCAAGAATTGTTGAGATATCCTGGAAAATATGATATCATAGAGAATTGGAAGAAAAAGTATACAGATTTTTTGGGAAAATTGAAGAGAATGTAGCCTATACTTTATGGAATAATGAAGTTGATTTCAATTTTAGGAAAAATTCTGCTATTGCTAAAAGAATGATCAAAGAAGGTCTAGAAAATATAAAAGGAATCATGAAAAGCTAGCTAGCAAAAAAAATATTAACAATAGATTATGCCACCCTAAACTTATTTCATTTTCACAGGTGGGTTAAGAGGATGCTATAGATGACTGTTTGCCTATATTTTCAAAAACAATTCGATAATTTGTTTCATGTTATTCTTAGGGAAAAGCTGGAGATATATGGCATAAATAATAACACTGTAATCATCAATATTTTATTTCATTTTAAAGAGGTATACCTTAATCTTTCTAAGGAAGTTCAATTTGACCCTTTATTATTGCTTTTCTATCAGTAATCTGATTAATTTCAGAAGGCACAAAGCAGGGAGAAATATTAAACTGAATGATAATTCAGAAAAAAAAGACAGTCTAGTTTGTCCTAAAAATATGAAATTCAATATAAATAAATATAAATTCTTACACATCGTTAAAAATCAACATTAGATGGACAAAACTTTGAAGGCATTGATAGGTTTAATTTCCACCAGGGGAGTTCAATGTAAGTCAATAGTTCTATGAAGAAATCAAAAAATATAATGTTATCCTATATGATACATGATAGATACATTGAATAAGAAAAGTTAAGATTATATTTTACTGTGTCCAGGACAGATCACACCGGGTGTATTATGTTCATTTATGTGCACTATTTTAAAGAAGGTCATATACAGTGCTATGTAGGATAGTGAATGGAGGGATAGGGTTGATGTCAGGGAGATGTGAGTTTAAATGTAACCTAACTCTTACTATCTGAATTGCCCCAAGCAAGTCACTTAACCTCATTCTGCCTATTTCTTTATCTATAAAATGGTAATGATAATAATAAACACTACTTCCCAAGATTGTTATGAGGACAAAAAATGAGATATTTGTAAAATTCTTTGCAAAGCTCAAAGTGCTTGTTGTTGTTGCTATTGTTACTAGACCTTGGTGATCATCTAGCTCAATCTCCTCACTTTTGAGAAAGACCCTGAAAGAGAAGACTACTATTTGCAGTTAAAAAAAATAGCATGTTCATGGAAACAACATGGAATAAAGAAAATAGAAGTAGAAAATCTATCTCGCTCTTGATTTCCCACTAGCTGTACTGATGGGATTCAACTACACCATGCTCATGTTCCCCAAGAAAAGGTCATAACCAGAAATCTCATCATCATGGAGACAGCATCAATATTAGTATTCATCACTCATCTGTACCCTGAGCTGTTTCTGCACCTTTGATTGGAGGGCGGAGATAAAACCTCCTCCCAAAGCTCTCATTGAAAAATGTTATGTCATTTCCAACCAGTTGCACTACTTGTATTTAACTCATTATCATCAGGCCCCCATTCCTCACACCTTCTTCTTACCCTCTTCTCAACTTCTTTTTCTGTTTTGTCTTTCTCCATTAAATTGGAAGCTCCTTGATAGCAAAGACTGTCCTTTTTAGTGTTTAGCATGTAGTAGGTGCATAATAAATCTTAATTGCATCACTTTTTGTTGTGTAGATTACAAAGAATATCATTTAGACTGGGGTAGCTAAGTGGCACAGCAGGTAGAGTTCCAGGCCTGTAGTCAGGAAGACTCTCCTTCCTAAGTACAAATTTAGCCTCAGACACTTAGTAGCTATATGACCCTGGGCAAGTCACTTAAAGCTATTTATCTCAGGGTCTTCATCTGTAAAATGTGCTGGAGAAGGAAATGACAACCACTCTAGTATTTTTGCCAGGAAAACCCCAAATGGGATCATGAAGAGTGAGATATGACTAAACATAACAATATACTCATGCAAAAAAAAAAAAAACCTTCAAAAACTACAGCTTATATCTGGAGGTTAGTTCAATTTCTCTTGATTTTAAAGCACAAATTTGGAATCTTAGTAACCATGCAAACTTTCAGCAACAAAGCAATGCAGACAAATATTTAAACAGTATAAAAACTTATGACAAGAACAGAGTTAGTCACCTCTTTCTCTGCTTGTCTTTCACCTGAGAGAGAGAGAGAGAGAGAGAGAGAGAGAGAGAGAGAGAGAGAGAGAGAAAGGGAGAGAAAGAGAGATAACATGAGAGCATGATGGGGTGAAATGAAAATTAAACTTGAAAACTTGAGATCCGTAAGATGTGGCAAGCATTAATGCTTTTGACACTTATTTGAAACCATGAACAAATTCCATTTATGAGCCTCTATAAACTGTGGACTTCATATTAGCCTCCGTAAACCATAGCAAGACTTAACTTGCTAGGTGATAGATATGTTGAGTGTTATGTCTACTGAAAGGAACGTCCACAGATCACAGAGGTATATATGACTATTTCTGTCTATGTATTATAGCTCTGCTTGTATATAATTTGCATCCGTACATAAAGTAATTGTTTCTTTTTCTGAAACATGCAAATATATCTAGGTTTTAGAATGTGTTTTTTTAGTGAGATGGTAACAGTTTTTAATATAATGAATTGGTTTTATTTCCATGTTAACAGAACAAATGTCCATATTATGTTGCTTTTAAATAGCATTAAATCTTTTTTTTTAATTTGATGTCCCTTACTCAAACTTTTAAAAACACATTTTAATTTTGTTTCTGATTCTATGATTCTTCTGTTGTTATATCTATAAATAGACAAAATTTCATGTCACAAAGGTTTTCTGCATTTTTCTCCATTTTCTTTTTTTTTCCTTTTCTAGAATATCAAGTTTTAACAATCAGATTTATTAAGCATAATTTATCATACACCAAATTATAATTGAAAGTTTAAACTGTGATTTTTAGAATGTTTTCTCATGAATTTCTTTTATTTTGTATGATTTATTTACTTTATGTGATTTCCCTCCTTCAAAGAAAAATCATCACACTGCTTTCTTTCTCCACTTCTGTCTTGACCCTTTTGAAATAACAGAGTCATGTTTGCTGCTTTCAAATCCTCTAGAATCTCTCCCAAGTCTAGTGAACTTTAAAAAATGTCAGTTAAAGGTTCACTGGTTTTCTTGCTCACTTCCTTTAAAATTCATGGATATACGTCATCTATACTCACTACTTGTCTACTTGAAGTTCACAGTCCTTACCACTTCAACTTTCATCTATTGAACATTTTTCCTGACAATCCTATGAAATCAATAGTCTTTTGGAGCATATCACTGCATTTTTATCTTCTTAATTTAGTGTTTCGAAATTAATATTTTTATTTGATAATGATTAACCTGCTACACAATTTAAATTCCATACTATGACTCCAAAACCAATTTTTAAATGTTTACTGAAGTGAAAACAGCAGCAACTGTGGACAATTTAATGTTACTAGTTACACATTAATTTTCCTAAAGAGCTCTTTTATACTTCAATGGATTTAATGCTTTTGTGGGGAAAAAAATACAAAATGATCATATTGCAGCTCTATTCTTTTAGGAGAAAAAAGATCTGAACATCATTCTTTGGGAAATGTATTCAAACCAATTCTACACATATTATGATTTATCTTGAAATACCTGTTAAGATCTTCTTTGACAGCTTAGGCAAAACTATCATGTACATGCCCATATCTGTAATATATGAGGACTATTTCAGAATCAGAAGGCTTCTAAGTTTCAGTGTATAGACTACTGGGCTTAGTCATTTAATCAGTCAGGCAATAAACATTTATTAAACAAATGCTAGGTGCCAGACATTGTGCTAAGTTCTGGAAGGGCTTAGTCAAGAACATTGGGAATCATATCTTGAGCTTGATGTGTATATTCTGGATATCTCCTGGCAAATCATTTGCATTCAATTTTCTTATCTGCAAAAAAAGGAGAAAATATCTAGAGTAGCTATGTTGTTTGCTAATCTTAAAGATCAAATGAAATATTTTATAGAGCACTTCACAAAACTATAGTTTGTTAACTATAACCAGGACTACAATTATATTTACTCTATTCCCATATTAGAGAAGACCAACTTTTAGGACCCAGACTCTCATAGGCAGGGAGGGATCATTTAGAAAGGAACATGTGGAAGGACCAGTCAGACAGGCCTTGGCTATGTGATTTTCCATTCTCTCTTAGTAGTAGCTATAGATTTTCAGAGTGGTTTCATGTCATGCTAGTTCCCTCACCTTCCTATATGATCAGGTTTTGATATGATGAAATGAAAGAGCTCAATAATTTATGTGAGGCTTGTATAAAATGGAAATGGAATGAAAGCATTATTATACAAACTATTATCTATCTATAATGCACATATAAATATGGAAATGATTATAAATATGTGCATATGAACAGTTATGCAGACATCCTATAAATACAGTAATGTACATACATACATACATGTATGTATTCATATATGTATAAAGAAAAAGAAAAACAAATATCTAGAAAAAGATAACCTCTGCAAGAGAAGGATGATCCTATAAGTTTTCAGAGCATGAAAAAGAGTCCTTGAAATGGTATACTTTCTTTCCTGAAAATACGTTCAGATAATTTACTTCTCAATTCTAGAATGTGAGTCCTGAACCTGTGAAAATATTGCTTTCTAAAAATCTGCATTTTTAAATATCTGAGCACATTTTTCTCATGGAAGCAATAATTACAAAGCTTAGCTAGGTTAGTTTTGCATGGTATAGGACAAATCCTTTACCCTTCCAAAACACATTCTCCTTCTCCTCTTCCTCCTCCCCAATTCCACTAGCTTTGGTGGGGAAATTGAGGAAGAAAACTAGTTTTCTAAGTACACAAGAATTTAAATTCTAGCATTTGATGTCAGTATTAATGTTGATAGTTCCTTATCCATTTATATACTACAAATACATGGATAATACATGCATGAATTCATAGTTACATATGTGAAATATTCACATACATATATGCATGTGTTACCTCTCTCCATTAGATTGCAAAATCTTTAAACACAAGAACTTTATTTTTTTTTTAAATTTTCTTTCAAAATCGTTTTTGATGACTTTGTTTTTAAATCATCTTCATTTACCAAAACAATCTTTATCTATTAAAATTGGAAGGGACTTATTGCTATGATATTCCTATTGGTTGACCAATCTATAAACATTTATTAAATGATCATTATATCCCAGGAATTGTGATAATGGGGAGAGAAAAAGAGCAAAAGTCTGTCTCTGCCCAATGGAGTTCCCAATCCAATTACAAACAGCAACAATCATGATGTTGATAATGATTCAATTTGTTACTTTATGGTTCACAACTTATTACAATAACGCATGAGCTAGATCGTACAGATATTTCACATTATTTGCAAATAACATTTACTCCTATTTTGTGGATGAGTCCTAATACTTGTAGAGGAAAGGTCAAGTGATGTCACAGTTGAGCAACCTCTATATGTTGGTGTTGGGCCTTGATCACAAATCTTCTGATTCTGAGTCCAGGGTTTCATCATGATAAGAAAGCACACTGCTTCCAAATAATTTGAAGTGATCTTATAGTGGATACTGTCTTTTGAGTAGGAGATTATTAGGGAATATCTCAGTCACTTTTAGAATGTTTAAACACCAAAGCGTTGCATGAGCCTTAGGGCCATGTTATGTTAACTAATGCTGCCTAACTTTGCTTTTTGAAAGAAGGAAAGAAATAATGTGCCTCAGCAAAATGCTGTATCTTTGGTTTCACATGCAAACATTTCCAACAGTCAGATCACTGTTACCATCCTTAAATTGCAAATTGAATAGCAGAGCCCTAGGCTGTGTATGTGATTAATGTCTGCTTTCCTTGCATAGAAATAAATAATAAGTGTAGAGGAGAGCCCTTTTATTTAAAATGCATTTTTATTACTGGGTTAATTCTACATTCCTGCAGCTCAATTGCCTCTGATCCAAAGACTTGAATCATTTGGCCTTAAGTTGTGAAATCTGTGTCTTGATGGGCAGGGATGAAATTTAGAAATCCCTAGTTACAAAGGAAATTGTATAGATTAGTGTTGAGGAGTAGCATCAAAGAAATTTTTAGTCATGTCTCTGAGTCCACTATCTCTGGACTTAAGCATAGTTAGCTATGGAAACATCTCAAGTATGTCCTCAATTCATCATATCCATTTTGCTCTTCATTCCTATCTTTCTTTGTGCCAAACTTACTAGATAATTGATTAGCATTTAAGTAAGTCAGAAATCTCTTTGTACTTCAATTTTCTTATCTAGAAAGTGAAGTCATATTTGATAATCATTGACTCCTTTCAAATATGTTATTTCTTTAAATAATCAGATAGGAAAGTTGGAAATCCTAATTAATCAAAGAATTTTAGTCCAAATACAAGAAAGGATTTCCCACAACAACATAGCCCACTAATAGTTATCTAGCTTTTGTCCAATAAACTTTAATCAGGAGAAATCCATCATCTTTTGGACAATACACTTTGGAACAAGTCTAATTGTTAGGAAGTTTAATTTAATTTTGTAATTGAATTACTTTCCTTGCAAATTCCTCCCATTGCTCCTATTTCTGTCCTTTATGGCCAACAGAAACAAATCTAGACCTACACAACAAGTAAGCCCTTTGAAGTACTTGAATGAATCTATCATGCCCTGCCTAATATTTCCTTCTGTAAGCTAAATATATCTAGTTACCTAAACCTATCTTCATATGCCAAGAACTCAAAGTCCTTAGCAATCCTAGTTAATATCATTTGGAAACTATCCAATTTATAAATATTTGTTTGTTTGATTTAATTGCAGCAAGAAGTCCTGAACACAATATTCCATATGAGTCTAAAGATGATGTAGTACAGTGCGGATATCATTTCCTCATACCTGCAATTTATTTCCCTCAATGCACTTTATAAGAGGTTTTTTGACTACCACATCACACTGTAGATGCATATTGAACTTGTTAAGGAGGATGGCATGGAAGAAATAGCTCTTCTTTTGAATAACTATTGTCTATTCATGCTTCCTCTATATTATTCTTCTCAAGTTAATGTTTGGCACTCATATGTAAGACTTTACATTTATGTCTACCAAATTCCATTTTACTAGATATAGCATTCAAGAACCTTTTCACTGTTGATTCTATCATTTTGTTTGTTAATCAGCTATCCTTCCCAGTGTTGTCTCACCTGTAAATTTAACTAACTTACAGTCTATTCTTTTACCCAAATGCTGTTATAACCATGTTAAATAGTGTAGAACTAAGCCAAGGTACTCAGATATCTCTTGCTATATTGACACTGAAGCACTAAAAGTTATTACTAGAGTGTGGACATTTTTTTCCCCAATACATTTTATTTTATTTTTTATATTAGCTTTTGTTTACTTTTTAGTTTACATCATTCATTTCCATGAGATTTTGAGTTACAAGTTTTCTCCCCATCTTTCTCCTACCCATCACCCCAAAACAGCGATCCCACTGTATACTCCCTCCTCCATTCCATTCTCTCCAATGTTGTCCCCTATCACCCCTCTGACTTTCTGGTAGGGCAAGATAGATCTCCCTAGCCTTGTGCCTATATATCTTAATTCCCAGTTGCATGTAATTAACAATAATAATGTATATTATATTTTATTTAATAATTTATAATAATTATATATATTACAAATTATATATATATATATATATATATATATATATATGTATATACATTTGATTATAGAACTTTAAATTGTAGATTCTTTCCCTTCCTCCCTTGTCATCCACAAAACTGGGAAAAGAAGCTATTCAAAACAGGCTGTACATGTGTAGTTAAACAGAATATCTCCACAATGGAAATACTGTGAAAGAGTGATTATATTTCCCTCCTTCATATCCCAACCATTCTATTCTCTACATTGTCCCTGTCCCTTTACAAAAGTGTATGCTTTTAACAACCCTCCCTCCCACCCTACCATCCCCTCCATCTTGCCCCCCCCATCTCCATTCCCTCTACTTTCCTCTAGGGCAAGATACTGAATTTAGAGTATATGTCATGCTGCCCCTAAGCCAAATTCAATGAGAATAAAGTTGACCCATTCTCTTTTGCCTTCTTGTTCTTCCCCTTCAATGTAACAGTTATCCATTACCTCTTCTATATGAGATGATTAATCTCATTCTGTCTCTCCCTGTCTCCTCTCATTCTATTCCTCATCCACCTCTCAATTTCATCTTTTAAAATATCATCCCTTCCTATTAAATTGATGCTCTGCCCTCTGTCTATGTATGCATATATACACACATTCAGTTATGTATCCAAACACATATGTGTACCCTCCTATATAGACATATGTGTATGTATACATAAATTTATATATATGTACATATATACATATTCATACATATATGTGTATATAAATATATATAAGTATAAATATATATAT
>CM053592.1:64744253-64757693 GCA_028646515.1 Pseudochirops corinnae
TCAAATTTTCTATTTAGTTCTGGTTTTTTCAGCCAGAATGCTTGAAAGTCCTCCACCTCATTGAATGACCATATTTTCCCCTGAAACATTATACTCAATTTTGCTGGGTAGGTGATTCTTGGTTTTAATCCTAACTCCCTTGATCTCTGGAATATCATGTTCCAGGCCTGTCAATCCCTTAATGTAGAAGCTACTAGATCCTGTGTTATCCTGATTGTGTTTCCACAATACTGAAGTTGTTTCTTCTTGGCAGCTTGTAATATTTTCTCCTTGATCTGAGAACTCCGAAAGCTGGCTGTAACATACCTAGGAGTTTTCTTTATGGGATCTTTTTCAAGAATGACTGGTGAATTCTTTCAAATATTATTTTGCCCTTTGCTTCTAAAATATCAGGGCAATTTTCCTCAAGAATTTCTTGAACAATGCTTTCTAAGTTCTTTTTTCTGGTAATGGCTTTCAGGTAGTCCAATAATTTTTAAATTGTCTCTCCTGGATCTATTTTCCAGGTCCATGTTTTTTCAAGGATATATTTCACATTGCCTTCTATTTTTTCATTTGTTTGGATCTGTTTAATAGTATCTTGATTTCTCATAAAGTCATTTGCTTCCATTTGCTCCACTCTAATTCTGAAGGAATTATTCTCCTCAGTGAGCTTTTGAGATTCTTTTTCCATCTGGCAAATTTGACTTTTTAAGATGTTATTCTCCTCATTGGCTTTTTGGGCTACTTTTGCCATATGAGTTAATCTATTTTTTCTTTTTTGTTTGGAGGGAAATTGGGGTTAAGTGACTTGCCCAAGGTCACACAGCTAGTTTTGTGTTAAGTGTCTCAGGCCAGATTTGAACCCAGGTCCTCCTGACTCCAGGGCCGGTGCTCTATTCACTGCCCCACCTAGCCGCCCCCAAGTTAATTTATTTTTTAAGGTGTTATTTTCTTCAGTCAGGTTATTGACTCTCTTTTCATGATTTTCTTGCATTATTCTCATTTCTCTTCCCGGTTTTTTTTCCACTTCTCTTATTTGGTTTACAAAATCCTTCTTAAACTCCTCTGTGGCCAGTAACCACCTTACAATTTTATTGGAGGATTCTGGTGTAGGAGTTCTGACTGTTGTCTTTCTTTCATTACATGCTTTGATTCTTTTTGTTCCCAAAAAAGGAATATAAAGTTGGATTGCTGAGCTTGGTTTACTTCCTTTACTGGCTCATGTTGCCAGTCAATTATTTGACTTTTAGGTGCCTTAGAACTCTGCTTTCAGAGGGGAGAGCTCTGTCCCAAATAGCTGGGTTTTTCACAGCTGCCAGAGCTATTAGGAGGCCACAGTCTCTGCAGCCCTCACCAGCTTTGGCTCACTTGTCACACACCTCAGGACCACCATCCAAGACCATGATCCTGATCCAGGCAGGTTAAGGCAAGAACACTTAGCCTCTGAATGATAGCTTGGCTCCCCTGCAATCTGCAGGCTGGGGGCTCTGTAGCAGCCATGTGGAGGCCGTTTCTGCTTCTGCTGCTTTCTTGCCCTGGTAATCAGCAGCCAGACCCTCTTTTTACCCCCAAGTTTAGCCAAATTCCACTGACCTTTCACTTTGTCCTTGGGTCTTATGGGTTGATAAATCTGGAAACTGCTATAGCTGCCAGTGATCCACTCTCCTGAGTGCTCCAGCTGTGGCTTCTCCTGACCCCACCCTAGGGCTAAGCCACGATTTCAGGCCCAGGTGGTTTCTGCTCCTAGTGCTCTGCAATGAGCCCTTCCCATCTGCTTGCCAGGCTGCCTTCATCAGAAGATGTGTTTTTCTGTAATTTGTGGGTTCTGGAGCTCTAAAATTTGTTTAGAGTCATATTTTATATGTATTTGAGGTGGTTATGAGGAGAGTTATGGAGTTCTCCTGCTTCTATCTTGACTCTGCCCCCTAGACATTCAATTTATTCTGAATAGATCTAATTTCAGTATGTCATCTGATCCAAATCATTCCAGCTTCTCCAGAAAAATAGGATGAATTACTTTATCAAAAGCTTTGTGAAAATATAAATAAATGTTATCTGCAACATTTTTTCTCACTATGTCAAAAAGGAGGCAATATTTATAAAGTGATTATCACAATGTGTGGCACTTAGTATTTCCTTCTTTTCCCTTCTCTTATCTAATAATTTAGTAACACATTCCTTCAAAATGAAGATTGGGCTGGTCTGTCATGACTTACTTTAGGTGAAGCCTGGATTACAAAGTTAATGACTTTTTGTAGTCTATTTTCACCATTTGGGTTGTTTGATATTGCTTTCCATTCTACAATTTTTCTAGTGATCAAATTCAAGCTAACTGCCCTGCAGTTTATAGCCTCTGTTTTCTTCTAGGACATTGAGTGAAAGCTTTTTCCTCTAATCCCATGATATGTTTTCAATTTTCCATGATCTTTAAATATCACTGTCTCTGTAATCATATATGTCAGTTTTTGTGTTTTGTTTTGTTGTTCCCAGAATCTGAAGTTGCATTTCATCTAGGCTACTTGACTTGAATTCATCAAGGAGAGCTAGGTGTTCACTTTTCCATCAGTTATTTGCATCTCTCATAGTCCTTGGTGGAGAAAACAGAAATAAGAGATTAATTGAAAAATTCACATTTCCAATTGTTGTCATCCTCACCAAGAAAAGATAACCCTCTTTATACTTCTGATACACTTAACAACCAATATGAAAATTGTTGTTGTTCTTTGGTTCTCTTGTTAATTGTAAGACCAAAATTAGCATAAGCAGCAGAGAATTGATCCATACTTTGTTGCACCTCAGCTTCAGATACTGCATTGAATGAATAATCATTTCCAAACAGAAAATCATGCACTAATTCTTCCTCCATCAAGCACCAGCACACCATCCATATGTAGGACCGTTGATTACATCTAATGGAGAAATTTTGAAAGCTGTTGATAAGTTCACTTACCTTGTTAGTGTACTTTCCAGGGATGTACACATCAATAATGAGGTTGATACATACATTGCTAGAACTAGCTCAGTGTTTGGGAGGCTCTGAAGGAAAGTACAGGAGAGAAAATGTATTACACTGCCTAACAAACTGAAGGTATACAGAGCAATTGTACTGACCTCATTGTGTTATACCTGTGAAACCTGGACAAGTCTACCAGTGTCATGCCAGGAAGCTGAATCACTTCCATCTAAACTGTCTAAGGATGATTCTGAACGTCACCTGACAGGATAAGGTACCAGAAACTGAGGTCCTTACTTGAACTAAACTGTCAGGCATTCAAACTTTGCTTCAGAGAGTGCAACTCCTATGATCTGGTATCACTGTTTGAAAGCAAAAATGTTTGCTTGCCAAAAAGACTATTTTATGGAGAACTCACACAGGGCAAATGTTCACATGGTAGTCAGAAGAAGCCATACAAGGACACTCTCAAGGTCTCTCTAAAGAACTTTGGAATTTATTGTGTGACATGGGAGACGCTGGCACAGAATTGCTCAGCATGCCCACATCAGAAAAGGTCCTGTGCTCTATGAGCAAAGCAGAATTGAAACAGCTCAAACGAAATGCAGAATGCACAAATTTAGAGTATGCACCCCAAATGTTCACAAGGACTATTTGTGGCTGACCTGTGATAGAGCATTCTGAGCTCATATGGGTCTGATCAGCCACAATCTGACACCCTGAAACTTGATTCTAGCATACTGATGTCATTTTTGTCCTCTCGAGAATGAAGGACAACAACCAACCAACTAACCAAGGTTCCCTTCCAGGTTCAGGTCATTCTGACCTTTGGTATATAATGTCAAAAGACTTTGTCATTTAATTATTTAAATATTTACTTTAATTATTCTTACTTGGTCTTCATCTCTTTTTTTTTTTTTTACATTTATTTTCTTTTTAATATATAGATCAGCATGTGAATCTACTGTGCATCCACATTGATTTCTGGTCAAATTACACTTTTTCTCTTCACTGGGATTATTTCTATTTCTGTCTTTAGAATGTCATTCTTGGTAATTTATGATTCTTCTTAGGAAATTTCCCCTGAAGCATTTTAATTTCTGGGACTTAACCTCTTTTATTTTCTTCTGAACTCTTTAAAATCTTCCTTTTAAACATATAAGATAATGTAAAACTAAGTCCAAATTTCTACTTCATATGCCAAACTCTATGATAGGGTAATTAAAACTACCTAAGGTTCGCATTATTTCTACCCCTAGCAACAAGGCTCACTCATTAATGAGAACTGGATTTAGGATAGCATAACCCCTTGTTGCTTCTTCTCCCTTTTAAATGATGAAATTATTATGGAAGAAGTCAGGTTATTGAATACTTTGCTTTTGGTCACTTACAGGGAAGTTGTCAGAGAAACTACTCGGTCTTTTGGTCCAGTTTGGCTGGCCTGTTTGAAAAGGAATGCTATTCTGGTCTGTTCTGGAATTCTATCTTGGGGGAAAATTAAACAAAACAAGACAAACAAACAAAAAAAACAGGCAGTCTTTTCTTTTCCCAGTTCTTTTTAATTTAAAGCTGTTTTCATTAGTGTTGCAAGAGAAATGGCCAATCTATTCTTTTTTTTTTTTTCCTATTTGTTCAGTATTTATTTTTTCTCCAGTAGTAGAAACAATTTTTGGCATTCATTTTTTTGAAACACCGAGTTCCAAATTTTCTCCCTCCTTCAATCCCTCACTGAGAAGGCAAGCAATTCAATATAGCTTTTACTTGTGTAATCATGCAAAACATTTCCATAATAGTCATGTTATGAAAGAAAACTGATCAGGGGTGGTGGGACCTCAAACAAAAGTAAAAAAAAATATATATATATATATATATATATATGATGTATTCAGATGCCATCAATTCTTTCTTTGGGGATGGATAGCATTTTTCATAATAAGTCCTTCAGAATTGTCTTAGATCATTGTATTGCTGAGAATAGCTAAGTTATTCACAGCTGATCATATTACAATATTGCTGTTATTCTGTACTCAGTATATTTCACTTTATTATAATTCATGTAAGTCTTTCCAGATTTTTCTGAGTGCAGTCTGCCCCTCATTTCTTATAGCACAATAGTATTCCATTACAATCACATACCACCATTTGTTGAATGACAAATACACTCTTAAAAGGTCTTATTTAGTATATTCCATATCTGGCCAGGAACCTGCAAAGTCATGATCCAGAAATCCAAATCCCCATTTCAGACCTTCCCTCCTTAGCTGGTTATTCACTTCCTAAATTAATTTTTCTATCTTTTTACCCACCTTTGCCTTCAATGGATGGCAATGAGGAAAATTAAATCTATGTCCTTAGAATCTTCAATTTTTGGTCCAACGTTTCATAACTGTTGACAAATTTATTACTCTAGAGATTTATTTTAGATTGTGACTAGAAATCCCCATTTATACTCACATGACACACCAAAATGAATAGTTATCATGGATTTCACTAAATCTCGAGAGGTTTTCTGTTATATTTTGGATAAATGCCCTAAGAAGTTCACTGACCTCTCCGTTATGGTTGTCACATTGAAAATTGTTGCCTTAGTACCTGTGAAGAGAGTATACCTAACTACTATTATTCTTCTGTTTTTCCTCTGTTCCTTAGTGGATGATCTCTTATCCAATAATTTTTTTGGCTCTATTGTACCGATTTTCAGAAGACAAACATCTTTTTCCTTCTCTTAATGTCTAGCTCTCTCCTCTTTAGGTAGAACTTCAAATCTGATTTATAATTCTAATTGTTCATGTGCTCTTTTTCATCTATTTTTCTTTTAGTGCTTCCATTGTTTATCACTTTGACTAGGATTAATTCCATATCAACCAACCTTTTAATATATGCTTATTAAATACTTACTATTTACCTGGCACTGCATTAGGATATATGGATGCAAATTCTACTGCAAAACATCCTTGCTATCAGAAAGCTTATACTCTATCAGTGATAGTACATGTATTTGTAACCATAATTAGAAATAAACAACGTATTATTAAAAAATAAATACATTTATAAGGTAGTTAAATATAAGATACTTAGGTAGGGGACACACTATGAGTTGTGAGGAAGAGCAAATACTTCAACTAGAAAATGTGGCTTTGACCTATGTTTTAAAGGAAAATGAAATTTTTTGAGACAGAGGTGAGGAGGAATTGCATTTTGGGCATTGAGGATATTTAGTTTAAAGGAACAACAATGGGAGACAGAGTCCTTTCAGTAAAGAGAGATCAGTTTAGCTCAACCACAGTGTGGTAATATAGTGCTATACAATTAGCTCAGAAAGACAGATTGAGGTCAAATTGTGAAGGACTCTAAAAACCAAAGTCTGGATTTTATATTTTATCTGAGGATGAATAAGGTACTATTGGAGTTATTTGACTAAGGAGTTACATGGTCAGATAAAAATCACTTTGGAAGCTCTATGAGAGGAGAGAGACTTGAACAAGAAGACCAATTAGGAATCAATTTCAACAGGCTTGGAGAGAAATAATGAACGCTAGGATAAGGAGGTGGCTTTGTGAAAAGAGAGAAGGGATCTAATGAGAGATGCTCTGTAGGTAAAAAGAGGAATGAATGGACTAACTATATGGGATGTGAGAGAACAAAATGTTGAGAATAATGCCAATGTTATGGCAAAGGAAGACTGAAATTAGTATGACTGACTATATTGCAATTATTGGAAAATATGATTACTTAGACATTACTTAGGCATTATTCCCTTTGGAAGACTAAGGAAAATGAGAGTAGGGGAGGTGGGAAAAGTGTCCCAATTTAAAAAAAAGAAACAAAAAAAATGTTTGGTGAACTGTGGGGAAATTGCTTATATTCTTAAAAGCTTTTCTAGAAATTATTGGTCAAAGTATAGCTATCAAGTAACCAGAGACAGAAGCCATATTTTTTTTAAAGAGATAACATAGTTGTATCAAGAACAGAGTAAACTCATTTCCCTTCTTAGGCAGGTTTATTAAAATTGTTGATGAAAGATATACTATACTAGAAGCATAGTTCACTTAGTTTTCTTCAAAATGTTTGATAAAGTATTGTTATTTTTTATAAGTTGGAAATATGTGGGCTAGATGGTAATAGCATTAGACAGATGAATTTAGAACTTAGTAAATGTATGGGTACAATGAAAAGGCTTTCAAAACTGAATTTCAGTGAAGCAGGTTTGAATCGTAGTGTCCCAAGAATCTTTGATTGGTATTGTATTATTTAATATTTTTATCATGGTTTAGATAAAGGCCTAAATGTAACAGTTAATAAATGTAGAGAAAGACAAAAGCTGGAAAGGTCCAATACCACATTAGATGACAAATTTATGGTCTGAAGAAATCTCAACAGGCTTAAGAATTGAGATGAATTCAGTAAAATTATTTTTGAAAGAAATAAAAATAAAATCATATATTTGGTTATAATAATTCAAATTCACAAGGAATGGTAAGACAGAAATTCATTTAAAATGATCTGGGAATTTTAACCAACTGCAAAGCTAGTAGGTTTCAATACTGCAGTATAGTGTTCAACAAAACTAACCCAATCTTAGACTGAAAGAATTCCATAATTAAATAGTTCTATAATACTCTGCTCTGGTCAAACTATAAATGGAATATTATGCTCATCCCTCTGTAATTTTTAGGAAGGAGACTTATCAGATGAAAAGCATCCATCAAGAGAAGTGCTACAAGATGGTGAAGCTCCTTAAGATCAAGTTACATTTAGTTCAGTGAAGAACCTGGGAATTTTAGATTAGAAAACAAAAGACTTCATGATTAGAGCTATGATAGCTTTAACTAAGTATTTGAAGAGCTAGCTATCTTGTGGGAGAGAGATGAGATTTCTTAACCTCAGAGAGCAAAAAAGAAACAATTAGTAGTAATTACAAGGAATCCTATTTAGGCTTGATGTAAAGGGGGAAAATGACAATTAGAGATTCATTAATTAAATGAAAATGAAAGTATTAACTTTGTAGTTTTCTCATTTTTTTTTCCCTGTGCAGCAGCAATGCAGATTGAAGGGAAATTTATGACATATACCATTTTGTTTAAAAGAAAATTGTGATTTTCAACACTTGAGGAAAATATGTATATTTGAAGCATGAAGAGAAACAGACATTGAGTAAAGGAAATTGATCTGAGTGCCATGTTCCTTTTCAGGTTGAATAACTCATTAAAGCAAAAGTTTCAGGAAACAAAATACCGTAACAATTAGAGAAATAAGCAAAAGTATCATTATTATTATTATTACTATCATTATCATTATTTGGGGAGAGTAAACAAAAAGACTGAAAAGATAGTGAAGACACATAGATAAAATTGATATCAAATTAAAACACTAATTTATAGCAATTGTTTGCACCCTAAAAATAAAAGGAGAATGAAGACGCCATTAATGTATCAAAGTAGAATTCAAAGCTTAAAGACTTTATCCTGGGATCCTTGAATCATTCCTCATATATTCATTGGTAATATAGAAATAGATAGGTATTATGAGGGTGAAAGAAGGGAAGAAGACAGTGGTCAGATTATACCTGATCTATCAACCTTAATTGTTAATAAATTAACAATCAAATTAACTATAACATATTATAATGACTAATTAATAAAACTAGAAAATTAATAATAAAATCTCCCCCGCCCACTTGATGAAATTATAGGATCTGAGGGACAAATAATTGAGACAAAAAAAGGTGTCAAATTCTTAAAGGAAGTGCTTTTTTTAAAAAAAACTATTCACTCTCATATACTCCTTTTTGAAAGAGTGAAGTTATTTGATCAACTTATTAGCTGAGAAATCATTTATGCCACTGATAAATTTAGGAAAAAAAAAAAGTAAGACACACTCTCTAAGTTGTCAGTTGAGGGTGTCATATTCCCTAGCAAGAAAAGAGTCAGTTATGGAAGAAGAACCTAGGTCTTGAAAGGGAAGTCTTCTTTTTCTTTTCCTATGAATTCCTGTTATAGTGTACTGGCAGCAATAAGAGGCTTTCTCTTTCTTCCCTCCCCTCCCCACCAATGTGAATGACATCTTGCAGTGCAGCAACTGACCTGTTACAACTGACCATTGTGCCCAACAAAGAACAAGATTGGAGAGACCAGCTACAGAATCAAGAAAGTTACCCCTTGCATTTAAGAGTTGATCTTCAGAAAGAAGCAGGCCCAGAAAATTCAGATGAGGAACTACCAATCAGAGATGCTGTGCCCAGTGGAAAGTAGCATGACACTGGGAAAAGAAAAATGTTATAAGAGCCCTGTACCATCAGAGGTGTGAACTTAATTCGTGAAATGTCTTCCCTAAATGTGAATCTCTTTAATAGTGTGTGCTCCATGGGTACATGTCCCTCTCATTAAAAGTATCTTTAAACAGGTAGTTCCCAGGGTTATATGAGGAATGTTTCATCAGTATTAATCTACCAATGCCATTTGAGTAAAGGCCTTTTCTTTGAGCTATTTTTTTTCTTCTGGCCTGTAACTGAAGAAAATCCATTGATGATTAGTGAGGATAGAGGATACTCAAAGTATCTTGAAATAAGCTGTTATCCTCAGGGGGAGGGGACAGTGAATATATTTTACCTATGCCTTTACATTTAACTAATAAATGTGTTAATAAAAAATATATATGTCAACATGTTTAAAATGCTCTGCTTTACATCTTTATAAATAAACATAGCCAAAATGAGTATTAGTGTTTCCGTATTCCTCACTATAATGGCACCTATTGACCTCCAGATCACTCTTATAGTTTCACCAATGACTTTAGCACCTGCCTCAGAGTTTTAGTTTCCACCCAGATTCCCTGCCACAGTACTCAGAGAATTTTATTTTGATACTGACAACCCACTGAAACTTGTAATAGACATTTCCTTAATCTTGCCTACTCTAGAGCTAACTTTTATACTCTACTTCAGACATATACTGTCACATTCACAACTTGGACTTCACCATCTCAAAGAAATACATTGCCTCCAAGTTCCAGGATTATGAGATTCTATTCTCCAACAATAACCTCTTTTTACACCCTTTTCTCCCTCTTCCTCATTCACAGTTAAACCATTCCTTAATGTGATCTTTGGATCCTTGATTTTATTTCCTGGTTTATTTCCACTAATATGGTTTTATCTAACACTATATTCCACTTGACCCCACAGTCTGTCATTTTTATTTAGTAGAAAGTAAAAATCATTTAGTTTATATTCATCTGTATTGTCTCCATCCATTTTAAACCCAACCCTTTTTAATCTGTCTCCCATCCTTATCACTATTCCAAAAAATATTTCTAGAAGGTCAGTTATTATGTCATACTTATAAAATGGTTTTCTTTCCATCTCCAACCCCATAGTATTTAACACTTTTGGTTAGACTCTCTTTCTGGATATCCTTTCCTTCCAAAGTGCTACACCATACTGACTGCTCAGTCCTTCTCATTTTTCCCTTTGTTAGCTCCTTATTTTCTTCCATAATCCCTTATGTAGGTATTCCTCAAAGAATTGATCTCAGAATTACTAAAAACTCTCTTTCAGTCAGTGTCAAGGATTTCTTTCTAACCAATATCTCAGATTGTTATACTCTATTAAAAGCATCTTATTGGGAATCAGTGGCCCCCATGCCAATGCCAGAATATTTTTCTGATGTTAGAAAAATTAGACTCCCATCTGGAATCATAGGATCATACTGTCATATACTTTAGAGCTTAGTAGGATTTTCCAAGAAGTAATCAGGAATCAATATGACATACTGGATGGACTAATGCATTTGTAGTAATTAAGATCTCTTGAAATTTGTGATTATATATAAATCACTTTATCTCTCTAAGCCTTAATTTCCTTGTCTGTAAAATAACTTGTAGTACCTAACAGAGATATTATGAAGACTTAAATGATGTGGTATATGTAAAGGAAAAATACCAGCTTTATTACTTCTCTTACTCTCCACCCCAAACCCAAAGTAACTAAGATTCTCAAAAATGTTATAAACTGATCATGGTTCTCCCTCTTTCTCTTTCTCTCTCTGTCTGTCTCTGTCTGTCTCTGTCTGTCTCTCTCTTTCCCTCCCTGTGGAAGTGGATAAAAATATGTGTTGAATGCCATGCTCCTTTCCCCTTCTCATGCCCAATCTCACTATT
The DNA here is from genome assembly GCA_028646515.1 of Pseudochirops corinnae. Taxonomy (NCBI): domain Eukaryota; kingdom Metazoa; phylum Chordata; class Mammalia; order Diprotodontia; family Pseudocheiridae; genus Pseudochirops; species Pseudochirops corinnae. Next base: position 64,755,346 of record CM053592.1, read on the forward strand.
TTTGTCATGTCTGTCTCCTTATCCTCTTATTCAACAAAAGGCAGGTTGAGACCTCACCCATAATCTCTGAACCTCTCCTCTTTCTTTTATTCTTTTTTTCCCCAGCTCTCATCATCATACCCTTCCTACACTGAAAAACAAAACAAACAATCTATCTATCTATCTATCTATCTATCTATCTATCTATCTATCTGTCTGTCTGTCTGTCCACCCATCCATCTGTCCACCCGTCCATCTATCTGTCTGTCTGTCTATCTAGAGTTATATTAAGATTAGAATTTCCACCTCTAAGGAGTGTGGGAGAAATGGAGAGTTGACTGGCAAGGTGTATAATTATTCAATAGTCCATTTCATTTCTCTAATAGGTTATTTCCATGTATTTTAAAAGGATGATGTTTACGGTAACTGACATTTATATGGTGCTTTAAGGTTTATAAAGCAATTTTCAACAAACAATTGTGGTGTTCTGGGCAGCTTTCTAAGATTATGCATTACAGAGAACATGTTCAGTTTGCATTAATGGAGGGGATTTCCGCACTCTGTGAATTCTCTATATAAGTGAAATACTAGGCCTAGTATTATATACGGAAACAATTTGTATATACTATCTCATTTATTCCTCACAACTCTGAGGAGCAAGCACTATTACTAGTCTCATTTTACAGAAGAGAAATTAGAGAGATTAGGGAGATTAAATGTAGGGAGAAGAAGCCCCACATGTAGAAAGACCCATGTGTAGAAATGACTATTGTTGGGTGAAGCTGGAAGAGAGGCAGAATAGACTTCTCTAACGTCTTCTCTCTACTCATTTTCCAAGAGACTTTTATTCCTGTCAAGAGGAGAAGCAGGAAGTTAGGGCCCTGTATTCCCCAAAAAGGGCTGGTGACTGTCTACGAGATATATTATACGTCCAATCCAACTTCTCATCACTTTGTCATTATTGGGAAGGAAGGGGGACCCTAAGCTCTATATACAAGGGTTGACCCCTTCCCCACCAAATACCAGTTTCTAAATGAACACACATAATGAATAGCAAAGAAACTCAACATATATAAACCAATCAAGAGAATACACACACACACACACACACACACACACACACACACACACACACACACACACACACACACACATACAAATACATGTGAGAACTTTACTCAACCAAGAGACAGGGTTCTTGATCTCAGCCAAGAGGAAATTCCCTAAAGTCTCATGTAGCAAGCCAGAAGGAGGCACAGGATGAAAACTGCTCCACTCTAGTCTTTCTCGAGTTGTTTTTTGTTTTTTGTTTTTTTTTTCCCTTCAGCAACCTGAAGTGGACTTGGCCTCTTCCGTCTTACCTCCCAAAATCAGAAGCCAGAGGTAGCCAAAGCACCTCAAAGCTTGAATAACCCTCAAAATGAATGAAAAAGTCTGTAGTTTTTCTGCACTCACCAACTGTCCTCTACCCCTCCTGTGTGTTAGGGCATTAATTTTCATTCATGAGGAAAGAGTCCTATACAAATGGACTTTGGGATAGGGTTATGTAAGTATCTTTCTAAGAGCCACGCAGCTAACAAATCTCTTAGGAGGGATCTGAATTCAAATTTCTTGCACTTTAAGACTGCCTCTTGACCCATAACAACACCCTGCCTCTATATGGAACAAATCTGCAGGCTATGGGCCTAATCTTATTCTATGTTTTGCAGAGGATGCTTTAATTAGAGACACTCTATCCTAATGTGGTTTAGGGGGAAAAAAAACAAAAACATTCTTCTTCCAAGGACCTCAATGGTTAAGACAAGGGCAGACAAAATCATATCATTATTAGTATCAAGGTTTGAGGACATGTTGCCACCAACCAGTTCCCATAGGATGGGAACTGAGGAAGGAAAACTACCTTGAAAGTGGTGGGACTAAGTTCATGGATGTTCCTAGGAGGGTGTCACTGCAGCCTTGGTACTTAGAAATCTAGGCTTTGGACAAAAGCAACCAGGAGTCCACCCTGGCCAGAGTGTTCTATGGTCTTTCATCTATTGCTCTCAAAGCTTGATGGCCCCCAGGATGGGGTGCTAGGACTGGAGTCAGGAAGAATTAAATTCAAATCAAGTCTCTGACATTTATCTGATGTGGAACCCTGGGTAAGTAAAATTTCTGTTTGCTTCATTTTTCTTATCTATGAAATAGAGATAATAAAAGCACCTTATCACCAGGGTTGATATAATTCTAAAGCATTTATCACTGTACCTGATACACAATAACAGTATATAAAAGTTGTTGTTACTATTACTACCACCACTACTGCTACTTTAAGGTTTAGAGCTATCTGGTAGATGCATTAGCTGGAGATAATCTTTGCCTTAAAGATA
>CM053592.1:64758193-64782487 GCA_028646515.1 Pseudochirops corinnae
TATGAGGTGTACAGTACCTCAGAATTGTTTTAATTTTTATTTCTCTAATAAATAGTGATTTAGAGTGTTTTGTTTATCTAATCATACATAACTTTGATCACATGATCTGAAAACTGTTTGTACCTTTTGATCCTTTATCAATTGGGGGATGGCTCTTATTTTACAAATTTGACTTAAATCTTTATCTGAGAAATTAGGCTTTCATCAGAGAAACATGCATCAATATTTTTTCATAATTACTATTACTAATTTCATAATTACTATTATTAATTACTCTTACTAATTGTATTATCCTCCATTATATTTCTACTCATTTATTTGAATCTCCCCTTTCATCCTGTCACTACTCATACTGTTGGGCATCCAACTATCCCCTCTACCAATATGCCTCTCTTCTACCCCCTGCCCCCCACTTCTGTCTCCTTTACCTAGGATTTCTGGAATTTGGTTATATATTTCATTGAGTTCTCATTTTGGAATGTCTTTCAAGGTATTATGGGTGAAGTCTTTCAATTTCTATTTTACCCTCTCACTCTAGAACATCATGGCAAATTTCTTTAATAATATCTTAAAAGATAATGTTTAAGCTCTATATATATTATGTTTTTCACGTTGACTAATAATTTTCAAATTATCTCTCTTTGATCTATTTTTCAGGTCTGTGTTTTTTTTTCCCCCAATGGGATATTTCACATTGTCTCCATTTTTAAAAATTGTTTTGGCTTTGTTTCATTGTTTCTTGACTTCTCATAAAGTCATTAACTTCTTTTCAATCAATTCAAATATGTAAGGTATTATCTTTTTAGGGAGCTTTTGTACCTCCTTTTCCATTTGACCAAATCAGTTTTTTTAAGGAATTTTTTTCTTCAGTGAATTTTTGTGCCTCTTCATCCATTTGGTCAATTCTTCTTTTTAAGATATTCTTCTGAGGGTGGAGCAAATATGGTGGAGTAAAAGCAAGAACAGCATTGAGCTCCTGTTCCAAGCCCCTCCAATGACTGTATAAATAACTCTATATAACTTTTAGAGCTAGAGAACCAACAAAGTGACAGACAGAAACAAATCTCCCTCTGAAGGCAGCCTGGCAGGCTGACAGGAAGTGTCTATCAAATGAGGGTGGGAGTACATGAACCATCATGGCCCAGACCCAGTGAGGCCCAGACTGGTGGTAGAGACCAGCTGGACCAGACTTCAGGAGAGTAGATCACTGGCATCTGTGGAGATTTCCAGACTTTTCAACCCATAAACTCTGAAGAGAAAGTAAAAAGGTCTGTAGTGAACTCTGTTGGAACTGAATGAGAGAAGAGCACAATCCAGCACCTACCAGTAGTAGACTGATGATGGCTACTGCTACTGTTATGTGGCTCTTTTCTCAAATGCAAGCCTATTATAGTACGTGGACCAAAAGATCATTTAGAGGGGAACTGCTCTTGCTTTGGCCAATTTGATTCTGGGTCACAGTCTTGGGTGGCTTTTGTGGGGTGAGGAATGGTAGCATGACTGAGCATGTGGTGGCTATAGAGAGGGCACCCTCTTCACAGCTCTGACAACAACTGAACAAAACCCCAGAAATTTGGGAAACAGAGCTCTTCACTCTGGAAGAACAGTTCTACTGTAGCAAAGAGCTCAAAAGTCAAATAATTGGCTGGCAAGATAAGCAAATAGAAGAAGTAGAATCAGAATTTAACATTTGGAATTCTTTTTTGGGGACAAAGATGATCAAAACAGAGAACAAGAAAAAGACAAAATGTCAAAATACCTGCATCAAAAAACTCCAAAAAATATGAATTGTTTGCAGGCCATGGAGGAGCTCAAGAAGGATTTGGAAAATCGAGTAAGAGAAGTAAAGGAAAAATAGGGAAAAATGAAAAATGCAAGAAAAACATGAAAAACAAGTCAATAGCCTTAATGAAGTAAATAACACCTTAAAAATAATCTAACTCAAATATCAAAAGAGATCCAAAAAGCCAATGAGGAGAAGAATGCCTTCAATACCCAAATTGGTCAGATGGAAAAGGAATTTCAAAAAGTCACTTAAGAGAATAATTCCTTCAACATTAGATTGGAGCAAATGGAAGCTAATGACATTATGAGAAATGAAGATACTATAAAATAGATTCAAATGAATGAAAAAAATAGAAGGCAATGTGAAATATCTCATTGGATAAACCACTGACCTGGAAAATTGATCCAGGAGAGATAATTGAAAAAATATTGGATTACCTTAGAACCATGATAAAAAAAAAAAAGAGCTTAGACACCATCTTCCAATAAATTATCAAGGAAAATTGCCCTGATATTCTAGTACCAGAGGGCAAAATAGAAGTTGAAAGAATTCACCAATCACCTCTTTAAAAAGATCCCCAAAAGAAAACTCCTGGCAATATTATAGCCAAACTCCAGATTTCCCAGGTCAAGGAAAAAAAATATTACAAGCAAAAAGAAAGAAATAATTTGAGCATTGTGGAAACACAATCAGGGCACCATAAGATCAAGCAGCTTCTACTTTAAGGGATTGGAGGGCTGAGAATATGATATTCCAGAAGCCAAAGGAGCTAGGATTCAAACCAAGAATCACCTACCCAGCAAATCCTTCAGGGGAAAATGTGGATATTCAATGAAATAGAGGGCTTTCAATCATTCTTGATGAAAAGACCTGAGCTGAACAGAAAATTTCACTTTCAAATACAAGAAGCAAGAGAAGCATGAAAAGTAGGTCAGAACAAAAAATCATAAGCAACACATTAAAGTTGAACTATTTACAATCCTACATGGGAAAATGATAATTGTAACTGAATACTTTTATCAGTATTAAGAGGGTTTAAGGGAATATTTATGTATATGTATATGTGCATGTATATGTGTATGTGTATGTATATGTATATATATATATGCACATGTGTTTACCCATACACATACATGCACACACACAAACATATACATACATTCATATGCATGTATGGGCAGGTATATGCATGTATAAACATATATGTATATGTATGTGTGTGCATGTATACATAGACAGAGGGCTCAGGAGGAGTTGAATATCGAGGGATGATATCTAAAAAATAAAATTAAGAGGTGAGAGAAGCATACATTGGGAGAAGGAGAAAGGGAGAAATAGAATAGGGTAAATTTTCTAGCATAAAAGAAGCAAGAGAAAACTATTACAATGGAGGGGAAGAGCAGAAGGGTGAAAGGGAATGAGTCAAACTTACTCTCATTGGATTTGGCTTAAGGAGGGAAAACATACACACTAAATTGGGTATTTTACCCTACTGGAAAGTAGGGGGAGAGGAAATAAGAGATGGTATGATAGAAGGGAGGACAGATTAGAGGAGAGGGCAGATTAGAAACAAACACTTTTGAAAAGGGACAGGGTCAAAGGAGAAAATAAAATAAATTGGAGGAGGGATAGAATGGAGGGAAATATAGTTAGTCTTTCACAATATAACTACTATGGAAACATTTTGCATAACCACACATGTATAACCTATATTGAATTGCTTGTCTTCCAAGTGGGAGCAGGTGAGAAGTGAAGAAAGGAAAGAAACTGGAAATTAAATTTTAGAAACAAATGTTAATTTTTTTTTTAATCTTGCAACTGAGAAATAAGATATGCAGGCAATGGCTTATAGAAATCCATCTTGCCCTAAAAGAAAGTAAGGGGGTTTGGGAAAGTATATAAGAGAGAACAGATTGGGAGAAGGTGTATTCAGTATGCTTGCTATCTTGAGGTATGTGTAGGGGAGAGTTGGGGAGGAAATTTGTAACTCAAAATCTTTTGGAAATGAATGTTGAAAACAAAAAATAAATAAATTATTTTTTAAAAAATACTCCATTCTATTAGTTTACTTTTTGTACCTTTTCTACCATTTGGCCTAGTCTGTTTTTTAATATGTTATTTTCTTTGATAGTTTTTTGTGTCTGATTTATCAGGGTGTAGATTTGTGTTTTTCATGATTTTCTTGCATCACTCTCATTTATCTTCCCATTTTTTCCTACGCATCTCTTACATGATTTTCAAAGTCTTTTTCAGGAGGATTCCAGGAAGGTGGTGAAGCAGATCAGAAAATTCCTAAATCTCCAGATCTTCCCAATAAAAAAGACCAAAAAGTGCTTCAGGGCAACATTGACTGGTAAGTACAAACAAGAGTTGGGGCAAAGCAATGGTCCTCCAGGAAAAACTTGAGAATATCCGAAGAAAAAACCCAGGAAGGAGGTGTGCTCCCTGTGAAATCTCAACACTTCCATGATAGTTCCATTGAAACAGCAAGTGGTAAGCCCTCTGGCTAACTGGGATGGGAGGTTGCCTCAACTCCAGCCACAGCAGTTTTCACCTCCCAGTCAGTGTAGCAAGTTGGGCATCTAAAAGGGGGTAAGCCTGGCGCAACCTCTTCTGTAAAGGGACTCCAGATCCAGCTGTGCTGGGAAGACACATCCGTGGGGGAAAAAGGAGACAATGCATGCCCTGGTACGTGCAAAAGCAGTGGGGTTGGTGGACACTGTTGGCTTTGGATACTTACAGGAAGGTTGAATTCTTGGTTTCAGTTTAAGACCAGAGGGGAGAAGTGAAGGAGAACAAGGTGGTATAAAACAAAAATGAGCAGGCAAAGGAGACAGCATCCAACAATAGAAAGTTATTATGGGAATAGAAAAGACTGGGGTTCAACTTCAGAGGAGGGTACTGAAGAAAAGAAAGCTTCTCCTGTCCCAAACAGTAAACTTGAATAGTCACCTGCCCAAAAATAATTAATAGAAGAACTTGAAAAAAATACTTTACAAATTAAATGAGTGAGATTGAGGAAAAAATGTTTAAAAAAGAACAATAAACTAAAAAGCAAGATTATGACAAGAAACCTAACCAACTAGAAGAAGACATCCAGAATCTTTAGAAAGAAAATGATTATGTGAAAGTTAGAATTGGACAAGGGGAAGCCAGTGAAGTTATGAGATGAAGAAATAATAAAAACAACAGAATGAAAAAAAAGATAAGAATGTGAAACATTTCATAAGAAAAATAATTGATCTGAAGAACATATCGAGAAAAAAAAAACATAAGAATAATTGGATTACCTGAAAGCTCAGACAAAAAAGATAATCTTGATAAAATAATACAAGAAATAATTAAAGAAACTTGTCTTGGAGTGTTAGAACAAGATGGAAAAGTAGAAATAGGAAAAAAAAATCCACTAATCACCATCCAAGAGAGATCCTATGAAGAAAATCCACAGGAATATTTTAGATAGATCCCCAAACTCCCAGCTCAAGAAGAAAGTACGAGTAACAAGAAAAAATAATTCAAATATAGCAGAGACATAATCAGTCACACAAGACCTAGCACCTGCTACATTAAAGGCCACAGTTCTTGGGACACTATATAATGAAATAGAAAATAACTGGGGTTGTAGTCAAACGATATCATACCCAGAAAACTTAAACCTATTCATATTTTTAAAGGACATTCAATAAATAACTAGACTTTCAAGACTTTATTGTAAAAAAGAACTGAACTCAATAGAAAATTAGACATAAAATATCCAAGACAAATGTAAACATCAATGACTAATAACAAAGGACTCAATAAGAACAGATTCTCTCTGCTTTTTATACAAGGAAACTGTATGTGTAGGATTATCATTAGTAATGGGGTAGTACAAAGGAGAGATTGGTATGGAATTGACGATGATGTTATCCTAAAAATAAAACTGCTTAGGAAAAGACAAAAAAAAAGTGTAATTAAGTAATTATCTTGAACAGATGAGGTGAAAGATGAAGAACTGGCACTGAAGAGTTAGGGGAAGAGAGTTTGTAGTTCTGGAACTCTACTCTCATCAGAAATATATGAAATAGGGAATAATACATATATATCTAGGAGGGTTTAAAAGTCTTCTAAATGCAGAAAGAAATAGAATGCTAAGGGGATAGGGAGAGAGGGAGAAGATAAGAAAGGGATTATTAGAGGGGATACTAATCACATGAGATCTGGATCAAAGAGAGAAAAAAAAGTGCATTTAGAAGGAACTAAAACTCATCTAATTTTATAAAGAAATAAGAGCCCAAGGAAATAGGATAGCAGAGTGTCTAGATTATTGGCAATGGGATAAAGAAGGAACAATGTAAATATTTGCAAGGGTATACAAGTTACTTTAGATAGAAACAAGAAGATATGGGGAAAGGGTTGGAGGGAGAGGATAAGGGAGGAATCTTTGAAGAAGAAGAGGTTAAGTGGTAGAAGGGCAAGATAGGTAGAAATAAAGTAGAGGAGTCAAGAGGGATAAGAAATAAGACATACAAACATACAATAAAGGTCAGGAGTAGAATTTGTTAGGGAAAAATAAAAACCAAGGGTAGTAATCATGATCTCAGACAAAGTTAAAGCTAATTAGATTTAACAAAAATAATAAATTAGGGCAAGTAGACTACATTTCAAATATATTAATATTGTTTTAGATTATTTAAAATAACTAGACAATATAAAGTTGGAATATTGTGGTGCAGAAAATGATGAGTTGGTGGAGTTAGAAAAATATGGAAGACTTGAAATTATGAAGAAAGATATTTTCCACCCTCAGAGAAAGAGAGGACAAACAAGTATGATCTTACATAGAAGTATATGAATACACACACATATCCAGACATATACATATTTTTCTGTATGTTACTATGATTGTAGATATTTAAGTATAGACATGTAAATGTGTGTATTTATCTATGTCTATATGTATGTGTATGTGTGTATGTGTGTGTGTATATATATATGCACTCATGTTTGTGCCTATATCTATGTGTGTATGTATGGATATATGTGTGTGTGTCTATATCTATATATGTGTGTATGTGTGTGTATCTGAACTTAATTGCAGCCTTCTTGGGGAAGGAAAGGGAGGAAAGAACAAAGTAAAAAGTACACAACACAGAAAAAAAGAAAACTCAAAAGGGAACAAAGAAAAGATGGACAGTCCTGGACACGATGTGTAGTAAAAGATTTTCTTTGAAATGAAAATTTTTTATTGTATATTTTGATTCCTCTTTTATGTTTCACTGTGCACATGGCAATGTTTTTTTCTTTTCTTTACTTATTTTGTACTAAAATTTAAGTGTCCAAATTTATGTTTTTTGCTCTTATTATTTTGATGTTTAAATTTAATATTTGTTTAAAATAATATATATAAATTTAATTTAATGAATTAATAAAGTTAATTAAATAGATTTAATATTTTAACTTAAAAAACATTTAAAAATATTCTTGAGGTCTCCCATGGCCTGAGACCAATTATTTTTTTTTTTCTTGGAGGCTTTGGATATAGGAACTTTGACTTGTATTCTTCTGGAGGGCAAAGCAGCTGGGATTACAAGCAATAATCACCTACCCAGCAAAACTGAGTATAATCCTTCACAGAAAATTTGACATTCAATAAAATGGAGAACTTTCAAGCACTCTTGATAAAAGGACCAGAGCCAATTAGAAAGTCTGACTTTAAAATACAAGACTCAAGAGAAGTATAAAGGGCATACAGGAAACAGAAATCTTAAGGAACTTAATAAGGCTAAATTGTTAACATTTCTACATGGGGAGATGATACTGGTAATTCAAAAGAACTTTCTAATTATTAGGGGAGTTAGAAGGAGTACATATAGACAGAACACACAGGTGTGAGTTGAATATAAAGGAAACATGTTAAAAAAATAAAATGAGAGAGGAATGTACTGAGAGAAAGGGAGAGAAGTACAATGGGGGTTGTCTCATATAAAACAGGAAAGAAAAAAAGTTTTTACAGTGGAGAGGAAGGGGGAGGGATCTGAGGGAGAAAGAGGAAACCTTACTCTTGTCAGAATTGACTCAAATAAGTAGTAACATGCATGCTTAATTGGGTATAGAAATATTTCTTCCCTTACAGGAAAATGGGAGAAGTCTATTAGAAAGTTTTGGTGTTAGAAATGAAGGCAGATTGGGAAGGGATAATCAGAAGCAAAACAGTTTTGAGGAGGAACAGGATAAAATGGAGAGAGAAGATAGAATAAATAAAGGGTGGGAGAGGATGGAGTAAAACAGAGTTAGCAATAGTAATTGCAAAAAAAAATGAAGCCAGTTTCTCTGATAAAGACCTCATTTCTCAAACATATAGAGAAGTGAGTCAAATTTATAAAAAAAAGCAAGAACAATTCCTCAGTTGGTAAATAAGCAAAAAATATGAACAATTTTAAGATGAAGCAATCAAACCTTTCTATAGCCATATGAAAAAGAAAATACTCCAACTCACTATTGATTGGAGAAATGCAAATTAAAACATATTAGACTGGCTAATAGGAAAGAGAAGGAAAATGAAAAATGGTGGAGGGGATACAGGAAAAATAAATGAGACATTAAGACATCATTGATGGAGTTGTGAGCTGATTCAACCATTCAACAAAAGAGCAATTTGGAACTATGCCTAAAGGGCTCTAAAACCATGCCTACCCTTTGATCTAGCAATAACACTAGTAGGTCTGTTTTCCAAAAGATATTTTAAAAAAGAAATGGAAAAAAAAACTCTAAGAAAATTTTTATAGCTTTTTTTTTTCCTTGCAGTAGATAATTGGAAATTGAGGGGATGCTTATTACTTGGGGAATGGCTTACAAAGCTGTGATATGTGATTTTGGTGGGATAGTATTTTGCTATAAGAAATGATGAGCAGAGTGCTCTCAGAAAAACCTGGAAAGACTTGCATGAACTGATATCACACGGAATGTACTGCAGAAAAAGAAACCACAATAGCGTAAGATGATCAGTTGTGAATGATTTAGCTATTCTCTGCAATGCAGTGATCCAAGACAACTCTGAAACACTTTTGATGAAAAATCTTATCCTTCCGCAGAGAAAGATCTGATGGTGTCTGAATACTAATTGAAGAATACTTAAAAAAAAAAAACAAACACTTTTTTTTTCTTGAGGGTTATTTCTTAGTCTGTTTTCTTCCCAATATAACTTTTATGGAAATGTTTTTGCATGTATCCACATGTATAGCCTATATTGAGTTGGTTGCCTTCTCAGTGGTGAGTGGGGTTGGGGAGTGAGGAAGGGAGAGAACTTTGAAGTCAAAGTTTTAAAAATAAATGGTAAAAATTGTTCTTACATGTAACGGGAAAAATAGATTACTAAATAAAGTTAAAACACATAAAATGAGATGCTAGGACTAGATGACTTGCATGATCTTTTCTAACTCTTGATCTACATGGTCCTGAATGAGTTAAATTCAACAAACATTTATTAGCTACCTGTAAGGTAATATGCTACATGCTGGAGAAACAAAGATCAATATAATATGAGGATAAGTGGTGTTGAGGTATAGTCACATGCAGTCATACAAGGCATGGAAAGCATTTAAGCATTTTCCTAAAGTTCTTTTTTTTTTTCTTTCTTTCATTGTCTGATTTTTTGACTTTCATTTTCTCTGGCTTAATTTTTAGCTCCTTCTTTTCTTTAGTGTCATCCCCTTCCCGATTGCCTTCTTCCTTTCTTTCTTTTCATCATACACCCTTTCTTAGCCAAGACTTAACATTTGTCTGAACTCCTTTTTATTCTATTCTCTTCCCTTCTCAATATCACTATGTATTCTACGTCTATTGACACTCTCCCCTAACACTACCATGAAAGATGATTATTCTGTCACTATCATTTCTTAATTTCATAGTTTAGGTTTTAATCCCTTTCTTCAAACCTTCTGTCTTAGAGAAGACTTGGGCCTGACTTAAGTCTGGTGAAGAAAGAAATTGATTAGGGACCACTGAAGTACACATGGGCACTAGAAATAGAAAAAGAAAATCATCATTTGATTCTCTGTGTTCAGTTTTAGAATCATAGAATGATATAGAATTGGAAAGGATTATAGAGGTCATCTAAGCCACTCTGTCATGTTTCCAACGAGGAAAGGGAGGCCCTGACGGGGAAAGTGATTCATTCAGGACCAGATAGATTCTACAATGGTCAACTGGATCACTAACAAAAGTCTTCGAACTTTAATTGCAGCATTCCTTTCACCACATATAGCTGTTTAGAAAAGGGTAAATTACACGAGAGGAGCCCAATCACCATCAGCTGAGCTAAGTGTCTATGGTAAGTAATGGTAATAATCATAGCTTACATTTATATAATGCTCTTATGTGGTAATGGGCTATATGGTCATTATCTCATTTATTTCTTATGACATTACAGTGAGGCAGGGATTATATGTATGTATGAATGTATATATGTATATATGTATATGTATATGCATGTGTATGTGTATACATATATATATATACACATACATATAACATTTTATGAATTTTATACATGACTCAAAGAAGTTCCATGACTAGCCTCGTGTCACACGACGAGTAAGTGTGTAAGGGTCTTCCTGACTTAATATAGCACCCTATCTACTGTGCCATAAAAGTCCCTCAGAAGACAGGGTTTTCTCTCACCCCTGATCCCTTCCATTCACCCCTTAGTAAAATTCCTGAAAGCTCTTTGACTAATTGTGAAAAGCATGTAACTTGAAATCTGGAGACTTGACTGCATTCCTGTCTCAGATGATATAGACTGGGAAGAAATACTTAAACTCCCTGGGGCTCTGTTTTCTCATTTATATGTTACATAAAAGGGTTGCACGATATTAGATCAGTGGTGTCAAACATGAACTTCAAAAAGCAATTTTCTTAAGAGTAGTTAGAACCAGATTAAATTGTAATTGGAAAATACGTAATGCAAGAAATAAAAAATATAATATAATGTACAGATGTGGTTTTCTAATGCAATATGTGGCACAGGTAGGAGTATAATGTGTATAGTGTATAGAGTACTGAGTTTGGAAGTAGAAATATTCATCTTCATGTATTCACACCTGGCTTAATTTTCTTACTAGCTGTGTGACCTGAGGCAAGTCACTTAACCCTGTTTGCCCCAGTTTTTTCATGTATAAAACGACCTGGAGGAGGAAATGGCAAACCACTCGAGTATCTTTGCCAAGAAAACCCTAAATGGGGTCATGTAGAGTTTAGCATGACTGAAAATGACTGAATGACAACGTCAACATTTGTCCTGAAAGGGTCTTTGTTTGTTACAGTGGCCTTGCTTCTATTTGTGTTCTACCAAACAGTTTCAGAGATTCCTTCTAACTAAATTTATAAACATATTACTGCCTATAAAACATATATCTTTTAGAATTTATTAAATTATAAAATGTATCATGTGTGAAATGTTGTTTTAATTCTAATTTCCAAAAATTTACTTTCCTGCTTTTCAAATAGTTCTTTTCAGTTAGATAATCACTCTAGTTCACAAAAATAGTTAAAATACTAGCTTATTGAGTTGGAATATTTCCAATTTTTCTTTATCTAATCCAATCTAATTTAACTGATCTGTTTTTAATCAGTTACATAATTTTGATGATTGCTGATTTGTAATACAAACTAAAATCAAAAGTGTTAGGTTTATGGATGGCACATTGGACCCAGAGTCAAGAAGACATGTTTGTGAATTCAAATTCAATTTATTAACTTTTTGACCTTGTGCAGATCACTTAATTCTGTTTGCCTCAACTTTCTCATATATAAAATGCCCTAGAGAAGTAAATGGTAAACCAGTAACTTCACCGAGAAAACCCTAAATGAGATCTCAAGAACCACACACAGCTGAATAACAAACTGAAGTGTTAGCCCCACTCCATTGCTTCCCCCTGCCTATTTCTTTCCCTTGAGATACTAAATCTTACATTTTTCCAAATGAATTTTGTCTATCTCTTGAAAAAAATGAATTTTGCTTATCTCCTAAAAAAACAAACAAATAAAAAACCTCTTTAGGTAGGTGGATCAGAGTAGTACTAAAAGTTTAAGGTAATTTACATGACAATTTTAATTTTTGTTCCTTTAGCTTCAATATAAGCAATGTCTATCTTTCCAACTTGCTATTCTTTCTTTAAGTCTTATGTAATGATTATTTTATGCATCATGACTGTGCTTTAGTAGACTGACACCCAAATATTTTATGCATTTTGCATTTATTTAAGTGGAACTTCCCTTTCTATTATTTCTTCCTAAAACTTTGTATAGCTACATAGTCATATGATTCATGTTTATGACCTCATTTAGCCTCCTATTGCTTTAGTGAAGCTAGCCCTTATCACAGTTTATTTGATGATTATATGGCATTTTTCTAAGTAAACCCTTATTTTTCATTTAATAGGTAAAATTTCTATTCTCTACCTATATTTATACCTTTAATTTTACTATTACCCAATATTTTTATAACTAGAGTGTTCATAACCTTGTTAAATAACAGTAGTTATTATCCTTTATACTCAAAGAGGATAAAAATTATATAATCTCAGGATGAAAGCACAGTTTATGTGACTATGGTTGATAGGACCAAAGGAGTCTTTACAACAGGTCTGGGACAAACTGTCCATCTGAATACTTGGGATGGACATGTCTCTAAATTTATGGCCCTCACTTTTCTCGTGAGCTACTGCAATTCTGTTTTGCTCAGAGAAATTAACAACTTTTTTTTTTTCATGCAGACAGGCTAGGTTGAATGGTCCTATGCCTCTATTTTCCATGTCTTGTCGTCATTACCAAAGTTTTTCAGGAAGACCTTGAAAGTGTCTTTGTGTTGCTTCTTCTGACCCCCATGGGAAAGCTCACCTTGTTTGAATTTCCCATCTTTTAACATTGTTGAGAAATCTTTTGCCCCATTTAATCCATTTTCCTCTCTTTCTATGATTTTTTTGTAATAATTTTGAGTTTGGTTGTTAATTTTTTACGTTTTAAAATTATGTGTCATTAATTCTTTTTCACTTTAACTAATGTATGCATTGAGAAATATATTTTTCTCTGAGGATTGTTTAAGTGTACCTTAGGAATTTTTTTTTGATGTCTCATTGTTATCATTCTCTATCACATAATTTTTAATTATTTCTATATATTTCCTTTAACTCTATCATTACTACAAATTAGGCATTATGTGTTTCAAAGATTTTAAAAATTCTGAAGAGCATCGAAGGCAACAGCAATGAAAATAATGAAGAACATTAATATATATTAATTTCCTAATAGAATTGGTTCAGGGAAACAAGAATATTTAACCAAAAGAAACACATACTTGTGTAGTTTGTGTCAGCTATATTTTAGTAAGACTAGAACTCTCCTGGGGATGAGGGTCGTAACTTGTTCTGCTTGCACAATTAGGAACAATGAGTAGAGTTAATTTAAATGCAACACATGTTTTACAAAGAGTCAGATTTAGACTAAATAAAAGGAAAATAATATCTTAACAGCGAGAATTAGGAAAATTAGAATTGACCCTCTCAAGAGGTAGTTCCCTGTTATCAGACATCTTCAACTGAAAACTAGATAACCATGTATTGAGCATATAATTGTTGTATGTAGGCTAAACAAGTTGCCCAGTGAGGTCCTTTCTTACTCTGTGAGTGTGTGTTCAGAAAGCTATGAGCACAGAGAAGCACGAAAACCAAGAAATTACTCCCATTTATGTACTGCTTTAAGTTGTACCAAGAGGTCCCCTAATAATAACTTTGTTAAAGAGGTAATACAACTATTATGATTCCCATTTCCAAGAGAAGGAATCAAAAGTCCATAGGATTTAAGTGACTACTCTAAGGTCTTACTACAAAAAATATAGTTGGTAGTTGAGTCAAGTTAATAATAGTAGGAGAGAGCAGTTGGTTCATATATGGCACATATACCATAAATATATAGTTACTAGATTAAAAAATGGACAGATCTGATTCTGTAAATGACAAAGCAGGCAAACACAAGTTTTTTGTTTAAAGAGATGTTTTCTAAACCTAGCTAAAGTTATTTAAAATGCATTAGAATTACAGTGTTGGGGACTGGAATTTTCTAAATCCTTTTTAAAGACTGATTTACATGAAGCAGCAATAAAGAAACAATTAAACATTTCAACTCTAAGAACATAACAGTAATTTTATATTAAACATGCACGTATCTACCATTATCTTTGACATCTTGCTCATTAGTCACATTGAAACTTCCATTCTACAAATAGGCATCATGCTTTGAAAATGATGAGGTAATAGCCTAGGATCGAGTCATCAGTTAAATTGTTAAGCAAACATCTGTGAAGATGAATTCTACAAAGACTGCAAAGTGAAGTACTCAATATATACTTCTTTCTCTCAGAAACTAGACGTAAGTCTTTGAAATCTAGAGGCAAACTGTCTAACAACCAGAGAATTCACTGAGCTTTACGAAACCACTCTTGTTTTCAACATTTCTTTCTATTTCACTTTCTAGGATAGGGTTTGGTACACAAGTCTTTGTCATTTTGAAAAAGACAATTTTCTTCTTTGTCTGTAACAGCCTGAATTTGTTGTGCAATGTTAAGATGGGAATTACTAAATAAAGCAAAATTAATAAGTATGTACTGAGTGATTACATACCACTGTGCTCTGATCAGATGAGAGAATTGTGTTCAGTTTCAAATACCTCATTTTAGGAAGGGCATTCATTGTGAAGGTATTCCAGAGAAAGGCATCATAACATGGGGAGTGACCTCAAGAAATACCATGCTACAATTGGAACAAAGGATATTTAGAGTAAAGAACATAGTAGCTAGGGACAGGGGTAGGATAAACACTGTCTTTTGAGGGAAGGAATTGGTTTTGGCTTCAGTTTTTGAGGGGAGGAGTGCAGTTGGCCCCAAAAGGCAGAACCAGGAGCAGTGGGTAGATGGTGAAAAGAGGCCAAATTAAGTTTGCTACCAGGGGAGGAAAGTTTGTCTAACATACAATGCTGCAAAGTAGAATAGGCTGACTTGAGAAGTGTGGTGATCTTTAGGCAGATGCTGGATGACTAGTGTCTTGCAGCAGTAATTATTTTTCAGGTAGGAGTTATGCTTGTGGCTGCTCAGATCCCTTCTATATTTGGAGTGCTGAGTTACCCTGAACTTTGGGTGTATAAAACCTTGCCTAATCCATTATATCTTGACAGCCCCAGAATTCACATGTCATCAACCCAGTCAACATCAAAGACCAGAACAGTACTGTGTAAAATAGCCATTATTTTCCATCTTTTTTCCATGGTAACAACAAGCAAACACGATACTCAAATCAACATTGTCACTATTACTGGACAATCACATATTTTTACTGCATGATTATCTTACTTACAAATGCATTAACAACCCAGAACCAACCTTCCTTTCCTGGATACCATCCACCTATGCAGCTATGTGGCACAGTGGATAAAGCAGTGGTCTTGGAGTTAGGAAGATTTGATTTCAAATTCAGTGTAACTGTATGAATCTAAGTAAGTCACTTAAGCTCCGTCTGTCTTTGTTTCTTCAGCTGCCAAATGGAGTTTTTAATAGTAACTCCCTCCCTGGGATATAGTAAAGTTTAAAAGAGATATTATTAAGTACTTAGCACAGTGCTAGGCATATGCCAGTATTAATTCCTTATTTCTTTCCTTACTGTTTGTGTTCTATATCATCCTGTTGCTTGTCAAAGGCAGAAAATATCACACCTTTGCATTTATTATATCCTCAATACCTACAAATTTAGGCTTAATATCAGTGTGGTAAAATACTTTAAAAATATTCAGACACATCCAAAATGAGAGTAGGATATCTTGAGAGGTAGTAAGTTCTTAGTTATTAATGTTTTGTGCATGTACTAGATGGCCACTTACACATACTGCCTGATACCTGGTAGAAAATAAATATCTTTGTTTATTCTTTAATTTAAATATCTATGAATTCAAAATAAGGTCAGGATTCAGAAAAATTCGTATCCCAAGTCACTGTTACACCTTGAAGTTTCACTATGACACATATTATTTCAGATGTGCTGGTAAGGAAATGTAGAATTAGCATCAGATTCTAATTGGATGAAACTTATTCAGGCCATCTTTAAGAGAAACTATAAAAGAAAGAGCTAATAAGTGGTGTCTCTGTCTCAGGGTTGGCAGCCTCTCCCAACAATCCTGAGAAAATCATATGAAAATAGATTTAAAACAGAGGGAACCTTTGAGACCATCGAATGCATTAACAGATATGCAAACAGTCCCTAGATGTTAAGTGTGTTGCCAAAAGTTGCAAAGGCAGTAAGTGATTATTTTGGGTATGAATCCAGATTCTGTTGCTTCAAAATCCAGTGATTCTTCTCTTGTACCTTTATAAATGATATTGTAAAGGAGAAATGATTGAAATAGCAATATGTGGAGCTGGGAACATGTCAGAAACTCTTGTCCCTGTACTTGATCTGAAAACATTAAGGATTTCACACCATGTTGAAATAAAGAGTTATAGGTAAAGTCTGAGGTGAACTAGCTAAGGTAAAACATCCATATCAATACAATCATCTATCTATCTATCTATCTATCTATCTATCTATCTATCTATCTATCTATCTTTTTATCTGTCTGTCTTTCTATCCAGTATTTGCTTTCTCCAATTCCTCTTAATTTGAATGTCTTTACTTTGATAATTATTTACTGGCTATACAGTTTGGATAGATTTGTGGTTCTTTTCTCCCACAGTAGATTGCTAGTTCCTGTAGGTCCTACAGTGTGGGACATTGCAAAGCTTGAGAGACATAATTTCTGAGTAACTAACACTTTTATTAATTATGACTATCAGAAAATTAATAAAAGTATAAATTACCCAGAAATTACATCTCTCAAACTTTTCATTAGCCAAAACCTTCTTTGAATTCCCAGAACTTGGCACACTTCCTCAGAGTGGCACTTAATAAATGCTTATTGTCTGACTAACTTATGTGTAGAATTCCTTTGTCACATTCAATATAGATAAGATTTCCATCCTCACAGTCTCAAAGCATTTAGAGCTAAAAATGAACTTAAAGGTCATCTAGTCAAGCCTCTACATTTTTCAGTTGTTGAAACAGAAGTCCAAGAGTTTAAATTATTTGACCAAGGTCACATAGGTAGAAAGTAGCAGAGCTGGTTTTTGAACTCAAGAGCTTAATTTATTCAAAAAGCGCTTATTAAATACTTGCTACTTTCCAGGTTCTGTTAGCACTATATGTAAACACATAAAAAATAAAATAATCTCTGACCTGAGGGAAATAAAATCCTAATGAAAGAAACATCATGTCCATATAAATTAATGGAATAGATATATGCATTTGGAGAGACAGACAGACAGAAAGAGAGAGAGAGAGAGACAGAAAGAGAGATAGAGAGAGAGAACAGTTTGATGACAGAAGACACTAGTATTTGGGAAATAGAGGTGAGGGAAAAAATGGTCTTATTTAGGAGATAATACTTGTGTTTAGCCTTGATGGAAGGCAGGGCTTCTAAGAATTTGAGGTAAAGAGTAGGTGCTCTGAGTCCTTTTCAAGAGTTTTTTCCTACATCTCATATTTTAATCACTATACCCGGTTATTTTTGGCAGTTATTAAAATATGAAACCCTAAAAACTGATAAATTCATAGTGAAATTCATGGTGCTTTAAACTTGATGTCTAGTTCATACATGCATTAGAGAGAGAGAAAGAAGGATAAAGAGAAAACAGGGAGGGGAAAGAAAACTGAGAGAGAAAAAAGGGGGAGCAGAAGAGGAGAAAGAAGAGGAAGAAAAAGAGGAGAAAGAGGATAAGAAGGGAGAGGAGGAGGAAAGTAGGCAGAGGAGGAGTAAAAAGAGGGAGGGAGAGAAAAGAGCAAAGGAGAGAAGTAAGGGGAAGAGGAGGGGAAAGAAGAGGAAGAAGGAAGGAGGAGAGAGAGGAGCAAAAGGAGAAGTGTAAAGTATTAGCCATGCAAGTCACCTCATCAGCACTGTCTTTCCTAGAATATAAACTAAGATATATGGTCAATGGAATTTACAGAAGACAAACCTGGGTTCAATTCAAATGATAAATTGAATGATCTCTTATTTCAACAATGCCTCATCTCTCTTTTTTTCTGCTTCCCCTTTTCTTTCATTTTAACTGCTTTTCAGCTCTCGATTGACCACACTGAATCTGTCCTTCTTTAATACTGTCTAGAAGAGAATCAACAAACATTTATTGTCTACTATGTGCCAGGAACTATTCAAGGAGCTGAAGAAATACATACAGAAAAATGAAATAATTTCTAAGGTCAATTTTTTTCCAGCAGTTTTTGCTAAATAGTGAATTCTTATCCCAGAAGCTGGAGTTTTTGGATTTATCAAATAGTAGATTGCTATCGTCATTGACTGTTGTGTCTTATGTAGCTAATCTATTCCACTGATCTGACACTATTTCTTTAGACAGTACAAAGTAGTTTTGATGATTGTTGATTTATAACACAATTTAAGATCTGGTATAGGTAACCCATCTTTCCTTGCATTCCTTTTCATTATCCCCCTTAAAGTTCTGGACCTTTTGTTCTTTGTCATTGTTTTTCTGTAACCAAATCTGTAACCAATTCTTATTTTTCTTGGAACCTTTTGATGCAGGAGTGTTGACTTTGTCGTCTTCCTCTTATTCCATTCTTTGATCCTTTTTATCCCCACAAAATGAATCTATGGTCTAATTACATTTCCTCTGCTTGCTCATATTGCCAGTCAATTACTTGGCTTTTGAGTTCTTTGCCATGGTAGAACTTTGCCTCCAGAATGGAGAGAGCCTTGTTCCAAATTGCTGTGATTTTCACAGATGCCAGAGCTATTTGGAGGGTGCCCTCCCTACATCCCCCACAAGCTCTTGCACACTGGCCACACACCCCAGGACCACCACACAAGATCATGATTCAGATCAAAGCAGATTAAAGCAAGAGCTATTACCCTCTAAATGGTCACTTGCCCCCCTGCAATCTGCAGGCCAAGAGGTCATAATGTATCCATGTAACCAGCAGCTGCACAGCTGTGCCTCCACCACTTTTCACCCTGGAGATGGGGGCCAGACCATGCTCTTGTGTACCCCCATGTTCTAACAGAGTTCCACACTGACATTGTACTTTCTCTTTGGCGTTTATGGGTTGTGAAGTCTGGAAACTACCACAGCTCCTGGTGATTCACTCTCCTGTAATCTGCTCTGGCCACCCTTGTTTGGGGCCTCCCTGAGACCAGAACCACACAGCTCCTGTGGGATTCTGCTCAGCTCCCAGTGCACTGCAATACACATTTTCTGTCAGCCTGCCAGGATGTCTTCAATGGGAGATTTTCTTCTCTCTGTCACTCTGTGTTTTGTAGCTCTAAAATTTGTTTAAAGTCGTTTTTAAAGTTATTGGAAGTGGTTGGAGCTGGAGACCACATCAAGTTTGGGCTTTTACTCTGCCATCTTGGCACCGCTTTGACTAATTCTTAGTATCTCACATTGTCATTTGCTTCCACTTGTCCAATTCTAATTTTAAAAACTTATTTTCTTCTATTACATTTTACACCCCCTTTCCATTTAATGCATTATATTTTTTTCCTAATTGCAACTGCATTGCTTTTATTTGTACAAAACCAATTTTTTTATTGTATATAATCAAAATTGCTCATTTTTAATCACCTGTGACTCTTTATTCTTTGCCCAAGTATGTACTCCTTCTCTAGGCAATAAAAAATTTCCTCTCCTTCTCCTATAAGTGGTTTGTGAGATTAAATATAGTGTATCCAAAAGTAACTTACCTTGGTATATGGTGCACAATATTTGTATAAATCTTATTTCTGCTAGATTTCTTTCTATTTTTCTCAGCATTTTATTGACTAGTGAGTCCTCACCCCTATGGCTGAAGTTTATTGTGTCTATTAAACTCTATTCTACTACATCCATAAAGTTCAGAATGTTGTGTGCCTAATATGCTTTTTTATGAACTAATTTATTTATTTTCTTATTTACATCATTCATTTCCACGAAATTTTGAGTTACAAATTTTTTCCCCATCTTTTCCCTACCCAACACCTCAAAACAGCCATCCCACTGTATAACCCCTCCCTCAATATGCTCTCTCCTATGTCCTCTCCCTCGCCCCTCTGACTTTCTGGTAGGGCAGGATGGATGTCCCTACCACTGTGCCTGTATATCTTAATTCCCAGTTGGATGTAGTAAATAATAATAATAATAATAATAATAATAATAATAATAATAATAATAATAATAATAATTGTATATACATATACATACATATTTTTAACATTTGATTATAGAACTTTAAATTCTAGATTATTTCCCTTCCTCCCTTGTTACCTACCCCCACTAGAAGGACAAGCAATTAAATGAAGGCTGTACATGTGTAATTACATAGAAACTCTCCATAGTGGGCATATTGTGAGAGAGTGATTATATGTCCCTCCTTACCATCCCACCCCCACACCTCTTGTTCTATTCTCTACCCTGTCCCTTTCCCTGTCCCTTTACAAAAGTGTGTATTTCGATCAACCCTCCCCCTCAACCTGCCCTCTGCTCCATTATCCTACCTCTCATCCCCATGCCCGCTACTCTCCTGTGTGGCAAGATGCCCAGTTTAGAGTTTATGTTGTTCCTTCCCTAAGCCAAGTTCAATGAGAGTAAGGTTGACCCTTTCCCTTTTGCCTTCCTGTTCTTCCCCTCCATTGTAACAATTATCCTTTGCCTATTCTATGAGATGATTAACCCTATTCTGTCTCTCCCTATCACCTCTCATTCTAATCCTCCCTACCTCAGAATTTCATCTATTAGAGTATTGTCCCATCCTATTCAATTGATATTGTGCCCTCTATGTATTCATATATACACATACTCAGATATGTGTTGGTATGCATATATAGACCCTCCTATATAGACATATGTGCATGTATATGTACAGATACATTTGTATTCCCTTCACCTATCCTTTTTAAGGCATTCATCTCCTCATTGGCTTTTTGGGCCTCTTTTGCCATTTGAGTTAATCTCTTTTTGAAAGTGTTATTTTCTTCAGTCAGGTTGTTGACTCTCTTTTCATGATTTTCTTGCATCATTCTTATTTCTCTTCCCAATTTTTCCTCCACTTCTCTCATTTGGTTTTCAAAATCCTTTTAAGCTGATCTATGACTTTTAGGCAGTCTTGGTGTTTCTTGGAAGCTTTTGGTACAGGAGTTCTGACTGTGTTGTCTTCCTCTCATTCCATGCTTTGATCCTTCTTGTCCCCAAAGAAGAAATCTAAAGTTTGGTTGCTGTTCTTACTTTCCTTCCTTTGCCTGCTTATGGTTGGGCAGTCAATGATTTTTTTTTAGCTCTGTGGAACTCTGCTTCCAGAGGGGAAAGCTCTGTCCCAAATTGCTGGGGTTTTCCCAGCTGCCAGAGTTCTTAGGGGGCTGTCTTTTTTGCAGCCCCCACAAGCTTTGGCTCACTGAAAATGCACCCCATGATCGCCCCTCAAGACCACGATCCTGATCCAGGCCACTCAACTCAAGAGCACTTGGCCTCTGAACGATTGCTTGGCCCCCCTGCAGTCTCCAGTCTGGGAGCTCTGAAGCAGCTATGTGGAGGCCACTGTAGGGCCTCGGCTTCTGTCGCTTCCTTGCCCTGGGGGCAATTTGGCCGCACCTGCTTTTCTGCTCCAATTTTAGCTGAGATCCACTGACCTTTTACTTAGTCCTTTTTTCTTAGGGCTTGATAACTCTGGAAATTTCCACAGCTGCCACTGATCCACTCTCCTGAATCTCCAGCTGTAGCTCATCCTGGCCACCCCCCACGGCCATGCCGTGGTTTTTGGCTAGGCTGCTTTTGGCTCCCAGAGCTGAGGTGATCTCTTCCTGCTGAGCTGCCTTCAGCAAGAGATGTATTCATGTGAGTTTTAGAGCCCTAAAATTTGTTTAGAGTCATATTTTATGGGTATTTGAGGTGGCTAGGTGGGAGCTGCGGTACCTTGCTGCTCCTACGCTGTCATCTTGGCTCCCTGCACTGTAATTTTTAAGGAATTCTTCTCTTCAGTGAGTTTTTATGCCTCCTTTTCTATTTGGTTAATTTTACCTTTTAAGGAAATTTTTTCTTTAGTATATTTTTTTCCCTCTTTGACCAATTGTATATTTCAATGACTTGCTTTTTTCAGTGTACTTTTTTTCCTCCAAATTTGGCCAATTGTATTTTTTAAAGGCTCATTTTCTACAGTCAGTTTTTGTCCTTCCTTTTTTAAGCTGTTGTCACTCTCTGGCATATCTCTCATTTTTTTTTGTAATTTTTCTTCTGCCTGCTTTGACTTTTAAAACCCTTCTTAAGCTCTTGCAAGAAGGCTTTTTCAACTTGAGAGCAGTTCATAATCCCCCTTGAAATTTTGGATGTGTGTATATTGACCATATTGTCCTCTTCTGAATATGTATTTTGATCTACTCTGTACCTCTAATAAGTATCTATGGTTATTGTTCATATCTGCCTTTTGCTCATGGTGTTTGCCTATTTCCTGGCTTTTTAAAATTGAGCTTTCATGCTGGTGCATGGGAACACTGACCCAAGCTTCTTGTGCAAGGAGTCCAAATCCTGTTCACTAGCTTTGTGTACTGGGGTCTCATCTGCTGCCATGTGGATGCTGTAAGTGTCTGGTTTCTTACCCAGTGCTGAGCTGCGGTCTACAACACTAGAGCTCTCAGGGTGGACATAGGGAGTTTGTCCCCTAGAGAATGCCTGATCACTTGGACTTCCTCAAAGCACTCAAAAGTTTGGCTACCAGAGGATGTCTGCCAGAATGTACCTGTGCTTCCTAGAGTTGTGCTGAAACACAGGAGGATGTGACTGCTAGAGAATACAGGACCATGTGATGGTTTTCTGAGCTAGAGTATACCAGTTCTCCTGCCTGCCCTGAGGCATTTTGGAGAGGGGAGTGTTGAGGAGTTGGTCCTGGTGTTTGAGCTCACCTACTCCAACACCCTGGGACTCAAGATCTTGCCCAGGTTTGCTGAGGTGGGGCTTTCTGCTGGCTTGCTGCAACACCTCCCATCCTGTACAACTCCCACTCCTTCAGAGTAAGAGGGGCCTTTCCCATTCATTCCCCAAGATTCTTAGGCTATAAGACTGCTACACTGCAACATTTGCTGACTTCAGGGTGCCCATGGCTTTCCCTGAGGCTGATATTATGTGGGCTTTCAGAAGTTAATAGGGGAGGGTGAGACCAACTTGCTTCTTACTCCACCATCTTGGCTTCCAGAAGTTTATTATTTCTAATCTTAAAAGGATTACATTTTATCTGTGTAGACAAGAAATACATACATAAATCAACAAAGAGAATAAATGAAAATAAATACAAGGTAATTAAATATATGCTAGAAGAAGAATGCGTTAGCATTCAGAGGATCACAAAAATGTTCACATGAAAAGATTGCATTTCAATTGTGTCTTGAAAAAAGAAAAGTATTCTATGAGATGGAGCTGAGGCAATAGTACATTCCATTCATGGAAGACTCCTAGTATAAAAGCAAGCAAGGGAGAATGGGGTATTAGGAACAAGGAAGAGAAAGAAGGTCAGTTTGGATGGATTATAGCATGAAAGAGAGATATTAATGGACAGTGCAGCTGGAAAGATTGGTTGGGGCACAAAGCCAAAGAGAAAAGTAGGAAGGTACTTAAAAGTTAACAGAATAATTTATATTTTATCAGAGGGGCAGTCTGGAGATACTGGAGTTCACTGAGTAGGATGTTAACATGACCAGATCTTTGCTTACTTTGATAGCAATTTGGAGAAAGGACAGTAGTGGAATGAAACTTGATGAAGAGAGAGCAAGCCTTAGGTTATGCCAATAACCAGGGGGAAAAAAGTTATGAGCACCTGAACTAAGTTAGTAATTGTGTGAGTAGAGAGAAGAGGTGAATGAGAGATGTTAGGAAGGTAAAAATGACAAGAACTGACAACTTACTAGATATGAGTAGTAAAGAAGAATAGTAAGTCTAGGAGAATATCAAGGTTATAGATGTGGGAGACTAAAAGAATTTGTCTCCCTACTGAAATAAGGAAGCTTGGGTGATGAGTGGGTGTTGAACAAAAGATAATGAGTTCACAATTGGGTATGTTGGATTTGAATAGTCTGCAGTTTTTAGTTTGAAGTGAACGGTAGTTGGTTGGTGATGTGGAACTAAAGTATAGGAGAAAGACTGAGATTGGGGATATACTGTAAAGATAAGAATCATCTTAATAGAGGTGATAATTAAATGCATGTGTGTGTGTGTGTGTGTGTGTGTGTGAGTGTATTAACAATATGTATCCTCAAGAGACAAATAGTCAAAGGATCTGGAAAGGTAGTTCTCCAAGAAAGAAATGCAAATTATCACTATACATGCATATATGTATCAGTATATATAAATATATAGCAGTATATATAAATATATATAATATATAAATACATCAGTATACATAGATATATAAATATACACACAT
>CM053592.1:64782987-64798132 GCA_028646515.1 Pseudochirops corinnae
TAAATGGAGTCTGAAGCAAAACTGGCTATCATTCTCTTTCATGTCTGGTTTTGCTTTTTTTTTTTTCTTTTCCCAGTGATCACTCATTGGTTACAGCCCTTCTATATGACCAAACTATTGTACAATGTGAAAGTATTTACAGATCCTATACATGATTGCATGCCACCATGGGGCGGGGGGAAGGGAGGGGAGACAATCTGAAACCCAAGTGATTGTGGAACTGAATCTTGTAAATTAAAAGTAAATGAGTAAATAAAAAATAAATTTAAAAAAATGTTAGAAAATCAAATCCACTGTGCAATTGCTTTGGAAAGGGAAATAAAGCAAATTTAAATTCGTTGGAAAAATATTTTCTTTTTGGTTAGGCCAGGAAGGCACAAAATTCTAGCTGAAGTACACACCTGGGGATTGAATTGTTAGTTTAAAATCTAAGGAAAAAAGAAATCGTAGGGTGCAAATATGAAACAAAATGTGGATATTGCTTGTAGAAATCAATTACTCAAAGGAAGTAATTGCTAATAAAAAAGTTATTTTGAAGACTGATTTAGAAAGGCTGTAAAATAGATTTTAATAAATCCAACTTTTCAGTCTGGGAGTTGAGAATTGCCAGGTCTCACTATAGGTCTTCTTCAATGAGAGGAAATGAAATGTTCACTTAGACTTAGAGGGCAATTTCTCCTATTAAAGAAATTGACAAATGAAACTGGAATTTAAATTTTCAAGTATATTTTGCGGTTTTTGCATTAGTCTAATAGAAAATTAAGTGCACCACTACAAACATTCACAGTCAAAGCTTCCTTTGCTGCTAAATCTCTATGAGTTTCCCACTTCTTGTATTTTTTTTTTATCTCTAGAAGTATTACTCTTTTTTGATAAGAAAATTTTTGTATCCAGAAAAATAAATTATGATTAGACTAAATCAAACACTTCTTCACATAAATAAAATGCCCACTGTCCAATTCAACTTAATTAGTATATGTTCATTAAGTACTTACTTTGTGCTCGGCTTGTAGTGTGCAAAGTATACAAAGACAGAAATTAAAATGAGTTTGGATTCTACTGGGGAAGAATAACTTGGATAAAGATGCTTTTTGGTGAAAATAGCAAAGTCAAAATAAAATATTTTCAAAGCAAAGTGAAATATGAGTGGAGGAAGGAAAATTACATACATTGTACATACATACATTGCTTTCTCTTTCAAATGGGTCTGTGAGATCTCTGATGTGGGTAAACCCTTCAAAAACTGTATTTCAGAACACATGTTATCACTCACCAATATGACATAAATCTAGGACACTCATACTGAGCCACTATGACAGGCATGCACAAGAGATATTGCTCAGCAAACTAAGATTCAGTAGCATTTATAAACGAGATAGGAAGATTAGCAGATGGGATAAAATGAGAGCATTTTGTGTACTGAATAAATGCCCATCAAAAAAGAATATTCTTTCAAAAGATATTTTTGGAAACATATTGGTAAAAATACTGAAATGAAGATAGAAATAGTAACTATTTGTGCTCTGGAACAAGTCATTTTGATCTCTAGTGATGGGATTTAGAGCTAGAAAGAGCCTTAGGCTCTATCTAGTCTCAGCTGCTTGTTTTATAGACACGTGTCTGTGGAGTCATTACTCGGGCAAGATCACAGGGGCTTTGCCCTTAGTAGACCACATCTGGAAAAGGCATGCTTCCTTGACTTCTACAGGATGATAACACAGCTCTCATTCCCCCTACTAAGTCCTGTGCTTGGCTGGCATGGTGACCATCTCTCTCAAGATCAATTTTCTTCTCCCACCTATTTCAGCTTCTTGAAATTGGGCAGCTATGGAATATTGAATGCATTACTGAAACATGGGACAGACCCTAGATGATAGACTGGATTCTTTCTCTCTTAATTGATTATCCTTAGCACTGCAATTCACCCATCATCCTCACCTTTCCCCCTTCATCTCTCCACACTGCCCACTACCTGCACTACTATCTCAGCTGAATTTTCTCCTGGTTTAAGAATTTTTGGTTTCAATTATGCTTGTCTCCATTTTTTTCTAAATATTTCAACACTATGCTTTTCCTACATGTTAAAAAAATACTCAACATTAAAAATTCTTTCTTGACTAATTATATAGATGCATAGATATAAATATATGGATTTTATATTGCTTCCAACAAATAGGTGATATTCGTTGCAAAGGCTATATTCTCCTATCACTAGTATAAGTGACATGGATTGCCTGTAATCATATAGATCACAGGACCGTAAGATTTAGACCTATGGGGAATACTAATAAAAATAGTAATAGCAACAGCATTCATATCATATTTTAAGACTCACAAAGCAAGTTACAAATGTCTCATTTTATCCTTATTATCCTAGGAGGGATGTGTATAATCTTGATTTTACATATTAAAAATTAATGCAGGTAAAGGTTAAATGATTAACCCAGGGCCATGCAACCGCTAAGTACCTGAGCCAAGATTTGACCTTGGAGCTTCCCAACACCAGGTCCACTCTCAATCCACCATATAACCCATCTTTCTAAATCCGCCTCATTTTCCAAGGTAGGACAACTCCCAAAGATAAGAACTGATTTGTCCAGTATACTCTAAGTAGCAAATATGTCATTAAAATATATCTTCTGATGCCAAAGCCATCATGCTTTCTAGTATATAAAACTGCCTATTGAACCTTATGAAAATACTCTATAACGTCAGTAGGTTGATACCTTTGCTCACTCTGTCCATTTCAATTCAGCCCAATCCACCTGTCCTTGAGTATCTACCTTTGGAATTCTCTCTGTCTGGTTTATCTAAATACATCCTCTTACAAAATGTTTTCCTTCCCAGTTAGAAATTATTTTTCCCTCCACCAAATTTGTATTGCATTTTCTACTATACATATTTACTTCTTTTCTATTTATTTAATTTAATTTTAGATCAGGAACTATGGAGGGTTCCTCCACCATTGAAAATCGGGAATTCAGATACAACATTTTTCTTTGAGACTTGTCTAAGTCATCAAGAATGTAAGAGACTGGGGCAGAGCCAAGATGGAAGAGAAAAGCCAGAAAGTTGCCTGAGTCCTCCAAAGTTTACCTGAAACAACATTAAATCAAACCTCTGAGCCTATTCTAGAGCAAGAGAATCTACAAAAAGACTGAGTGAAACAATTTCACAGGTTAAGAACTTGGAGGGACTTCAGGAAAGGTCTGCCTCATTTGAGTAGAAGGGAATTGTAGCCCCACATAGCTCATGTCCAGAGAAGGCAGTGGAAAGTTATTAAACACTGCACAGATCAATAACTGAGTAATTGCCATTTAGGCTAAGCAAGCCAGTGGCACAATAGGCCAGTTCTAAGACCTTCAGACCCAGCACAAGGCAAATTTCCAGGACCAGAACCAAGTCCACAACAGACATGACAAGATTGGGCCACCCCAGCACAGTGAACAAGCCACCGGCACCTGAGACCCTGAAGCAGAAAATCAGTGACCAAGCACCTAGCCCTCAGCAAAAGAAGCTGGGGACAGTGCCATCCATGCTGCAACAGCAGAACTCAACTTTAAAAGTCACAAAATAGGCTAAAAATAGGTAAGAAACAAGAAAGGGCCCTGACAATAGAAAGCTGCTATGGTGAAAGGAAATACTACAGCACAGACTCAGAAGACATGAAAAATGTCAAAATGTCTACATGTGAAATCTCAAAAGGGTATATGAATTGGTCTCAAGTGCAAAAAGCATTCTTGGAAGAGCTCAAAAGGGATTTTAAAAATCAAATAAGAGAAGTCTAAGAGAAATTTGGAAAACAAATGAAAGGTCTACAAGAGAGAATCAATAGGTTTGAAAAGGAAGGATAAAAATTGACTAAAGAAAACAATATCTTAAAAAAATACAATTAGCCAAATGGGATGGGGTTGGGGGCATGTAGTGCCAATGCAATATTTACAGCACCTATGATCACGATAAAGACCATGACTCTAAGTATCACATGATTTTTGATCACAAAATATACCAAACTCTCCAGACAGAGGATAGAACTGAAGCATTTATTTAGATACCAGAAAACTCAATCCCAAAACCAGTAAGCCAATTCCATCAAAGGACCAAAGATATTCCGAAGCTATAATAACCCTGAGAGCCACAGCACCCTTCAGCCTTCCCACAAACCAATACAAAATCAATATTTACTCACAAACCTTTCTACCTCCTTAATGAGCATCCTCTCCTTCTACCATCTGGCTAGGTCTTACTACCAGCTTCCTGTGGGCTCTGCTTCCCTTCAGCAAACTCCTCCCACCACAGGCTCCTTGTGACTACATTTAGCCTATTAGGGGGTAGAGTTTATCTACACATCATGGCTAGGGCTTCAAACACTCCCCAGGTCTATTAAGGGGCAGGGAAGATATTCAAATTTCCATTCCCATTACAGGGGGGGCGAGAAGACTTGAGGAAAGCAACTCCTTAAAAAGCAGAATTGGCCAAATGAAAAAGGAGGTACAAAACTCCTTGGAAAAAAATATATTTCCTTAAAAATTGAAATTGGGCAAGTAGAAGCTAATGACTCTATGAGACATCAAGAATCAAATGAAATCTAAAGAATGAAAAAGAAATAGAAGACAATGTAAAATGTATCATTGAAAAAGCACGTGACCTGGAAAATAGATCCAGGGGAAATAATTTAACAGTAGTTTGACTGTCTGAAAGTCATAATCAAAATAACCTGGAAGCGTCTTTCAAGAAATTTATGAAAACTTCCCTAATATCCTTGAAAGAAAGGGTAAAATAGAAATTGAAAGAATCAAGCAATCACTTCCCAAAGGGGATCCCCAAATGAAAACTTCAAGGAATATGGTAGCCCATTTCCAGAATTATCAGGTCAAAAATAAAATATTTCAAGCAGTCAGAAAGAAACAATTCAAATATCAAGGAGCTACAGTCAGGATTATACAGGACTTAGAAGCTTCTACATTAAAGGATCAGAAACATTTGGAATATTATATTCTAGAAAGTAAAGACTCACATTGCAAGCAAGAATCAATTACTCAGAAAAATCAAGCATACTCTTTCAGAGGAAAAGATAAATATTCAATGAATTAGGCGACTTTCAAACATTCCTGATGAAAAGATTAGAGCTAAACAGAAAATTCTATCTTCAAATACAGGACTCAAGCAAAACATAAAAAGGGAGATAGGAAAGAAAATAAAAGGTATCTGTAGGGTTCGTACCAGGAAAAAGCCCTAAAATACAGTAATATGTGACAAGTCATTAAAAACTGAAACTCTATGAATTGTGGAAGTGCTAACATGGTGACTTGTTTACAATTATATTTTAGGCATTAAGTTAAAATTTAAGATAAATTGGCCTATGGAAGCCAAAACAAGATTATTGTGACCCATATGGGACCATACACAAACATGACTCATACACAAACATTTTGGATCATAAAATTGACTCAACTCCCAAGCTCATTACTAAACAGAAAACCAAAAATATCTACCAATCAAAAGTGATGCACTCTCTAGTTCCTCCTCCTTTGCATTTTTTCTATTATTACCTTGGGAATTTTGGAGGTTCTTAGAAGTGATTCACAAAACAGTACGGCCATCATCCCAGATCAAATACTGTTCATTTGTAAATATTCATTATGATTTATTAAACTACTTCCTATAGTCAATATGAAGATATTTGTCCTCTTCTTTGGTATCAAAAGAAGACTCCACACTTATGAGGGAGGGACAGGGTTCCCTAGGAAGGGGATTCTATGAGGTTAAACTGTTTACATCCCCACATGAAAAGATGATACTTACAACTCTTGAGGACAGCATCTTCATAATATTATAATACAATAGAGGCCACATTTCTAAAACATATAGAGAAATTAATCAAATTTATAAGAATAGAAGTCATTCCGCCACTGGTAACTGATCAAGCGTTATGAATAGGAATTTTCACATTAAAAAAAAAAGTAAAGCTACCTATAGTTGTGTGAAAAATGTTCTAAACAACTAGAGATTAGGGAAAAGTAAATTAAAGCAACTCTGAGGTATGACTTTTCACTTCTCAGATTGGTTAAGAGGAAAGAAAAATGAAAATGATAAATGTTGGAAAAGATGTGGGGAAATTGGGACACTAATGCATTGTTGGTGGACTTATGAACTGATCCAAACAATTTGGTGGAACATTTTGGATCGATATCCAAAGGGTTATAAACTTCATATCCTTGGATCAAGCAATATCACTACTAGGTCTTTTTTTTTCCCCAAAGAGATCATAAAAATGGTAAAGTGGCAAAGAAATGGAAATTATGGGGATGTCCATCAATTGGGGAACGACTGAACAATTTGTGATATAGGAATGTAGTAGAATAATATTGTGCTATAAGAAATGATGAGCATGCAGATTTCAGAAAAAAAAAATAGAGTTACATGAACTGATACTGAGCTTAGTGGGCAGAACCAGGAGAACATTGTACATAGTAATAGAAACATTGTACAAAGATGAACTATGATGGACAGCTCTTTTCAGGAATAAAATGATCTGAGACTTTTCCAAAAGACTCACGATGAAAAATGCTATCCACATCCAGAGAAAGAACTGTGGAATCTGAAGGCAGATTGAAGCATAGTATTTTTACTTTTTTGTTTTGTTTCTTTCTTGTGTTTTTCCGCCTTTTGCTCTGGTTCTTCTTTCACAAAGTGACCAATATGTAAATATATTTAATATGATTGTACATGTATAATCTCAATCAGATTGTGTGCTATTTTGCAGAAGAGAGTCAGGAGGGAGAAAAATTCACTTCTTTTTTTCTCCTATTATATCTTGTTCTGCATCACATGACCATGTAGCTATCAATGAATAATGTAAATATCTATTTTGTCTTACCACTTCTTGAAAAATTCTGTGATGACAATGATAACATTTTAATTGTCTTTGTTTTTTCTCCAAGAACCAAGATAGCATTTTGAAGAGAACAGGTGCCTAAAAAATAGTTGTTGTATCAATAAGTGAGTGAATAAATGCAATAAAATGTAAGAATCAAAAAAAAAGGTCTCAGGATTAAACATGATTGTGTTATAAAGAAACATATGTTTTGACTGCTTAAATTATGTTTATCAACATATTGTTATCTCTTATTATATCCTATAAATAGTCCATTTTCAATCGTGTGTTAAGCATTCATAAGGTTAAGGATATAGAAAATGCTAAAGTTACAGGTCAATATAGACATATGTGTATATATTCAAATAAACCAAAGGACTAATTATTATGTTTTTTCCTTTTTTTTTGCTTTTCGGAGGGCAATGGGGTTAAGTGACTTGCCCAAAGTCACATGGCTAGTTTGTTTTTTTTTTTAGTGTTAACTATCTGAGGCCGGATTTGAACTCAGGTCCTCTTGACTCCAGAGCCGGTGCTCTATTCACTGTTCCACCTAGCCACCCCAACTAATTATTATCTTGGAAAATAATGCTGCTTTTTTAAAATAAAGTTTTGTATGTTATTGATGTATTTAAGGGGGAATTTTTTTTTACCTAATTTACAGATAGCAGGCAAATATGGGAAAATAATCTTCATTAAAGAATTGTAGAGTTGGAAAAATAAATTGTTTAATCAAGACTGCTCTTACCTCTTCAACCTCTACTCCAATGACAATTACTATGTAACCAAATCATTAATTGTGGTTAGATATGTTATAAAGTCCTTACACTGAAAATATATAACATTCGTTTTAAAAATTAAAACTCACTTGGACATGTAATTTACTATCAATACCTAAAAGTTTTTTATCACTATTTGACACTGGGCAAGTCATTTAATGTTTTATATGTCTCAGTTTCCTCAACTATAAAATGGCAATAATGATGGCACCTACCTCTGTAATGGTAATGGGAATTTGAAGATCTTCCCTTATTTGAGGATCTTCCCTGCCCCTAATGGGATGAATGTAATCACATGGAGCCTGGGATGGGTGGATTTTGCTGAAGGGTGAAGCAGAGCCCACAAGAACCTGGGAGTCAGAGCAGTTAGAGCTGAAGGGAGGAGAGGATGCACCCAAGAATACAGCTAGGCTTGTGAGTATTTGTTTGCCCCCTGCTGTGACAGTTAGACTTGTGAGTGTTTGTTTATGGGAAGGCTAGAGGATTATGTGACTCCTTGATGTGAAGGCATGATATTAGCTTCTTTGTTTTTATGAGGAATTTGACTTTCTAATGTTGGGATTTTCTTTTCTGGTGTCTGAATAAATGTTATGCTTCTGTCTTCTATATGGAGAGTCTGTTACATTTTGTGATTGAGAATTATATCTAAAAGGATTGTTGTGAGGATGAACTAAGATATTAATTAGGAAGTGCTTTGCATAGTACTTGGAACAGAGTAAGTACTATACAAATGTTACTTATTATTGTTACTAGAAAACTATCCCATTTACTTGTCATATTTTATGGCAACCAACTGGCACAACTCTCAGTTGCCCTACCATAATCAAATAAAAATTTTAGGTATATGAAATGTAAGGAAAGCTATAATTATTCTACAAAATACATCTAAAATTATTTCAGGTTATGGTTACTTCATATATATCCCTAAAGTGACATATATGATGTGATGTAAGAGCTAAGTTTTAATAAAATTATAATAATAAAACATGCATGTCCTACATTCATTAGCAAAAGCCAAGGGAATTTTTACTTTCACCTTAAATAAATTAATGTGAAGAAAGAATTATGGAAATGAATAACAATAAATTAAAGTGTGCTTCTTGGTATGATGTTGCTTTTGTTCTTGATAGATATAAAGCATGTGGAATTATAAGACCATCAGTGCAAAGGATCTTGTAATTCAGAATATTTTATATATTTTAGGTATTTTATTTTTGATTTTTCCCCAATGGCCTGTAAAAATGATTTTTTAACATTTATCTTTTAAAAGTTTAGGAGCCAAATTCTTTCCCATTCTCCTTCGCTACCACCCTTCAACTGAGAAGGCAAGCAGTTTCAACACAGGTAATAACCAGTTCAAGTCATACCCATCTCCTCCCACCCTCTCTATTTTATAGATATCACACCTTCATATGCAACTCAAACCTATACCATCTGTTTATATATACTCCTTCTAACTAGCCTAATAATGAGAAAAATCTTATAAGTTACAAATATCATCTTAACACTTAGGAATATAGATAGTTTAACTCTATTAAGTCTCTTATGATGTCCCTTTCCAGGTTTCCATTTTATTCTTCACTAGAATCTTGTATTTGAATATCAAATTTAATGGTCATCTTGGGGCCTTTCATTAAGAATACTTAAAATTGAGGAGTGTGTTTGAGGGGGCAGAGTCAAGATGTTGGCATAGAAGAAGGAGAACTCCTTGAGTTCTCCCCATAACCACCTTAAATACCTATAAAATATGACTCTAAACAAATTTAAGAGCTCCAGAACCCACAATATCTCAAAGAAACAAAGCTCCTGCTGAAGGTAGCCCAGCAAGCAGATAGGAAGTGTTCATTGCAGTGTGCTGGGAGCAGAGCCCAGCCACACGTGGTTTTACTCCTGGGGTGTCCATGACAAGCCTCGGCTGGAGCTTTCAGGAGAGCACATCACCAGCAACGGTGACAGTTTCCAGAATTATCAACCCATAAGAGCCAAGGACAAAGGGAAAGGTCAGTAGAACTCAGCTAAATTTGGGGGAGAGGGTTGAGCCATCTGCCTCCAGAACTAGAAGTCGTCTGAATTGGAGGCCTTGCAGCCACATCCATGTGGCTTCTTCAGAGTTCCCAGCCTGCATATTACAGGGGGGCCAAACAATCATTCACAAGCTAAGTGCTCTTGCCTTAACCTGCCTGGATTGGGATCCAGGTTTTAGGTAGCGGTACTGAGGTGCCTGACCAGTGAGTCACAGCTGGTAGGGGCTGCAGAGATGGTGGCCCCCTAATACTCCCAGCAGCTATGAAAACCCCAGGGAATTGGGAAAGAGATCTCCTCTCTGAAAGAAGAGTTCTACTGAGCCCAAAAGTCAAGTAATTGACTGGCAACATGAGCAGGCAAAAGAAGCAAAGCAAGCTCAGCAATCCAACTTTAGATTCCTTTTTTCAGGGACAAAAAGGATCAATGCATGGAATAGGAGGAAGACAACACAGGACCAAAAGTTTCCAAGAAAAGTTTAAACTGGTTATAGGCCACAGAGGGGCTTAAGAAGGATTTTGAAAACCAAATAAGAGAAGTAGAGGAAAAATATGGAAGAGAAATAAGAAGGATGCAAGAAAATCATGAAAAGCGAGTCAACAATCTGACTGAAGAAAATAACACCTTAAAAAATAAATAATCAAAAATAGCAAAAGAAGCCCAAAAAAGCCAATGAGCAGAAGAATGCCTTAAAAAGTCGAATTTGCTGGAAAAGAATCTCAAATGTTCACCAAAGAGAATAATTCCTTCAGAATTAGAATGGAGCAAATGGTAACAAATGACTTTGTGGGAAATCAAGATACTAATAAATAGATGCAAATGAATGAAAAAAATAGAAGGCAATGTGAAATATCTCATTGAAAAAAACATTGACCTAGAAAATAGATCCAAGAAAGACAATTTAAAAATTGTAGGACTACCTGAAAGCCATGATAAAAAAAAAGAACCTGGAAATCATCCTTTAAGAAATTCTGAAGGAAAATTGACCTGATATTTTAGAACCAGAGAGCAAAATAGAACTTGAAAGAATTTACTTATCACCTCTTGAAGAAGATCCCCAGATCAAGGAGAAAATATTACAAGCTGCCAAGAAGAAACAATTTGAATACTGTGGAAACACAATTAGGATAACCCAGGATCTAGCAGCTTCTACAT
Organism: Pseudochirops corinnae; assembly: GCA_028646515.1. Classification (NCBI taxonomy): domain Eukaryota; kingdom Metazoa; phylum Chordata; class Mammalia; order Diprotodontia; family Pseudocheiridae; genus Pseudochirops; species Pseudochirops corinnae. Next base: position 64,793,818 of record CM053592.1, read on the forward strand.
TAAGGGACTGAAGGGCCTGGAATACTATATTTCAGAGATCAAAGGAGCTAAGATTAAAACCGAGAATCACCTACCCAGCAAAGCTGTGTATAATGTTCCAGGGGAAAATATGGTCATTCCATAAGGTGTGGTACTTTCAAGCATTCTTGAGGAAAAAAAAAACAGAACTGAATAGAAAATTTGACACTCAAATACAAGAAGCATGAGAAGGTAAACATGGATAAAAAATCATACAGAACTTATCAAAGTTGAACTATGTACATGCCAACATGGAAAAATGATAATTTTAATTTATGAAACTTTTCTCAGTATGAGGAGAGGTAAAGGCAATATAAATGTGTGTGTGTTTATACATACATATGTGTCTATATAGTAGAGAGTATATATGTATGAATACATTTGTGAGTGTGTGTATATATGTGTAGGCATACATACACAGAAAGCACAGGATCAATTGAATAAGAAAGGATGATATTTTAAAAAGTGAAATTTAGAGGTGGGAGAGGAATAGAAGGAGAGGAGACAGGGAGAGACATAAGGGAGCTAATCCTCTCATACAGAAGAGGTAAGGGATAACTTTTACAATGGAGGGGAAGAACAGGAAGGCAAAAGGGAATGGGTCAACCTTACTCTCATTGAATGTGGCTTAGGGAAGGAATGACATACACTCTAAATTGGGTATCTTGCCCTATAGATGAGTAGTGAGTAAGGGGATGAGAGGGGGGATAATGGAGAGAAGGGCAGGTTGGGTTGGAGTATTGTTAGAAGCAAACACTTCTGTAAAGGGCCAGGGACAAATTAGAAAATAGAACAAGTGAAGGACAGGATAGGAAGGAGGAAAATATAGTCAGTCTTTCACAAGATGTTCATTGTGGTGATGTTCAGAGTAACTACACTTATACAGCCTGTATAGAATTGCAACTGGTTAATAAAATGTACAGGCACTGTGCTAAGGAGATACATCTTGCCCTACCAAAATGTCAGAGAGGTGATGGGAGAGGATATAGGAGAGAGCAGATTGGGGGAAGGGATATGCAGTGGGATCACTGTTTTGGGATGCTGCATAGGGGAAATATGGGGAGAAAATTTGTAACTGAAAATCTTGTGGAAATGAATGATGTAAACTAAAAATAAACAAAAGTTAATTGAAAAAAAAAGAATGCTTGGAAGGCCTATAACTCATTCAATCTGTATTGTTTTCCTGGAAGGATTATTTTCAGTTTTGCTAGATACGTGATTCTTGTTTGTATTCCTAGCTCCTTTGCCCTCCAGAAAATCAGATTCCAAGTCTTCTGATCCTTTAATGTAGCAACTAATAAATCTTATGTTACCCTCTTTTCCATTTGGCCAATTCTGCTTTTTATGACATTCTTCTCCTTATTGGGACATCTTTTACAATTTGGTCTAGCTTGGGATTGTTGTTTTTGTTTGTTTGTTGGCTTTTAAAGGAGTTATTTTCTTCAGTATTTTTTGTGTGTCCTTTACCAAGGTGTTGACTCACTTTTCATGATTTTCTAGCATCACTCTCTTCACAATTTTTCCTCTCTCTGTCTTACTTGATTTAAAAAATCCTTTTTGAATTCTTCTATGGCCTGAGACTAATTCATATTTTTATATGAAAGACTTTGAATGTAGGAACTTTGACTTTGTCATTTTCTGTGTTTGTGTGTGTGTGTGTGTGTTTTAATCTTGTCACCATAGTAACTTTCTAGAGTTAGAGAGTTCCCCCCATTGCTTGCTCATTTCCCCAGATTATTACTTGCTTTTTAATTCTTTGTTAATGTAGGGATTGCTTCCAGGGTGGAGGGTGCACTATCTGAAGCTTCAGGGATTTTGTGCAGATGTTTTTAGAGATACTTCTAGGTATTTCTAGGTACTTTCAATTCTTCCTAGTTGACATGATATGAAGAGAGTTGTTCACTACTCCCTTGGGAGCAACCACAAGAACTCTTTCCTTTCCTGGAATTGTGAGAAGTGTTCCCTCTCTACTGTGACCACAAGCTCTACTAGACTAGTACTTTTCCTGGCCCTGGGACTGCCACTCAAGACAATGACTCAGATCTGAATATGGGCAAAGCAGTGGAGTATTGCCTCAGTACTAGGAAAAACATCCCTGTAATCAATCTCCTTTTGACCACTTGTCTGACCCCCTTTCCTTCTGTTGCCTGAGAGCTCTGGAACTGGCTGCTGCCTGTGCTGGCTTAGTGGCTCCCAAGGCCTGGTCCTGTTTTCCCGGGACCAGGTTTGTGCTGATGTGACATGCCCTCAATTGCACTCCTCTCTCATCCTGCTGGAACAGACTTTTCCTGCCAAATGTACACATTGTCTTGAGCTGGAAATTTTGTTTTGCTCTGTCTTTTTCTGGGTTCTTCTACTCTAGAATTTGTTTACAGCCATTTTAAAAGATATTCGTATGAGTGTAGGGAAGAGCTCAGGTGAGTCCCTGCCTTCCTCTGCCCTATTAGTTCTACCTCTTGATCCAAAATCTTTTCAAGGACTAAAGCTTTTTTTAAGACGCATTTTTATCAGTTACCTATTGTTCTCAGATAATTGACTGAGAGATCATCTTTTTCTTTTCCTTTCTCAATTCTTTGCATCATTATCCTTCATCGACTTATCTCTACTCCTACAGATAGCTGTTATTATAGAGCAGACCCTCATCCTATTTTCACTTCGTCTTTTGCACTAGCATTTTAATAAGACACTCCTATTCCAACTTTTAATTCATCTTCTACTCCGTTGCCAAAATCTCTCTAAAGCTAAGATCTACCTAAATTATTCTCATGCTGAAAACTCTATAATGGTTCCCTACAGCCAATGGGGAGCAGCTAGGTGGCACAGTGGATAGAGTATGGGCCCTAAAGTTGGGAAAAATTGAGTTCAAATCTAGCCTTAGACAATGATTAGCTGAGTGACTTTGGGAAGTCATTTACACCAGTTTGCCTCAGTTTCCTCATCTTTGTAATGAGCTGTTTTGCATGATAGACATTCCAATTCATGTGTCTATGCCTTTATATAGACCATCTTCAAGTTTTATAATGCTTCTCCTATTCCCTTAATTGCTTGCATTGGTGTCCTCAACATTTAGCACAGAGTCTAGCATATAACTATATTTTCACCCATCCATCCATCCATTCTGATGATCCGTTGTTCTTTTCAATAGTAGCTTCTTATCAAATTTTATTACCTTAATGTGCTATGATATTTTCATGTGTGCAGTTTATTCTTTTTTTATATATTTTATATTTTCCCCAATTACATATATTCAAAAATGCATTGGTGTCCCAGTTTTCTCACATTCCTTCCAACACTTATCATTTTCCTTTTTTATCATATTAAAAAAATCTGATAGGTAGGAGGTGGTGACTTAGAGTTCTTTTAATTTGCATTTCTTTAATCAATAGAGATTTAGAATATTTTTTTAAATGACTGTAGATAACTTACATTTCTTTATCTGAAAACTGTTCTTATCCTTTGACAATTTATCAGTTGGAAAATTACTTGGTTTGCATAAATTTCACTATGGTCTCTATATACTTGAGAAATGAGGCCCTTGTCAGAGATACTTGTTGCAATTTCTCCCCAATTTTCTTATGACATTTATTCTTCATGTGGTTATTTTGTTTTTGTATTTCATTGGTGTATAAGTCTCTAAGTATGGAAACTCTATTCACCAAAGCAATAATTCTTCTTCCACTTGCCCTATTTCATCCCATATATTTTGCATTCTCCTATAAATATAGGAGACTACCAGAAGAATTAGACTTAATCTCTGTATGTTTGGGGTTTTAGAAAATTTTCAGATAAATCAGGAAATATCTGGGATTACTTTCTCAAATAGTTCTACTTTGGATATTTAAAAAGACAGGGACATCATTGGAAATCAAAAAAGGGAGGAAAGCAATCTCTGATAGATTTCATCAGGGAGAGCTTCCCAGAGGGAAGATTGGATTAGAAACTGAATATTAGAATTTGCCAGATTTCAAAATTGCCTACTCTCAATATTTATGTATTAAAAATGAAGGATAAAGACATTTTCAAATAGCCTACAAATTAAAGAAGTAGCAAAGGTGGTAATAGATATAAATCCTTTATTTCACAGTCTGTCACATTTGAGACAGAGGCAGTCCAGTAAAGGCAGCAGTTGCTGAAAAGAAATGTGACACCCCGCATTCAAGAGTAATACCAGTATAATACAGAGAGATATCTTCTTTACTAATAATCATGCTAAAAAGTCTCTGAGGCACAAACATGGCCCAGCCTTTTCTAAATGAAATACATGTACATGTATGTATGTATGTATGTATGTATGTAT
>CM053592.1:64798632-64808871 GCA_028646515.1 Pseudochirops corinnae
TCTCTCTCCCTCTTTCTCACTCACTCTCTTCCTCTCTCCCTCTCTCCCTACATAGATAGAGATTGCACAATGGCCACCTCTTGTTATATGTGATTTTTGTGTTTTCCCTTCAATACTTCAAAGAAGATATAACAGTTTTTTTTTAATTAACCACCTACTATTAGTCAGGAACTGAATTATGAACTCTGAGACACATGCCTATTGTTTTGTTGCTGTTGTTTGTTTGTTTGTTTTGTGCTTTCTTCTAATGTATAATAGTTCCAATAGTCCTTGGAGTTGTTGATTAACTATGTCTTTCCCTCTTCATGGACAACTTATATCCTATTCTAGTGTTTTCAATGATGTTATTACTGTATGTCATTTTGAGTAAATTTAAATTATTATTAAACTTATGCTTATTAAATATTTTAAATGTTCTCTTATTAAATTATTATTAAAATATTATATTATTAAAATAGTCTTCTTATTAAAATATTTTCTCTCTCTCTGTTTTTATGGTACTTTCTCTGTACTTCCAACTAATGCTGCCAAGAGAAGAATTTAGGCTTTTATACATCTATATGTACAAATATGTGTATATCTATCTACAGAAATAGATATAGATATATATAGATAAATATATATAGATAGAGATACACACATATTCCATATATACATACATATGTGTGTTTGTATATTTCTGCTTGTATACATATAAAGTATAGTATGTGTGTCTATGCATGTATATGTATATGTATGCACGTGTGAGTATTTATATATACACATATGCATACATGCATACACACATGTGCACATGCATACATACACAGAGATGGTATGTATATGTATTTATATTTCCTATTTCCAGGGCCTTCATGAGTACTTGCACATAAAAAGAGCCTAATAAATGTTGTGAAATCTATTGAATTTACACATAAACTGCCTTGAATAACATTTCCCAACCTGCTAATACCAATCATGGATCTCTTCTTTGCCCTTTGGGTTGTCATTGATGTTATAAATATCCAGGATTTATAGCCACACAGCAAAGCGAGGAGCATATTTGTGTAAAAGAGATGAGTTTTGTAGCAGCAATCATTAGGAGATCATTGAAAGCATAGCATAATTTCCTAAATGCAATCCAGACCAATCTCCTCCTCTCATTCAATCCTGGACCTAGCTCATTATCCATTTACAGTGCATGTACAACAGAAACAAGGCAATGGATACATTTGGCAGGCTTTCCACAGCAATGGAGGTGGAGAACATGAGGATAGGAGAGAGAAAAATAGTGGAAAAAACCTGAAGTTGATGTAGTCTATGTAAGGTAACACCTGTTCTTTGACTTGCTTTTGTACCAATGAAATGGGAATAAAACTGTGAAAATTAACTAAGGTGAAGAAAAATGAAACTTTATTCAACCACGTCACTTCCACTGACTTTGACAGCATATAAGAGGAGCACAATGTGACTTTATTGTGAAATTGTATTTTCTGACCTGTGGCTCCTGCAGAATCCATTAACTTTCTATCTAGTACTCAATAATTCATGAAGACTCCAATGCGATCTGACAAATCATTGTGGCATAAGTCTCAATTATAGATCTTTTGTTTAGTCCAATAAACTTCAGTTGATTTTGTACACCCCACTCATTAGCATCACATAAAATCATTACCTTAAATGACTTTCATTTTTCAAATGGTATCTTCATTTGTTATTGGCTGTTATGAGGCAAGACGATGTTTGCTGGAAGAAACAACGGAGAACCACAGCATTGGAATTAAGAGTCTGCCATTTTTGTTAGCTTTATAATGAGGGGCAAGTGACTTAGCATGTTTTTACAGGAAAGAAACATATCTAATTGTGTTTTATTGTGGTTATGAGTGTCTTTTAAAAAACTTTTTTCTGCCAGGAGAAAAAAAAATATACAATAAAATAAATATTGTTAAAAAAAAGTAAACAAACATGAAAGACTTGGGAATTCAATCACCAACCCCAATTCCAGAGAACTCTAAACATGATGAAACATGCAACACATAGGCTACACCCAAAGAGATACATGATGGACTCAGAGTACAGATTGAGAGGTTTATTTTTTCATTAATTCATTCATTCACTTATTTATTTATTCATTCATTTATCCTTTTATTTGTTTATTCATTTATTTAATTATTTAAAATGTTTATGGGCATGGCCAATATGGGAATTCTTTTTGCTTGATAATCATGTCTGTAAGTTTTTTTCCCCTTACTTTCTCAATTGGGATGTGAAAAGGTGGGAGAGAAAATGTGATTCTGAAAATAAAATTTAAATAGAAAAAAGTAGGTATACTTAACATATGTGCACGTATATAAACAATTCATATATACACTTTAGTTCTGCATAACAAGCACAATGATTTGTTCATCTGTCTTACCTGCATAGTCAAACTGACAACATATGGGATTGGCAGTGGACGGTGGGGGTAATTTTATGTCATGCACTGGTTGAGAGCCTGGGGGATTATCACCTGAATGCTCTTCTGCTACCTTAGGATCCATGTGCATGCTTGTATATGTGCCAGTACAAAATAGTTGCAAAGAACATTGGAATTGAGGGTTACAGCAGTGTCTTGGTCCCAACTTAGTAATTATGTTATCTCAGCAAAATCATCTAACTAAACTCTCTGAGTCTCCATTTCCTCACAACCTTTTACTTTTTCAAATGCAAGAGTTTTAATTTCCTATGAGTAATAACTATTTACTAGTTTTCCTCTTTTTTTCTTATCAGGGTATTTGTCTCTTCCATTCAATTCTGTATTGAATCAAAAGCATTGATTAAATACTAGCTATGTACGGATATCCTTCTGGGGGCTTGAGACATAAAGAAAAAAAGAATGGATCCTGTCTTTGGGACTGTGCAAAATAAAAAGGGCAGGAAAAAGGTAAGAGAAACAGAAAATCTGAGCAAGAGATTTTCTGTTTTCCCCTACATTGTTCTCATTCCATTATTTCAGTTGTGTTTGACTCTTCATGAACCCAGTTGGGGTTTTCTTGACAAATATACTAGAGTGGTTTGCCATTTTGTTCTCCAGTTCATTTTACAGATGAGGAAATTGAGTCAAGTAAAGTTAAGTGACTTGCTGAAGGTCACATAACTAGCAAGTTATCTGAGGCCAGATTTGAACACAGGAAGATGAGTCTTCCTGACTATCGGCCCAGCATTCAACGCATTATGCCACCTAGCTTCCTCTGAATATCCTGCTCTATTTTTGTGTCCCATTCGACCTGTACCATTTTTCTCCTCATATTGCCTTTCCTCATCCCAATCAGGACTCCACTGATATTTATTTCTTTTTTTTTTTGTGATTTACATGTTTTCAGGAGTATCCCATTATAGTATCACTTATTCTACTTTCCTAGTGAAAGAGAAATGTTTTCAGTCCTATTTGGCCCATCTCATTATTTTGCTTTCATTCACCCATTTGCTCAGATTTTCTGTTTCTCTTACCTTTTTCCTGCCCTTTTTATTTTGCACAGTCCCAAGCAAATGGGAACAGCTCATCTCATCATAATATAAAAGAATTATCATGGAACAGTTGAAAATGCAATGGACATTAAGTCAGGCATCTGAGCTCTATCCACTAACTGTATTAAACAGTGTAAGTAATTTGTTTGATCAGAGACTCAGTTCACTCATCTCCAAAATAGGCTGAAGACTATATTCCCTCACAGGGTTGCTCTGTATAAAATGTTTTCCAAATTCTAAAATTCTTTATAAGGTGAGATATTGTGGATTTTGACAGATTTAGAGTAGGTAAGAACCTTAGAAATCATGTATTCCTACAGATTCATCTTATAGTTGAGATAACTCCACCCAAGGGAAGCCAAGGATAAGTCTAAGATCATTCTGGTAGTAAGTAAAAGAGGTGAAAAGCCAACTCTGATCCTCAAACTCCTAATCTTATACTCCAAATCTAGCACTTTGCCACTCAAAACAGAATGCCAGGCTTCTCCCAATCTTCATTCCAATTAGAGTGTATATATATGAGTGAGTGTCTATGCACATGTGTATGCACATATACATATGTACATGCTCATACATGTATATAGACAAATATTAGTATATATACTACAAATATCCTAATGGGGTGTGCATACATACATAGTCACATATACATACACATATATGTATACTGTATTATATATGTGTGCATGTGTGTGCACGCGCGCACACACACACACACACACACACACACACATACTTGGTGTTACCCCTAGGTTCTTACATGGAACCTCTTTTCTTAACACTCTACACTCTTGCTTACTGACCTTAGCAACTTTTTTGAATTAATGTATAATTGCTATGTAAATGATTCACAGATCAATATATTCTGCTCATTTATCTTAGCTCAGTTACACTTCCCCAATCACCTATTGAACAATTCGAGCTGGTTTTCCTAGAGACTTATCAAACTCAGTGTGTCTAAACAACTTCATTATGTTTCATCCTCAATACTCCATTCTTCCAAATTTTCCTCTTCTGTTGAAAGCAACACCATTTTTTAATCTAAGGTTTGTAACCTCTGACTCTTAATTCTGCTTAATCCCAGATATCTAATCAGAAGCAATATTTTATTATTTCTACCTATACAACATCTCTCCTATCTGACTTTTGCTCTCCTCACACAGCCTACCACATTAGTTCAGGCCTTTGTTACTTCTCCCCTAGAATACTGCAAGGGCTCCCTTTTAGGTTGTCTTGCTTATAGTCCAGTTCACCCACCACAGAGTTTCCAAAGTGATTCTCATAAAGTAGATATAGCTGTGCTCCTTAGTAATCAATAAACTACCATATCTGGGATCTTCTAAGATAAAACAGAAGTTCAGACTTTTGTGTTCCTTCACCCTTGTCCCATCTGATATTTCCAGCCTTATTTTATATTACTCACTTTAATGGACTTCCCAATCCAGCCAAATCGGCCTTCTCGCTGTCCCTTAATGGATGACTATCTCTAGCCCTGTACCTTCACACTGGCTTTCTGTCATCATTCCAATACTGTCTCCCTCAACTCTTCCTTTCTCCCTCTAACTTCCTTGTACTTAATTGTTCAGTATTTATTTTTAGTTGTCTTTTTTTCCCTTTAATCTCTATATTTGTTCATGTTGCTGCCTCAATAGAAAATAAGCTCCTTGAGAACGGGGCTTGTTCCATTCTCTCTATTTGTATCTTTGGTACCTGGCACAGTGCCTGGAATATAGTAAGCACTTAGGGAATGCTTGTTGATTATTAATTCACCGACCTTTTTTTTTTTTTTTCTTCCTTTTTTAACATTGGTTAATTCAAATAAGAATGAAAAGTGTGGCTACAAAGGGAAGCAGGATAGTTTTTGCTTTGTGACTTAAAGTGTCTATAGAATCTGTGGTTCTCTTCTAATTAGGTCTCTTTGCATTCATGAGTTTCAGGTGTTTATAAATGAGTAGAATGATCTTTCATCTAGTGTCTTCCTAACACCTTTCTTCTTCTACATCCCAGTGACCTCACATTGCTGAAAGTTATGATTCAGCTTAATATTACATTCTTATTCCAGGTTTGCTCTAATCTGTGTAATCTAAGCCATGATTACTATTTAATCATCTAATTGTCTATTTGTAATGCACTTGTTAGAGGAAGAAGAGAGAAAGGGGACAGGGTGAAGACAGAGAAAGAGCAGAGACTCACACACACAAAGTAGGGAGAGATAGAGAGAGAGAGACAGACAGAGCAGAGCAGAGACTCACATACACACAAGCGGGAGAGAGACAGAGACAGAGAGAGAGAGACAGGGAGACAGAGAGATAGACAGAGAGAAGGAGGGAAGGGGAGGGAAAAGGAGGGCCATGGAAATGAGATGAGAGGAAAGAAGAATACAAAACTCCACATGGCACCTCAGATGAATAGGACTTGGCAGCATCTTCTTTATTTAGAGATCATAGTTTTGTAAAAGCTGTCAGATTTTGCCATGATCTCTGTTGTTTCTCCATTGTGCGACAGCTTCAGATGAATTTCCCCATTGATCCTACTTTCGTCTGATTATACATTTTGTAACTCAGTGAACTTAAGAAGAGCTAATCCTTCCAGGTATTTATCAATGCACAGCCTGAATCATGTCAAATAAAAAAGCACTCAATGTTGCATCACTATCCTCACCAGAATTGATGTGCATATTTTCCTATATCAATTTTATTGTTATTACTGTTTTGTCAATGTATAAACATCCATGTTTCTTGTTATTTTTCTCCTTGCTATCTGTAGCATGATCTGAATTTGAATAATGCAAATTTTGTTTTATTACTGTGTTTTTAGGTAAAGATGATAGTATGCATTTTTATTTAGACCCAAATTTTAGATGTTTTGCAATTTCTCAAGTATTTATATTCATTGAATATTATTCTGAGAATAGTTGAGAATATTGAATAATCATGACCTTCCACTGGGGGTGCAGAATCCATCTTGATAACTGACATGCACCTGAGCATTTGTGTCTTCTTGAATACTGCTCACCTTGATAGGCAGCATACAGAAAGCAATCAGGAAGCCATTCTTTGTTCACCTAGGGGCTTCCATTTGCATTAATGGATACAGAAAAAAAGAGCAGCTAAGAACGAATAAGGCCTGATTTAGCAATTGTTTTAATGTGTTCAATGTAACATTCTACAAGGATGAAGACCTTACTAATAACATTATCTAAAACATATACATGTACATATACACAGTTGTGTATATGTGTGTGTATATGTGTGTCTATGTATATGTTTTTGGTATTTTATCCATAGGAAATTATGTTTAGTTTGAAAAACTAAGTGGGAGGAAAATTAGCATGGAAATAAGAAGATTTGAAACCTGGAAGTCTACTCCTAGTTTTGCCTCTGACTTACTACATAACGTGCATAAACCACTTAATAATCTGTCTTATTCTAAGGTTTTTCCTTGTCAACAAGACAAAAAATAGACTACATAACGCAGTTAGAACTGGCTGTTTCCAAATCTAACAATCGTTGAGTTCTAGTAATGGAAAACCATAAAGACTTTCCAAGTATAGTTAAGTTACTTCCTTTAAATACCATGAAAAGATTATAATAATTTCAATAAAATCATCAGGAACATCATAATTTTCTATACAGCATATAACTTATGCATTTAATATGCCATGTATATCAATGAGGCAACATTTTTTTAATCAATATAGGAATGTGAGGAAATTCAGGAACAACATAGGTGAAATATAGCTGAGTGTATCTGGGTATCTCAAAAAAGAGGAAAAAAGAGAAGAATTTCTTGTCATTGACATGTCTCATAGACTACTTGGACAGAAAGAAGACCTAGAAGGCCACATGTGGCCTCTGGGTCACAGGTTCTACCACCCTTGAGGTAAACTAATAAATTCTGAACTTATCATAGTAATAACATCAAGTTTTAAAAGGCAGGGTAACCATTAAGGGGGATTCTTTTCTGGATTTCATTTTTTTTAACAGGAAAGAACTGGTTGATAGAGTTAAAAATGGTTGATGAAGTAAGCTGGCAGGGCAGTTAGAGAAACCACTCTGTTAGAATTTGGGGTAGAGAGTAAAAAATATGGATGTGATGTAAAATGCCTTCTAGTTTTGGGGAAAAGTAATTTCAAGGACTTCAGAGGAAAAAATAGGCATTTGTGAAGTAAAACACTTTTTTGTTTTTGTTTTTGTTTTTTTTAGGAAGCCAAAGGAGGTGAGAAGATGAGCAAGAAGGAAATTCTGAAGACACAAGGGAACCACTTCTAGTAAGGAGGAAAAATGAGATTAGATGAAGACACTGATACGATTTCTTGACAGGAAACTTGAGGGTAGCTTGATGGCACAGTAGATGGAGGACTGGGCCTGGAATTCAAAGGAGTCATCTTAGATTTAATAAAGAAATATGTAAATTCTGGAAGCAAAAACATATACAAGATGATGAGCACAAGAGTATAACACCGTCTTGTTAATGTTGAGAATGTGAAGGCTTAAAATGAGCTGAGGTTGGCATGGGAAGCCAAGGATAACAAAATTTTTTTTTTATTACTTTTGTTAATTTTGGTTTGTTTTTAGTTAGAAAAAAAGGTAAGTCAAATATGGGAAAGAAACTTTACTTGTGGCTGATGGAACAATAATAACTGTCTCTCTTCTCCAATGTGTTTTCACCAAAACCATGAAAATTATCTTCTTTTATATCTCATTTTATAACTCTTATGTTCAGAAATCTTCAGTGATGCATTACTGCCTCAGATTTTTTTTAATTCTTGATCTTAGCATTTAAAGTTTTCTACCATACAGCCCCTCCTGCTTTCATGTTATATTTCATGATGTTCTCCTGTATTCACTTTCCATCCCAGACTACCTTCCTACAAGTTCTTCCTTACATACTTCACTCCATCTCCATATTCCATGCCTTTGCAAATTGTTCCTCTATGTTTGGAATACAACCCTTCTTCACATCTTTCTCTTAAAAAGCCTAGTTTCTTTCAAATCCTGGCTATTAGGACTTGTTTCACAAAATCTTCTCTGATCCCACCAGTTCATAGTACGGTCCCCTACAACATTACTTTCTAATTACTCATCATTTTACATATTTCTCTCCAAAGAAAAATGCAAGGTGCTTGACGACAAGGGACGTTTCATTTCTGTCTTTGTATCAATAGCAACTAGTACAGTGCCTAGCAAAAGACTTACAATTAATAGATGGATAACAACTTTTTGTTGACTAAAAGTAGTAAACAATAATGGTCCCCTTCATACAATTTTTAGGGTTGAGAAATATTTCTTATATTGTCCATCATTTGATCCTCGCATAAAACCTGAAAGGCATGTACTACATATGAACAAATTGAAGCTGAAGAAGGTTGAGTGACTATTCAAAAAGCCAATATATTTCAGATTCAAAACCAGGGTTTGCTGTTGTTGTTCAGAACTCCAAGTCCAGCACTCAACTATCAAGAGATGTATTTTATGGAGAGCACCAGGTCAAATTCCTTCATGCTGTTTGAAGATAAAGGCCACGACATAGCTAGTTCACACTAGTCAGATAGGATTAAGGCTAATTTAGTCATGATGGTGAGAATTCATGATCAATCATAAATGAAGAACAAAATGACCTTTAGAACTTAAGACCTGCTGTTGATGTTCAACAATGCAACGGTAACAGTGGGGAGATGATAGGTTTAGCTTTGTGCGACAATAGGTAAACATCTTCAAAAGGCCTCTCTTTTAACTATGTGAAATTACCCAGGTTACTCCTTTCCATTTATATTGGTAGTGGAATTTGGAGATGCCTCATATTGGCTTGGATTTTGGATTGAGTGTCAAAACTCAGAGCTTGTGAATCCCACTTGTGGGATGGACTTGTTGACATGAAAAGAGAGGGTTGAACTGGGAGGAGCCATGAATTGGGACAGAGGCCCAAGCCTAGAGAAGGCCAGAAGAACTTTGGGAGAGCAGCATCCATTATCGTGGAGCCTGAGTTGCTGGGAGAAAGACTACTGAGAACCAATTGGAACTGCTACCTGGTACTGCCACATGGAACTGCTAAGGACTGAGGAGACATGGCTTTGATGCCAGTATTTTGTCTGTCTGTTTTGTTGTTGTTCTGCCAGATTCACCTGCTGGTGAAGGAGAGTGCTGCTGTTGTAGAGGGTCCTGGAACCTGATGGTTGGTTGAGAAGCCCTGAAGGAGGATTTTCTTGTGGTACTTGAACAGAAATGCTGGAAGAGGGCCTTGCTGATGTTTTCAGGTATTCTGGGACTGTTCTACAGGCAGAGAGTGACTTGATGAGGACACTGGCTATGGCTCTGTTGAGCCTTGTCTCCCCAGGAAATGAGATTGCTGAGGGCTTGCATGGAGTGAAGATGAAAGAAGGACCTTTCCTTGGGTATTCAATGCTGAGTTTAACCTTGTACCTTAAGGGTGGATGGCCTTTTGTGCTCTCCTGCCCCTTTTGAGATTCAGGAGTGAGAAGCCTTTGAGTGATTGACCAAATGAATGTACTTTGTTTATGGTTGGAGAGTAATCTCCATTTGAGAAGAGATTTTTGACTGACTAAATGAATGTCCTGTCTAGGGGTGGAGTAGTACCTGGATTGAATTGAGAACTTACTTGCTAAAGGAACAAGGTACACTGTATTTTGACTTTCTCTGGTCTGTGAATGTTTGCTAAATAAATGGGGTTTACTTATGCTGGTAATCTGAACCTTGGAAGTTGCCTTTGCTTGGTATTACACCATTCTATTAA
>CM053592.1:64808971-64819364 GCA_028646515.1 Pseudochirops corinnae
TTTGACTGACTAAATGAATGTCCTGTCTAGGGGTGGAGTAGTACCTGGATTGAATTGAGAACTTACTTGCTAAAGGAACAAGGTACACTGTATTTTGACTTTCTCTGGTCTGTGAATGTTTGCTAAATAAATGGGGTTTACTATGCTGGTAATCTGAACCTTGGAAGTTGCCTTTGCTTGGTATTACACCATTCTATTAAAAAGATACATGTATCTCATTGGGGTCATTCACATGTAGAGTTTTTGAAAATACTCTCGCTACTTCTTATCAAACATAGGAAAGATTCACCTTTAATCAAAAGAGAAGGTAACTGCTGATTCCAGCTAAATCTATGAAGCGTTGTCCTAAGGACAAAGGGGTCAAGAGGAGAAGTTGTTCTCAGCTTTCTTCTACTTACTCTCTCATTATAGGAGATATCTGTTCTTTTAAGACTTCTGAGCAGGCATGATATCACTGTTACAAGTACTGAATACTAGGGATTCAGTGTGTTCCCTGCCCATGCCACCAATGGGTGGGGCATCTTTTCCCCATAATTCAACTAAAGATTTTTCCAAAAGGAGATTTTAATAAAAAACTAAAAGAAAACAAAATAATTGCAAATCATACCGTGACTGAGCTGATAGGATAATAGAATTCTGGTACCAAATAACATTTATTTTTCAGAAACGAAGAGGTTTTTGACACAGGTTATTTAGCACCAGACAATGGTTTTGATCTTCACTCAAAATTGTATTCTAAGAAATGGATACTCTAGAAAAATGCTTCCAAATATATGTATCTGTGAACTGCTTTTGTTGACAGCCTTCAAGGTCATATAGAATCTCCAATTCCTCCCAGGTACTTTAATTTTATCTATCCAACATTAATTGAGCCTTTACTGCCTATGTTTGAAACATTGCACGTTCAAGTTGTGAATCTCCAGGTTTAATCAGTCCATAAACACTGTTGCATTCGACCTCAAGACTGTGCTCCCAGGCCATTCCTCTATCCAGAGGTTATGCTTCACTGTTCCTTTGCACTCATCCTGGTCCCCACTTTTAAGCTGTTGCCTTTAATTTGAAATGACTTTCCTTAGGCCTTAGTCCAGCCTTATATTTGTCTTCTTCTAGGCAACTCTAAAAGTCTCTATGGTTCTAAGACTCTAAACACATGAATCACCAGCCACTCTTCCTTAGCTGCTGTTGCTCTTCCTCCTCCTCTTCCTCCTCCTCCTCCTGCCCTTCCTTATCCTCCTCGTCCTCGTCCTCGTCCTCGTCCTCCTCCTCCTTCTCCTCCTCCTCCTTCTCCTGCTTCTGCTCCTTCTCCTTATCCTCCTTCCTTTCCTCCTCCTCTTCCTCTTCCTCCTTTGCCTCCTGCTAGTGCATGCTCTGAAATAGCTTACATTCTACTGGTGGGATATAACATCTACTTAGATAATAATCAGAGGTAACATTTACAGAGAACATAAAGGTTTTCAAAGAACTTTAAGTACATTTGAGATTCACAGCAGCATTCTGTAACATAAGAGCTATTACTTTCACCGTTTCATACAGGAGGAAAACAAAGGTAAGAGAACTTAAGTTACTTGCTCAGGGTCATATATGATAATACTTCCAACCCATTTCCTCTATCTTCAAATTCAAGACACTTTCCATTATACCAGTTTAGTTTTTTTTTCTTTCTTTAATAGAATAATAATGTACTTGATAATATTACTCATAGTACACTATACTAAGATCTCATCTAATTCTATGGAATGTGAATTTCATCACATTTTCATTCTTGCTTTTAGTCTGGGATAGAATTGTTCTGCTTTGGTGACTATAATATCTGCTCTCATAATAAAGATGCCATTGCCATATGCAGTCATAGATGAGAAGCACAAATTATAGCTATTTCTGTACATGTGTTGAATTACAGATATATACAAGATACAACGAAAGACGTAAAAAGGGAAACTGATCAGTGAGTAAATCAGCTAGAATTAAGTGCTTACTGGGGAAGCAAGATGGCACAGTGGACAGAGCAGCAGAAATGGAGTTATGAAGACCTGAATTCAAATTGGACCTCCAACATTTACTAGGTGTATAATCCTAGACAAGCCATTTAACCATGTTTACCTCAGTTCCTCATTCATAAAATGACCTGGAGAAGCAAATGGCAAACTACTCTGGTATCTTTGACAAGAAAACCTCAAAAGGGATAGTGCAGAGTTGAACATGATTCAAAAAGACAAAACAACAACAAAAGTGCTTACTATTGATGAGGAACTGTGTTCAGTGCTGGGAATTTAAAAAAAAAAAGGCAAAAACTGTCCTTGCCTTCAAAGACCTAAATTCTCATGGGGGAGATATAAGATAGAAACAGGTCTTTTCAAGATACATACAGATCAGAGGGGAACTAACCTCAGAGCAGAAGGCATTAGCATTGAGGTGGGGGGACCAGGAAATGGGAAGGTCTTCTACAAAAGATGGAGTATGAATACAGTATTGAAGGCCAGTGATTTTAAGAAATGGAGATAAGTAGGAAGAGCAAGAACTCACACTTTGATTCAGAATACATTCAGGATACCGGAGTTTTGAGTCCTCCTTACAGAAATACTTAACTGTGTTTGTATGTATATAGGAATCAACTGAGGATTTCTATCAATATTTCTCTAACAGTGACTGATTCCTATAACTATATATACTAAGGGTATATGTATATTTTGTTTTATATGAGAATGTATAGACAGTTCCTAAATTACTGTGTACTTTATTTTATTTTTTAAAAATTATGAATTTAAATTATGTTATGAATTTAAATTGCAGGTAGCTTTTGGGGTTTTAATACAGAAATTAATCATAATAAATTTATGATTTGTTCACAAAATTGCTTTTATGGGTAATGAGCTTTTTATATAATGCAAGGGTAACCACATAGCCAGACAGTAGAAAAGATAGAATAAATGGACAAAGAATATTATTTACATGATAGGAGAAGTAGTGTACATAAAAATACCACATTAGTAGTATAGTAATTATGCATTCTTCCCACTGCTCATTGATCATTTTGATAGCTGTGGTTATTATTAAAGTAATTGATTAATTACAATTGAATTATTCATTGCTGGTCTTTTTCATTATAATGAAACTCCCCAGTTAGTGGAAAAGTTTTAAAATATATTCTCTGCATATTTCACTTCTGGAATAGCAAACTTAGGTATCGATAAGCAATTACAGTAAATTCTGCTCCATTGATTTCTAATAAAAGCCCATCCTTGAAGATGACTAATCACCTATAAACAGTATATTTATCAGGAGTAGAATTAATGGAGGCATAAAGAAAACTATTGAAATATTTTACACTTACAGCTACACCTCAAAAAACAATTCTCCTGATGTGAAAGCACTTATCTCCCTCAACAAATGTATTTCACTCAGTCAAAATATCATAAAAACAAAAAATAATGTATTAACCAGACTAATTCTCCATATTTGGAAGAGTTCTTTTAAGTTAGTTTTTTTCAGATAATAATATCTTAAATTTACAAGTAAATTGGGACCTTTGAGGTTATCTGATCTAACCTGTATGGATGAAATAATTTGACTTTCTCAAACGCAAAAGTAGTAGAGCTGCAATTCAAAATTAATACTAATTCTTCTATGCAACAATGAACTTTTTATTTCCATTTGGACACCTTAGACAAGAGAGGGTCCATGTGATAGGGCTCACTGTTCTGATTTTTTTTTTTTTATAGAGGCCTCATGAAGAGTACATCAAGAACATAACCACTTAAATGTAGGTCCTTTTTATGTAAGCATTCAACATTCATTGCCACAAAGTGTACAATATATTTGTATATAAAATGCAGCAATTTTATTTATTTTTAAGGGGTTGTATTTCTTTTTGACTCATGCTAACCCTGTAGTTACCAGTTGCTTTAGAGGAAAATTACTAAAAAGTACGTTATATTAAGCAAGCAATATATGAAGTTTTAAATTTACACAAAAAAGATACACTAGGGAATGATTATTTGATTTACAAAGAGTTCACTGTGATTTTCTGTTAAATAGCAAGTTTCCTTTGTTCATTTACAAAAATTCAATTTGCAAAAGCTTTATTTATACACAACATTTTCAGAAGGGGATAACAAGTCTGATATGGTCCAAGATAGAGAAACAGTAAGTGCTGTGGAATTGAAGATTAAATGGCCCCCTAAATTAGATTTAGAGTCTCTGTCTATGGTATATAAAGATAATTTTATTCCTGGATGAAGTAGAAGGCTCAAGCCAACAAATAAAACACTTTATATTATTAAGAGAGAGGAATCTCCATGCTGGTAGGAACATTGGAAATCTCCACCAATTCTCCTCGGCCCCATTCTCCACCATCTCTGATAAGTGGTCATTCATCTTTACCTATTGCTTTTCCAATGAAACGGAATGAGAATCCTTTAGGATTTATAGTATGAAGAGTTAGAAGAGACGTTTAAAATCACTCTCATTTTACACCTAAGGAAAATGAACTTGATTTCCCTTTTAGAGAGTTCACAGCTTCCAGAGATCATTAGGCTGGATAATTTCTATTTATTTATCTTCTTTACTTCTTTTTTTATTTATTTTTGCTATGTGACATATTTTGACAGAGGTCAGTAACTTTGAAAAACAAGTTACATTCACCCAAAGAGATCATAGAAGTGGGAGGAAGACTCATATGTACAAAAATATTTATTGCAGCTCTCTTTGTGGCGGCAAAAAACTGGAAATTAAGGGATGTCCATCAATTGGGGAATGGCTAAACTAGTTGTGGTATATGACTGTAATGGAATACTATTGTGCTATAAGAAATGGGGAGGAGATGGTCTTCATGTTTACCTGGAGAGGCTTATACAAACTGATGCTAAGTGAGAATATCAGAACCAGGAAAAATTTGTACACAATTTCAGACACATCGGATGTGTGATGACCAACGTTGTTAAACTGGACTCTTCTCAGCAACGTACAGCTATAAGAGGACTCTAAAAGTCTCAGGATGGAAGGAGATATCTACATTCAGAGAAAGATCTAGAAAGAACAGAATTTAAATGGAGACTGCAGCAATCTACAGGCTATCGTTCTTTTTCATGTTTGGTTTTCTTTCTTTTTTCCCATTGTTCACTCCATTGGTTACAACCCTTCTACACAACCAGACTATTGTACAATGTGAAAGTATTTGCAGATTCTATACTTGATTGCACACCACCATGGGGGGAGAGGTAAGGAAGGGGAGAAAATTTGAAACTCAAGGGATTGTGGAACTGAATCTTGTAAACTAAAAGTAAATAAACAAGTCAATGAAAAAAAAACAAAAAAAAGTTACATTCATACATGACTTAAATTTTTGCAACACTCTTTCCTCATTAAAATCTTTTGAAGTTGGTAGAATAAGTACTATTATTCCCATTTTGCAGATGGAAAAGATGAGCATCTGGGAGATTAAGTAAATGGTAAATTAGGCCATAATCAGTTAGGGTGTGAAAAGGAATTCAGAAGCAGGTTTGCTCTAACTCCTGCAGCTATGCACTTTTTACCTAATGAGTGAGTTTGGTTTGATTCTACCAAGTTAGCTAGTTTGTTATTCAACAATAGGGAGAAAGTCTTTGTTTCTATATCCTCTAGAGAAAGAAGCAGTAAGGGGATGACTTCACTTGTCTCTCTATGTCTGTGGAACTAAAGAGAAAACTAAAAAAATGGTTCAGATCACTGCACTAATTTGCCTATAAGGGAATGTGACCCCAGGCGTTTCTGGTTGGTGAATACCTGAGAGACTTGTCAAAAATGATACATTTCCTTAGGCAAGAGAGCACAGGACCTGACCTAGCTGATCTTCCTGGCAAAACTATCTGAATTGCCAG
Source organism: Pseudochirops corinnae (assembly GCA_028646515.1). NCBI lineage: Eukaryota > Metazoa > Chordata > Mammalia > Diprotodontia > Pseudocheiridae > Pseudochirops > Pseudochirops corinnae. The sequence goes on from CM053592.1 coordinate 64,814,827, forward strand.
CTTAAAGTTGTACTAGTATTCCTTTCTCCCTTGCTGTGTAAGAATGTGATTTTGGTGTCTACTGTTCTTCACAGATAGGAGAGTTGGTCCCTGAAAACTGGATTTAAATCTTATTGACCTCTACCTCTACCCCAATAAAAAGAAAAATGTGATAGAACACAAAAAGGCGGCTAGGTGGTGCAGTGAATAGAACATGTGCCATCGAGTCAGGAGGGCCTGAGTTCAAATTCAGCCTCAGACACTTAACACTTACTAACCATGTGACCTTGGGCAAGTCCCTTAACCCCAATTTCCCTGCCTTTCTCCCTCCAAATAACAAGCCAAGAAAAGTAGGGATAACTTCATGAGACTTTTTTTTTTAATGTAAGTTTGGACTTTCTTCCCTAATATCAAACTACTCATATGACTGTCTATGACAGCAAGGTAAGGTGAATTAAGTAAAACAAGACAGTTTAATTAAATCACCTCTAAGTTCCCTTCCAGTTTCAGATCTAGGAAGTAAAGATGAATGGAAGGAAGGAAGGAAGGAAGGAAGAAAGGAAGGAAAGAAGGAAGGAAGGAAAGAAACATTTATTAAGCACCTACCATTAGCTAGAAAAAAATAAGTTTTTTTAAATATTATCTTATTTAGTCCTTCTAACAACCTCGAAATGAAGATGCTATTATTATTTCTGTTTTATGGATGAGGAAACTGTGATTAACTGAGATTAAATGACTTGCCCAGGGATAGATAACTGAAAATGTCTAAGGTCAGATTGGAACTCAAGTCTTCCTGCCCCAGACCCAATATTCTATATAAGAAACCCATTAAATGCTACCTATATGATCCTATAATTCAATGATATTCCTGTAATGAGTGGAAGACTTGAAATTATGAAGATGTGAGCATAAATACCACTTCACATCCTTGGTAGCTGTAAACCTGGGGAAGTCCTTAAACATATTTTATCCCCAGTTTTTTCATCTGCAAAATGGGAATGAGAGTAGTACCTCTCAGAGGAAGTGAGATGTTAAAAGAGATGTAAAATACTTAGGAGATGTAGGAGATTCATCTCTTCTATAGAGAAGATTCTTATATTGGATAGAATACTTCACAATTTCAATATCAATCAATATTTATTTTATACCCAAAATGTGTGTGACAATATACTCTGCTCTCTGTGAGATATGATTGAATAAGTCACAGTCCCTGCCCTCATGAAGCTACTAAAGGATATAATACATATATATCTATAATTCAAAAGAACAGATTTTAAACACTTAGGAGAGGTCAAGCCAAAATACATTTATTAAGTACTTACTATATTCCAGGTGGTGTGTTAAGCACAGGGAATAAAAACAAAACAAAACAAAACAAAAAATAAAATAAAAAGGCAAAAGACTACCTCTTCTCTCAAGCCACTCACACTGTAATAAGGAGACAATATGCAAACAACTATTCAATAATTTATTTTCATTTTACTTTTTATTAATTAATTGTTTTTTAGTTTTCAACATTAACCTCCAGGAGATTTTGAATATCTCTCCTCTCCCTTGATCCTGAGACAGCACACATTCTTATTACCTCTAACCCAAACTACCCTCCTTTCTATCACCCCCCACCTTCTCTTATCCCCTTCCCTTTTATTTTCCCATAGCACAAGATATATTTTTATACCCTGTTGCCTGTATTTTATTTCCCAGTGTAATGTAATATAATTTAAAGATCTCCTTGTATTGGCTTGATTTTCTGGGTAAGTGTTAAGACCCAGAGCTTGTGAATCCCACAAGTGGGATGGAATTGTTGATGTGAATAGAGGGGGCTGAACAGGGAGGAGCTGGTGCTGTGTATAGGGAGAGGTCCAAGCTGAGAGAGGTCAGAAGAAATTTTGGGAGCAGTATCATGGAGGCAGAAAGACAGAGAGAGAAAGAATTGACAGGGGCCAGAATTGCTGAGAGAGGGAACTGTGGGTTGAAGCTGCCTGGACTACTGAGTGCCAGTTAGAGCTGCCCAGGACTTTTGAAAACTGCCGCCTGGAGCTGCTGAGAAGTGAAGAGGCATGATGTTGTACCGGTATTTTGTCTGTTTGGATGTTACTTCTTCAGAGTAATTTGTTGATAGAGGCCTCAGATCTTTTTGAGCCTAGGTTGATTTCACAGGCAGAAGTGAATTGAAGAGGATGCTGGCAATGTGCATAAATGTTGTGGTGTCTTTGTTAAGCTTTGTCTTCCCAGGAACTGAAACTGCTGAGAACTTGCCTCCGGTCAAGATGAAGTAAAGATCTCTTCTTAGGTACTGAATGCTTTGATGATATTGTAAACTAATTGTGACCTAGGGGCGGATGGCCTGTGTGCTTTCCACTGCCCCATAAGAGGGTGCTTAGTGGTGACAGATGTTATTGTAATTCAATTGTGATCCAAGGGTGGAAAACTTTTTACCTTTGTAACTGACCGAATGAATGTACTTTGTTTATTATTGGAAAGTAATCACCAATTGAAGACTTACTGAATGATTAAGTTATTCTGTATTTTGATTTTCTCTTTTCTGTAAATGTTTTGCCTTAATCTGTCACTGAATAAATGTGGTATTTACTATGCTTGTAATCAGAACCTTGATACTGCTTATGCTTGGCATTACACCCAGTTGTAAGTAAAAATAATTTCTACCATTCATTTTTAAAACTTAGTTCTACATACTTTCCCTTCCTCCCTCCTTTACCACTCTCATTGAGAAAGCAAGCAATTCAATACAGGTTGTAGATGTGTAGTCATGCAAAACACTTCCCATAATAGTCATGTTGTGAAAGACTAACTGTATTTTCCTACCTCCTATCCCACCCCATATTTATTCTAATCTCTTATTTGACCCTGGTCCTCCTTAAAAGTGTTTGCTTCTGATTACCCTCTCCTCTGTTTTGTCCTCCGTTCTATCACCCCCCTTAATAGTTTCCTGATTGCTTTCCTAAAGGGTAAGATAAATTTTCATACTCAATCGAGTGTTCTTAAGTTAAATCTGATGAGAGCAAGGTTCACTCATTCCCTGTTATGCCCCTGTCTTCCCCTCTATGCAAAAACTCTTCTTGCTAGTTGTATGTGAGATAATTTACTCCATTCTATCTTTCTGTTTCTCCTTCTCCCCATACATTTCTCTTTCACTGCTTAATTTTATTTTTTTAGATATCATCCCTTCATATTCACCTCACCTTGAGCCCTCTGACTACATGTATGTATGTATGTGTGTGTATATTTGTGTATACATATTGTGTGCACATGCATTCATATATGCACACACATACATACACATGTACATGCATACATATACACACATGTATGCATGCATGTGTATATACACATATCTGTGTTTATATATAAATATGTATGTATGTATGTATATTCCCTCCAACTACCCTAATACTGAGAAAGATTTCACAAGTTACAAATATTATCTTTCCAGGTTGGAGTACAAATAGTTCTATTTTACTAAGTCCCTTATTATTTCTCTTTCCTCTTTACCTTTTCATGCTTCTCTTGATTCTTAGATTTGAAAGCATGCATTCTGATTACCTCAGCTCTTTTTGTCAACAATGCTTGAAAGTCCTCTATTTAGTTTTTAGTTTTGCCTGTTTTTTCTCCTGAAGTATTTTATTCAGTTTTGCTGCTTAGGTGATTCTTGATTTTAATCCCAACTCCTTTGACCTCCATAATATTTCACTATTTCAAGCCTAATGATCCCTTAAAGTAGAAGCAACCACTGCTGCTGTCCCATGCTGGAGCAAGACCTTGCTCCTCTCTCACCCAGGTACAACAGACCTTTCCTATTGACCTTTTTAGTTGTCTTTTGTGTTCGTGTTTTGAGAAGTTTTCAAACAGCCACAGCTCTTGGTGCTTCAATGCCCTCAGACCTACTCCAGGTTTCCTGGGGGGCTGTGCCGATGCAGCCAGGATTGGTCTGTGCTTCTCTCCCAGTCAGATGCAATAGAACTTTCCTGTTGACCTTCCAGGTTTTTGTTATCTGGGTATTGATTTCTCTCCCTCATTTTATGGGTTTTCCTTCTCTAGAATTCGTTTAATGTCTTTTTTTTTACAGACATTTTGGAGGGATTTGGGAGCTCAGGGAATTCCCTGCTTTTGCTCTGGGATCTTGACTCTGTGCTCACAGACAACTATTTAGAAACAAGGAATATATAGGACGAATTGAAGATAATCAACAGGGGGGAGGCACTAACATTAAGAAGGATGAGGGGCGGTTAGGTGGCATGGTGGATAGAGTAGCGCCCCTGGAGTCAAGAGACTATCCTGACTTCCTTCACAAATTAATTGAAATTTCTCTTACAAGAATCCTATCCCCAAATGCTTTAATGCTTATGCCTTTGCTCTGAGATGTCATCAGATGTTGATTTAATTATCTCCAATTTATTCTTTATATTTCTTTTTGTATATAATGGTTTATATGTTGTCTAACTATTTGGAATTTTAGCTCTTTGAGAGTAGATGTTTTTGTTTGTTTGTTTGTTTATTTTGTTTTGATTTGTTCTTTTCGTTTCTTTGCATTCCCAATG
>CM053592.1:64819864-64839798 GCA_028646515.1 Pseudochirops corinnae
ATCAACAGGGGAGTTCATGCCTTCTCAACAGTGGGACAGAGTTTGCACCTTCCACCCTTAGCTCCAAGGTACTAAGTGCTAAGTATCTGCTAAACTGATTACTGTTACAATGACACACCCTCTGACTCCAAATTCAATACTCTCTCTGCTGAATTAAGCCTCATTTGTTAGAGTTTTGATTTTGTTTTTGTTTTTCCTCCTCCCATTAGTCAAAAATTTGCTTCTTTTTAACTTTCAATAATTTCTCTAATTTCTAATCTGCAAGTCTATGCAACTCAATCAAATCCCTGTTCCACATATCTCTTAAATGCTTGAAAATATTGATGACAATCTCCCTTGGCCCCCCTACCCCCCACTGCTTTTTCTCTTATTCAGGCAAAATGACTGAAATAATTTTGGTTCCTTCAACTGACACTGATTTAAGGACCTTTACAATCTTGGTTACTCTTTTGTGACAATTTCTGCTTTATCAAATTCTATATGAAACTTTGAATCCCAAAATAAATGATAATACAGATGGAGTTTGACCAGGATAGAGATATCAGGACTATAATTTCTTTTTAATTAGAAGTAATGCCTGGATCATTTATCTTCAGTTTGCATTCTGGCATACTACAAAATGTCTAATAGTAATACCACATGACAGTTTTTCCAATATTTGAATGCAACTATTTAATGCCCTTCTCAATTCAATTAAAAAATCAAATATTCCAGCTAAATTTTTCCAGGTGTTTTACTTATTCCTCATGCTGTATTTCATGGTTTATGGGAAAAATCATCATTCTTCTCAGTCTTACCCAAACACTCTAATTTGTCCATGTTCTTCTTAAATTATGTCCCAAACTGGGAAAGAAAAAAAAACAACTATGCTATGATATATGACTAATATAAATTACGTTGTAATAACAACATCCTTTTCTAGATAGGACATTTCTATCTAATACAACAACACAAATGCATGAAAAATCACTGACAATCAGCACTGGAATTTATATTCTCTAAAGCAAATTAAAATCCAGTTACTTGGTATATTAGTCCTATTGAGTTGTTTGAAAATATAGAAGTTGAGACCTGTCTATGATCACTAGGCCAGTAATTGTTAGAAGAGGAATTTGAACCTAGTTCTTTTTAAATCTAGGCCAAACATTATACTCACCATTCAAGCTGCATAAACTATGAAAATAAAATTGCATTTGCTCTTATACATAACCTTATAAAAGATCTGTTTCATGGTGAATTTGGCAGCAATTAAAAATGCCTATCCCTAATTCACTTTATCTACTGTAAAGCTAGAGTTCTCACATTTTATACAGTAAAGTATGATTTAACATAAAATAATTAATTTGATTGAGAGAGCTATGTCTTTAAATAAAATAATTTTATAAGAAGAAGCTTTTTCTCCAAAACAAATATGAATATTTTATATCACTTTAATTTCAAAATGCTGAGTATTCCTAAAGTCTCATTTCAATTTTGAAGCTTAATAACTTTGCAAGTATATATTACTAAGAAAAAAAAAAACATCACTAATAAGGTTAATAATACTTAATAAAGTTAAATTTTATATTCAAACATGGGAAGATGATACTTGCAACTCATAAGAACTTTTTCATTATTAGAGAAGTTAAGAGTATATAGAGACAGAGGGCACAGATGTTAGTTGAAAATGAAGGGATGATATAAAAAAATATAAGGGTGAGAGGAATATACTGGGAGAGAAAGAAAGGAAGAGGTATAATACGATGAAATTATCTCACATAGAAGAGACAGACAAGAAAAAGCTATTACAATGGAGGAGAAGGTGAGGGGGAATGAGTGAACCTTATTCTTATCAAAATTGGCTCAAAGAGGGAATAATATACATACTAAATTGGGTATAGAAATCTGTTCTACCCTACAAGAAAATAAGAGGTTATCAAGATAAAAAACTTGGGGAAGGTGATAGAAGAAAGGCAGATTAGGGGTGGGGGTAGTCAGAGGCACAACACTTTTTTATGGGCTAAAGGAAAGAGAGAATAGAATAAATGGGGTAAATGATATGATGGAGGGAAATACAGTTAGTAATAGTAACTGAAAAAAAATGCAGCAAGTTTCTCTGATAAAGGTCTCATTTCTCAAACATATAGAGAATGGATTCAAATTCTTAAAAATAATGGCTATTTTCCAATTGATAATCGATCAAAAGATTTGAACAATTTTCAGATAAAGTAATCAAAGTTATTTCTATAGTCATATGAAAAAATGCTCTATCTCACTATCGGTTGGAGAAATAAATGCAAATTAAAATAATTCTGAGGCACTACTTCTTACCTATTAGATTGGTTAATGGGACACAAAAGGAAAATGACCAATGTTGGAGAGGATGTAGGAAAAATGAGGCATTTAAGCAATTTTTGTGGAGCTATGAATTGATTCAACCATTCTGTGGAACAATTTGTAACAATCCCTAGAGGAGTATAAAACCATGCATACTTTTGACCTAGTAACACCACAACTAGACCTGTATCCCAAAAGAAAAAAGGTAGAAAAAACTAAAAAAGGAATAGTTCTTATATGTACAAAAATATTTACAACAGCTTTTTTTCTGGTGACAAAGAATTGGAAATTCAGGGGATGTCCATCAATTGGGGATGGCTGAACAAATTATGTATATGATTATGATGGATTAGTATTGTACTATAAGAAAAGATGAACAGGATGTTCTTAAAAAAAAAAAAACCTGGAAAGGCTTACATGAGCTGATGCAACATGAGATGTACTACATACAAAATAACAGCAACGTTGTAAGACGATCAATCATGACTAACTTAGCTCTTCTTAGCAATGCAATCATGCAAGATAACTGTTATGGACTTATGATGAAAAAAGCTATTCATTCCCAGAGGAAGATGTGATGGTGTCTGAATACAGATTGAAGCATACTTTTACATTTTTATTTCTTTTTTCTTTTTTTCTATATTTTCTTTCACAACATGACAATTATGGAAATGTTTTGCATGACTAGACATGTATAACCGATATTGAAGTGCTTGCCCTCTCGTTGGGGTGGAGGAGAAAGTAAGGGTTTCGAACACAAAGTTTAAAAAAAAAAACAACAAATGTTAAATTTTGGTTTTGCATGTAACTGAGGAAAAAATAAGATACTAAATAAATAAATGAATAATTGAAAAAATAGAGCAAGGCACCCTGAGGAGAGAGACTGGAAGCAGTATATACCATAAATGTCAAACTACCACCACCATCACCAAGCCATCATCTCAGATCTTTATGGAGATAGCCCAATAAACTGAACTCAAGAGATTTTGGAATAAAAATACTTCCAGCTCATTGTCTATAGCCACTATCCTGGAAAGCAAGGGCTGTTGAGAAAAAATTCCCCCACAAGAGCTACATCAACATCTAATGAAGACCAAGAAAAGAAGGTTCCTTCCATCATCTTTGGCCCTGTCCAATGGTTCAATAGTAGAAAGTGACTTGATCAATGAAACAAGAAGTACCATTTTCTTTCTGTTTTACCCTAAGAAAAACCAGACCTTTCCATCTGATTTGCAGTTAAAACTTTACCTATCTGTTAGTTCCTATTAGAATGTGAGCTTCTTGATATCAGAGACTGTCTAACCTTTCTATTTATATCTTTAGTACTTAAAATAATGCTTTGCACAAAGTTACAAACTTAATACTTCATTCATTCAAAATCAATTGATATCTACAGGTTTTGCTACCACAAATAAGGCTGCTTTAATATTTTTGGCTACGTAGGAGGATAACAAGTGTCCGCTGGCTACATCTCTCAGAGCCACATCATTACATCTATTCCCAGGGTTCTAAGTTCTCCATAGTAGTCAAAAGATTCTCTTGTATTGCCATCAGTTCCAAGCCTCAGTGTGTCCACTCCCTCCCTCCACTGTTAGAGGACAGTTGCTAGCTTTCTAGTTCCACATGATCCCTTATAATAAATGAGATATTATGAAGGGATATTTAGAAAGAACAAATTTTAAAACTTCCAGTTCTTCAGGCCATACTATAACTCTCCCCTACACCATCTTGGTTTTTGGGGAGGAGTAGATTCAATTTAGTTCAATTCCTACATAGCATTGGTTCAACTAAGTTCCTTTTCAGGTAAATTTTGGACTGATGAATGCTTTTCTGTGGGTTAGAAAATCATTCCCAAAGGTTCCTTCTTACTCCTAGGTATAGATTCTGGGATGGCTGCAAAACCTGGCCTGGACAATTGAACGACCCATCTTTTGGATTGTCTTTCCTAACTATAGGATACTCACAAGTTTGGAGCATCAAAGTTAATCTGTTCACCTAAAACAAAGAAACATACACTGGAGCAAAACATAACTGAACTCTAAAGCCACACAACCTCAGAGGAGAGAAAAGAAGGTCCCAAAGCCTCTCTCCCTATAGCGTTATCTCTAACTGTATACCTGTGCAAAGAAGTCCAATAGATCTACCAAAAGCGTTTTCAAAAAGCATAAATGACCAAAGGCCCACTTCAAGATTCTCAGGCCTTTTTGAAAGCTTTTTCAACCAATCTGAAAAACTCCTCCTCATCATATGGTCAGTCAATTAGAACCAGTTACAGAATATTCCCATAGTTTCTTCAAGTAACTTCCCTTACAAGGCATCATAATTCCCCCAGAAGCAGATTCACACTCCCTTCATGTGAAGAGATGTCATGTGAGACACATTGCTTATGTGTCAGACCCCCATTATCGAATCTTTCTTTCTGTCTTTGAAGAAGAATCTATTTCCATAATAACTATTTAAAAAAAAAAAGAAAATATGTGGACAACAAATAGTCATAACATTAAGGATAAATATTCAATCTTTACAAAATCTCTCTCCATGTCCACATTTTCCACAGCCTCCTAAACAACCCTCTTGCCATCATACCAGAGACCAGGACTTGAAAACATTTCCATTCTGGGGATTCACATTCCAGATTTGTGATCTCCTCTCTGACACACACCACTATCTCTAGAACTCCTCCTCCCATACTCCTCTCCAGTTCAGGAATAATCAAATCAATTTTGTTATTGTTCCTGAATAGCATATTCAATTTATTGCTCTTTGACCTTATTCACAAGGTCTGTACCTCCTTGGACCAAAATACATCCCCCTCATCACTACTCATCAAAGAATATTGACTCACCCTTTAGAATGTAAGATCCTTGAAGTCAGAGACTTCTTTTTTTGTTTGTGTATTCCTTCCATATAAGTCAGTGTTTGGCACAAAGCAAGTGACTTGCCCACAATCACAAAACTAGTAAGCACTGTAGATGATTTTTGAAGATGAAATCTTCCTGACTCCAGTCTTTCTCTCTCTCTCTTTCTCTCTTTCTCCCCAGTATAAAACATTGCTTATAACTGTTGAAAACTCATTAATGTTCATAGCTTCCACTCTTCTTCTTCCTCCTAGCTCTATACACATTTTTTGTTTTGAGTTTTATTTTAGAAACATTCACATAAGACAATTAACTTGATGCTTCTTTGCTGCTGATAGAATTGCTACTAATAACTATTTGTACAATATGCTTACTATCTTTTTCGAATATTTAGTCAAGAGAAGACAGTCTTAAAACTGAGCACCAGGCCTAAACTGAAGTGCCTTGAGGACTGAATGAAAGATGCCATAACAAAGAACATCCTTTAGAATCTTTTCAATTGGACTTGGTAAGTGTATTAACAGTGGTTATTGCAAAATTATGTTGGTAAGAACAACATTTAAGCTTAATAAATGTCTGTTCTTTTTCAGAGCATGTCTATAACTGCAGAGATGATTTTTGAGTCTATGTACTAAGCATTTATCCTTATTACATTTTATCTAATTAGATATAGCCTAATCAGTATAATCTTCTTTAGGTCATTTTGAATCTTGATTTGGATATTCAGCATTTTAGCTATTCCTTCAGTTTTGTATATCTATAGATTCAATAAATATCCTTGTATGTGAAAATGGATTGTGAGCTCTGCATAAAAATAATGAACATTATAGATGTGGACATTAAAGTCTTAAGCAGTGGACTCCTTTCTTCAACATAACATTGTTCTATATATCAACATAGTTTGGAAAAGACTATTCAAGAAGCAACACATAAAGCTGATTAGGCAAGGTTAGGGACAGATTAGGGACTACAACCCAGCTGAATTCTTTCCACATTCTCCTCCAAACAACTTTAAAATAATGCTAGATATCAAATTTGGAGTGGCAGAATCAACAAAGGTCAGGGTGAGGTATTTTTTCAGTCCAAAAATACTTAGGGGGTCCATAGAAAAGGTATGTGACACCAGGCCAAACACTGCAGCTTGAGGAGCTCTCAGCCCAGAAATAGTAAGGAGGTTGGACAACTGGTCAGAAAGAAAATACAAAGGACTTTCTGTTGCCACTGGGTGCAGCTGGTCCTGATTGGCAACTCTATTGTCCATACACAGTTTGGAGTCATACCAGGGCAGAAAGGAGCATTTGTGGTCAGTCAAAAGGGAGCAGGGACTCTAGTCACAATTTCAGTACTAAAAGGGGTGCTAGCACTTTCAGGGGCAGGGACACAGGGGATCTAGTCACAGTCTGAGGGCCAAGAGGAGTGCTAGTGCTTTTAGCTACAGGAGAATGGGCTTTTCCTAGGCAAAGGCCAGAGAAAAAACCAGGAAAACAATGACCAAACCTCTCCGCAGATCAAACCGCTTTGAAAGCACTGAAAACTTGCAGAATCCAAGAACCTGCTAGGAGAAGGTCAGCATGAAAATGCCTAAAGCTTAGTACAGTGTCTCCCCAACCCCAGGTACAAGCTTGTGTGACCTCCCTAATATACCAAGTGACAAATAAGTTGCTATGCTAGTATAGCCAACATCTAGTTCATATTCTGCTTTCCAGAATTCTATAGAAATTAGTTTTCTACATTGTGCATTAACTAACAATGAGGGAATGAGAGGGTTTGTTCCTACAAATATGGATAAAGTTAGTTTGCCATGAATCGTTCTTAGAAATCTGGTGTTGTCTCATAGTTATATCCAAATCCTTTTCATGTATTCTCATAAGCCATTTATGTAGTGTTGCATTGTAGAATTTGCACAGAGATCAGTGTCAAACTCATCTGGTTTTACCTTCTGAGATTTACCATTTCATATTTATTGAAAATAGGAATGCGGATTATTTTCAATTTTTCAGTAACCTTCTCATTCTCTAAAATTTTTGAGGAGATTCCTCTCTCAAGACCCTGCACCACTTACTCCTACAATTGATGCTATTTCAGATTGCTGGTAAGGCTTGGTAAATCTCATTCAATTTTTATCTAGGAGAAATATGAAATATGATTTAGAATTATTGGAAAATTATAATAAAACCATTGGTTCCTTCCCCATCACACCTCTGAGAAATGTTCTAAAATATTTAAATCCTCTATATTTATGCAAGATAGACAATCAACTAGTTTATTATTGTGTCATTAATTCAACAATACAATTCCTTCAAAGAATTTTCAGCTCAACTACCTCCCAAAGTCCCTGTTTCATACAGCTTTCCTTTTTGGTGTATTAGAGGGAGTGCTCACACCCACCTCCTTCAATAATGTTGTAGAAAACATTAGTGAAAGGTGAGTTGCATGTCTTGGACTCCCCTAGGTAAAAATTTGCAAGTCCTAAGGAAACAGGAAGGGTGATAGCCTCCCTGCTTTCTCACTAAACAAGGAAGTTTGCAAAAATTGCCCTATCTGGGGAGATCCAGCTTTGTTCTGTATTTAACTCTTATGTACTGGCTCCCAGCCCATCTAGACCCTACCTGTTCTCCCCAACTTCTCTTCCAGCTTTTTCTCCATTGCTTCCATCAATCATTTCCTGCATGGTGACCCCCAGAAATCTCCCTCTTTTTGATTCTGGCACAGAAAAGTATGGATGAAGATAATCAAAAGGGCAGTCTGTTACCACATAATCTGGGCAGAAATCTGACCACCCTATTTGGCCCAAATTCTGGCCTCCTCATGTCTGGATGACTTGCTTGAGGAGATTAAGAGACATTCTTGAGATTCCATGTAACTGTGAAAAAAGTCATCTGATATCTATTGGAAATTCTCTCTTCCTTTCCTCCAAAAGCTCTAGAGGAGATAGTATACCAAGAGAGCTAAAGGTACCTGCAGTGGATGCTCTGGTGTTGGCATGGGTTATACTAAATATATATGGATGTTGATATAGTAGTACCATTTCTACTCATAGCCAGTTAGCAGTTCTGATCAAAATTTAGCAAAGAATCTAGAATGTAGAAACTTTTCAGAATCTTATTCCACTACATATTTACTTCATCAAAATATTTGTGAACTTTTATTTTTGAAACTTGGTATCCTGTCAATATAACCCTATTTCTGCAAAACCCAAGATAGTGGTTGGCCCACCTGTACCAGCTTTATATATTCTCATTTACTTCATATTCTTTTCTTTCAAAATCAGTCTACAAAGTAATGTATAAGTTTCTAGCTACTTTGTTTTGTACTCTAACCAATCTCTTTAAGAGAAGGTTCTATAAACGACTCTTTCTCCCCTCTCTTAAACTTAATATACTTTGAACAGAGCATGCTAAAGAATACTTTTCTAATAGCAAAACAGATGCTTCAAAATGCTCAGCAGACTGGTTAGTATAAAAGCTCATTTTGATCCTGGAACTGAGAAACAAGGTAAAAAGTATGGTATGGTAGCTAGAATCCTGAGTTCAGGAGACCTGGGTTTCAAATATTTACTTTGACTCATGGCCTGACCAAGTAAATTCAACCTCTAAGTGCCTCCAGAAATTCCATATTACTTATCTTCTAAATCACAGACATTATTTCCCTTAATGGAAGGAATTTCCAAATTGGGAATCATTATCCTCTCCACTTTTTTGTCCTCTTCACTGCTTAAAGAGGGAATCATAGCTTCATTGTGTATTGGCTTTGAGAAATAATATTGTGGTCCCATATAGAGTCTTGTTATTAAAGCACTGTACTCTGAAACTCAATCGAAGTCCAATCCATGAATTAATGAGGTCCTTTAGAAGATGATAATGTATAGGTATATATAAATACACAATCCATTGATTAAAAGTAAATTTTAAAAATGGGACAAATTCCATATACTTTATACTGGCCTTCTGACAGTATATAAGGACTGCAAGTACAAATCTTTAAAATCCATATAGATGGAATTCATGTTAAAACTCCCATCATTTCTTGAATTTCAAAGGCTACAAATAAAGAAATCAATTCAATTCAGAAGAAATTTTCTACAATAGTTTTATTTGAGCTATTTTGTGAATTTTCCTTAAAGTACACACACACACACACACACACACACACACACACACACACACACCTTAAAATGTGTAAATTCTCTATCACTGTAGAATGAACTCTATTGCTCAGAAACATTTTATATTCTCTTTTCATCATGAATATGTGTGTATATATGTACTAATATATTATATCTCACTGTATACATTAAGTTATACACATAAGTATCATCTATGTTCAAATAGACATACACTATGCACTTTTATTAAGAATTTGGAATTTGTTTAATAAACATTTACTCAATTTAATTGAATTTTGCCCAGTCAATACTTACCATTATGCATACCAGCAAAGTTTTCAAAGTCTCATCAGTAGATTTATTGTTTCATTATTGAGGCAAAAGAGGACACATTTCACAGGGCATTTGCTACACCTATCTCCAAAATTATTTTATTAGTGAGCAGGATCAAAGCAGGGGTCATTTCAAGTTCAGTCATTTCATTAATTTTTTTAGTTTTATGTTTAAAGTTTAGGCCAATTTCCCATTTTTCAAAAAGCATAATGTGATTAGCCATTATGAGCTAATGTGGATTTTTTATCTTTCTTAGCTCTGAAGGTAATCATAAAATACTATTTTACAATTTAAAAAACCCTGCCAATGCATGTTTTTTTTTTTTTTAAATATTAGAGTTACGGTAACTACATTTTCTGGGGATAAAAATACCACATATATATTGTTATTTTGTTGTTGTTATTTTTTAAAGGGGAGGGGAAGACAGAATAATGGGATAATTTTTAAGCCAAATCTGTGATTTCATCCCTGTGAAAGGACATCCAAGATGAAAATAATCTCTAACACGACAACACTAAGAAGTTCATTAACTTGCCCTGGATCACATGCCTAATGTGGATCAGAGGCAAGACTTGAACTCAGGTCTCTCTCATGTCAAGTCAAGTCTTTAATTCACAATATCATCTTTCTACTGTGTGGATTATTAACAACAATAATAACAAATGACTTTTGAATAATGCTTTAAGTCTCGCAAAGTAGTTAAAAAACATTGTAATTGGTCAATCACTTATTAAATATCTGCATATGTTTTGTTATTATTGTTGCTGAACCCTTTGTGATGCCATTTGGGGTTTTCCTGGCCAAGATCCCGGAATGGTTTGCCATTTCCTTCTCCAGACCCTTTTATAGATGAGGAAACTGAGGTGAACAGGGTTTTCTGTGACTTTCCCAAGATCACACAATTACTAAGTATCTGAAGACAGGTTTGAATTTAGGAAGATGAGTCTTCCTGACTTCAGGCCCAATGCTCTATCCATTGTGCCACCTAGCTGCCCCTACTATATACTAGGAGTGGATAAAATTATTTTTAAAAAAAGGAATTAATTTACAGATCAACCACTTTTTCTTGCTATCCTCAATGGGAGATTTCTTAGAATCTGTGATAACAGAGATATAAATATATACACAATGGTCTTCTGTCCCCTCTTCTGCTCCTACTATGTAGTATTTGACACTCATTATTTTCCATGGTTCTCATTATTTTATTTCTTTCCTAAAGGTAATTATCAATTGCCAATTAGAATTTGTTCAGTCATAATCACAATTTCGGAGTAGAATGGGATTGTGGAATTTTTAAAAAATAAGAAATAAAATCTCCCTTTTCCACACTTCAGCTGAGCCTCTGATTATTTCATCTTCTATTTTCTGTAATATTTCTATTGACTTTTGATGCCGCAAACATTTACATCAAATGTGGTTTGTACCATTGTGGTGGTTTCAAAATTAGTATGGGTTCACAGAGGACAAAATAAACTGGTCATAGGGCCACTAGCTTGTTACTTTTGATCCAGTGTGACAGAAAAATCAGGTAACTCAGGTTTGAAAGGGGATCAGTCGAAATGTGTCTGATTTGGATTTTTGAGATAAGAAACAAGGCATCAAGCACTGAAGTTACATAAGCTCAGTAGGGAAACTTGGTGAAACAAGAGAAGCCCTGAAAGGACCCATTGTGCACCTTCCTATTAATAGAGATGAAGGATGGAAAATTGTGCAGGCAAAGAACCCTTGCTATTAGTCACTTTAAAAGTCACGGCAGGCAGAGCAAGCATGCTACTGTTCTAGAGGGGCCCTCAGTTCTATCAGAAGGAAACCATAGGAGACACTGTGAACATCAAGTACCTACACAGAAAGGAGGAATTTAATTGGCCATTGTTTGTGTTAAATAAAGAGTTACCAGTTTGATATAAGCTGCTCTGACAGTCTCTGCCCAATTGTTCCATTTTTTTTCAGACATTGCCACAGTGGAATGAGGGGGTTTTTGTCACTTCCATTTGTCAGGTAGAGGAAATAAATGTCTATGGAACAGTATAGGACCATGAAGACTGGGCTAACTTTCTTAATATATGGATCACATGGACAGTTGAAGAAACACTGTACCATTGTGTTGAGTACATTTTGGAGCCTGTAGCGTTAATCCCAAATGTAGAAATGAGTACAAGCACCTGAGTTCAACCCACTCTATAAACCACAGGATCTATCTCCTTTGCCTCATTTGTCACATTGTTTACAGGGTGTAAGCCAGTACTCTGAAATGCTATGTCATAATCAGAAGCTTCTAATCAAGAACAAGGGTCTGATTTGCACTTAATGTCTCCCATTATCAAACAATTTCAGGTCCCCTGGCTGGGAATGTTCTTTTACCCCTGATTGGATTTCTTGTCTATGGAATGCAAGTGGAAATCTTAGCTCTGTGGTGGATTTGCCACATACCTAAGAGATACACTTTTTTCCTGGTCTACAAAGTCTAACATGTTATCTCACCTGGTTTTAAAACCAAGAAAAATATGAGTCATTTTAAACAAGATTTCTAGTATCTAGGCATATTTAAATCTTCAAAGGCCATCGGGAGCAATGATCTTCATATTCCTTTCATATAATGGAGTTGTTGTGCTATCAGAAAGCTATTGTCTCTGTCCAGAAGAGTGTCATGGCTTCTCCAAGCATCATCTGCTTGCACTGATTTGTGATTATGACAATATGGTTGTTCTGTAATATTCACATTCTTTCACTTACTATATGGTGTCACATATGCAAATACCCACACAAAGTTGAAAGAGATGCCAGTAGTAAATTTAATCCAAGTCTTACCTGAATCCCTCTACAGCACAATGGAAAAGTAGTCACATAGTCTTTCCTTAAAGATGTCTGGTGAGACATAACTTGTTATGCAGATGAGCTACTCAGTTATGAGAAGAAGGCTTTCAGCAAAAGAGGAGGAGTCAATAACACTAAAATAATGAAGAAGAACAAATATTATAAAGAAATTATGATCACTAGTATGAATAGTCTAGAAACATTTTTTTTGGATATGATCAAAAGAGTAGTTATTGAAAACTTTGATGACAATACTTTCAACAAAGTTCTGAAGATAGAGATCATATAGAGAAGAAAACTGTCACTCACATTTTTTAGGGTTGTCCATTCAACAAGCATTTAGTAAATGATTACTATGTTCCAGACTGTGTCCTAGTTTTGGAGGATATAGAGAAACTGGAAAACAAAACAAAACATTTATCTGGAAAATACATTCTAATGGCATACATAAAATCTAAGTAATTAGGTATGATACAAGATATATACAGAACAGAGAAAAAAACCTTCTGAAATGGGAAGTGACTAGAAGTTGGGAGGGTAGGGGGAAGACCTGATGCAGGGGCTGGAGCTTGAGCTAAATGAAGGTGAGGGAACCAAGAGATGGAGGTGAGGTGGCAGAGAACTCGAGGCATGAAGGGCCTTCAGCGCAGAGGAAGTGATAGGAAACAAAACTTCTTATCCCAGGAACTGCAAATAGATTGCTGTAGCTGCATCACAAAGTGCATGGAGGGGAGTAGAGTATAAGAAGCCTGGAAAGGCTGAAAAAGGTCAGGTTATGAAGAATTTTAAAAAGCCACACAGAAGAATGTATATTTGATCCTGGACGTAATGTGACCAGAAATCAGAGAGCAAGGGGTAACATGGTAGAACCTATGCTTTAGAAAAATCATCTTTTCAACAGTACAAAGGATGGATTGGAGTAAGAAGAGATTTAAAGCCAGGAAACCAGACAACTTGATGATTTCCCTAATATTTTCCCTACAAAAATTCCAAGAACTCTACAGTATATTATTTCCATTATATCTAAGAGAAAACTGAGGTTCAGAGTTTAAATGACTTATCCATGATCACACAGTAAATGTCATTCCAGAACTGGGGATCAAACCCAAAATTAGACTATTACCTCTGTTGTGGTATAGCTAGAAATTCATGGCCATGTCCAAGAGGGCAATGAAGGAGAAGGAAAGATTAGAAAATGAAAAGAAAACAACAATGTTAAGAGAGGATCATAATTTGTCCATGTATTTATTTATCTCTATTTCTACTTATTTTGTGATAGATGTTTGTATTAAATTGGTTCCATTTAGATGAAAAATAAAAGATTCAAACTGATAGATAAAATTTTGGAGGTCTAAGAAATTGTGAAGTTAAATGGTTAGATCAATAATGTCTCTCTGTGTCTCTCTTGTTGTCTCTGTCTCTTCTCTCTTTGTCTCTCTCTGTCTCTGTGTCTGCTTCTCACTCTCTCTGTCTCTTTTTTGTTTCTGCACTGTTTCTTTCAAGCTGTAAATGCACTTACGGCTATGTAGTCATGTTTAGTCCTCTCCAACAGTAAAGATCACAACCCATTGAAAACCTTTTTCTCTTAAGCAACTATTGCTCATGACCACCCATAATTTCCTCCTTTTAAGGACTTTGTCAACTTCTTGCAGACTGTCACAGAATAATAGCTGTAGAATTGGAAAGAACTGGACACAATCAAGTAGCAGAGTGCATAAAACACTGAGCTTAAAATCAGGAAGGCCTGAGTTCAAATCCCACCTCAGGCACTTATCTGTATGATGTAAGTCAACCAATCTCTCTGGGTCTGACTATCCTCTCCACAAACAAAACAGTTGGGCTTGATAAGATCTCTTCTTATCAAATCATCTTGAACTAAAACCTCTTCTACCTCTAAAATTATAATACTCTGTTCTTTGGAAGTCATTTAATCACTGGGATCACAGATTTAGAGCCTGAAGTGACCTCAGAGTCAAGCAGGATCATAGTCAATATGTCATAGTCAAGATACAGAGTCAAAATAATAATAGTGATAACTAGTGATAATTTATATAGGGCCTAGCCTATGCTAAACACTTTATAAATATTATCTAATTTTATCCTTGCAAAAACCTGCAATTATTATTCCCATTTCATATTTCATGAAACTAAGGAAGAGGTTGGCCAAGGTCACACAGCAAATAAATATCTAAGGCTGGGCTCCAACACAGACCTTCCTGACTCCAGGCCCAGCTCTCTATTCACTATACGACCTAACTGTTCGAGCAATAACTGTTCTCTAAATACTATGCTCACTAAGCATAAGACCATAACCATAGAACAGGAAAGGACTTCATTGGCCAGGGACAAATAGTGACTAAACAAATCCTGGACAAGATAATGTACTAAATAGCAAAGACAAATAGCAACTGGGCACCAAAACTAATTTTGCTTCCCTAAGCTATTCCCTCAGGCCACTCTCAGGACAGTATGTCTAATAATGACCCTTTTATAAGCATGCATATTAATGACAAAAGTCTATTAGATATTTCTCTCTTTTTTTTTTTTTTGAAACTGCATGGATCAACATAGCATTATGGAACATTTCTCTTGCCTTAAACACAGTGAAGAAAAATCAAAGATATTAAATAGGAAACCAGAATAAGCATTAGAAACTAAAAATGTGCTTTCTGTCTCTATCTCTCTCTCGCTCTCTCTGTCTGTCTGTCTCTTTATCTATCTCTCTCTCCCTGTGTCTGTTGGTCTCTCTGTCTCTCTCCCTTTCTTTACCTCTGAGACATTATCCAGAGGCCAGGAAGAATTAAGGAATACTAGATGAGTGACCAAAAGGAAGATTTTCATCTTATGGTTTATAAGAAGGGAAGAAATGCAAGTGTTTTTGTAAAGTTGACTCATAATCAACAGAAAAGAAAAATAGTCACAGTATCTATAAAAGATATTCTAATATGTAAGTTATTCAGATTCTCTATTCTAACCCCACCCCCAAAAATATACACAGTTACAGTATTTGAAGTTACTACAAACAATAATAAAAAAGGTCATTTTAAAATGTAAAATGGTTTCTATTTTGGAATCAATAATTCAAATTCTAATATTGCTGTGGAGATGTGAGGAAGTCTTTTTATATGTTGAACTTTATCAAATATATATTGGTTCCCTGCTGTCCAGTTAGGTTCATGGGCACCCCACCCCTTCTTTCCCTTCTTACATTCCTTGTCCATTCTCCTTGCTCTTTCTTTAACGGCCGCTATCCTGTCAGTGTCTATCTGTCTCTCTCTCTGAAGCAATCTGTCTTTGTCTTTCACTGCTTCTGTCTCTGACTGTCTTTATGTTTCTTTCTTAATGTCTATCTGTCTCTGTCTCTCTGTCAGTGTGTCTTTCTGCCTCTCTATGCCTCTTCATCTCGCTCTGTCTTTAGATCTCTCTATATCTCGCTGTCTCTGTCTCTTTATCTCTCTCTTCCCTTCTCTGCAAGGAATCTGACAAGAACACAAAGTATAGTTTTCTCTGCTGGAAGAGAGACTGAAAGATTATGGGAAGTAAAGCAAACAAAGTCTTAAGGAATGAAGGCAGGAGGAAGCCCAGGAGAGGTGGAAGAAGTAAGTATAGGGTCAGAAGGACTAGTGCCTAAGGACAGTTGATTGCAAGTGAAAGATGATGCTCCCCAAAACCGAATACAATCATGAATGGTTGGAGCCTTGACTAGATACCTGATCTACTTTAGGAATGATCTGCATGGGCTAGTTCTCTGTCTGTTTTAACTACTATAACCCTGTGAATTTGCTTTCTGTCTATGTCCTCTCTCAATCCTGCTTCAATTTTGGGTGGGAAACTGGAAGCACTTATTCTTATGAGTTCTCTCTTGTCTTTAATTCTTCATTAAGATTTGTACTATTTGCACTTTGGGTGCTTTTATAATGATTTTTGTCTCCAGATAAAGATAAACTAACTTTCATTGCAATAAGAGTGAGTATTAGCAATAAAGAAGAGGCATAAGCAACTAGGGAAAGATAATGGAACACATAGACCAATGACCACATTAATGATTTTATACTGAGATCTTTCTCTTTCTCTGTCTCTATCTCCCTGTCTCTGTCTCTTCCCTTTCTATATATCTGTTCTAGGGAGAGGCCAGGGAGTCAAATCTGACTTCAAATCTTCTTTCAGTCATAAATTACCTATAAAACCTAAGATAAATCACTTAATTCCCTTTTGCCTCAGTTTCCACTACCATTAAATGGGGATAAAAATAGCACTTACCTTCTAGGGTTGTCAGGCGTATCAAATGAAATAAGATTTGTAAGTGTTTTGCATAGTACAACAGGCGCATTATAAATGCTGGCTATTATCTCTCTATATGGATATCTTTATGCATATGTGTGAATATCTATCTATCTATCTATCGATCAATCGATCTATCTATCTATCTATCTATCTGTCAACATACTATAGTAAATCGATTGCTAGACTTGTAGTCAGGAAGACCTTGCTTCAATATCACTTATACTACCAACCACAAGCTAAGGGACTAAGGAAAATATGCCTTGGGAAGCTCCCTCTGGCTTGCTCTAGATTATATATGGATTATTGTCTACTAGTAGAAGGAGCTCACACATGAACCTCATATTGGCATATGGGGAGAATGTCAAATTTAAAATATATTAATATAAACTTGTAAAAAATAAGTATTTTTAAGCTTAAATTATGAAATATAATTTAATTGTATGCAAATAGCAAGTAATAAACATGTAAAAGGATAATTAAATTTAACAAAGAAAAAAGGTAACATTTGACACCATAAAGTAGCATAACGGCTCACCAAAGTCATTACTGAATCTTTACAAAGAAGCATTTTTGGTTAACAACTATGTGGTCTTAGAATTATGGTCTTGTTTATAGAAAACAGGAGATTTGATTATTAGTGAAATATTCAAAACTAGTACGTTAAAACTAATGTGATTTACAATTCTAATTTCCAAACAGCTAAAATAAAATTCAGTCTCTACAGTTACCATTAGTCATGATCAGTGAACGGGTAGAAGTAAGATTTAACAGAAAGTAGACATCAGATATACGTCTTTTTTATACCATGTCTGATTTATAAATTGTTTTCTTTCATGTCTTTTAAGCAGTAACCTTTATGAGCATCATAGGATAATAGATCTTGAGATGGAAGGGGCCTTAGAGGTTTTAACGGCAATGTGATATTCACAGCATCCACAGTGGCTATGAATATACTGGTGTAGTTGTGAATCACAAAATGTAACAGACTCTTCAAATGGAAGACAGAACCAAAACATTTATTCAAATACCAGAAAGCCAAATCCATCATACCAACTAAGATGTTGGTACACATAACCAATGCAGTGTACACCAACATTCCCAAACATTCCACTGGTCAGGCCTTCAAAACAAAACAGCCTCCCTTAAGGAAAAATGCCTCTCTCTCACCCTAGCTGCTCTGCTTGCATGCTGCCATCCCCCAATGGTTCTGGCTCTCTCGCCTGCTCCTCCCTGCTCCACCTTTCTTCTTCTACCCTTCAAGCAAGTTCCTCCCTTCATGGTCTCCATGTGATTACATTTGACCTGTTAAGGGGCAAGGAATATCTTCAAATTACCATGACCATTACAATGGATACCTTGTCAAATGTTATTATTTTATGGATGAGAAATAGATCCTATATGTAACTATCCCATGGTCATACCGATCATGTGTGAGAGTCAACATTTGAAATCCTTCCTGTGACTCCAAATTCATTCATTTTTCCACTACTTTGCAGAATATAAAAAAACAAAGGCAAAAAAAATGTAGGGGACAGGCGCAAAGGCTATTTGCAAAACATAGTAAATAGCTCATAATATAGACATATACAACTTGGCAGTAGGTAGGGACGAAAATTAAAATAGGCTAAACTTCTTCAGGGCACAGATAGGTTTTTAGCACCTCACTTTCCAAGTAAAGGAAAAAGTGATGATTAAAGTATTTCTCAAAAAAAACTTTTTTTTATTAGGACATAAATCAGAAATTATAAGCAAGAAACACTTTATTGAAGTCAACTAAAAGACTTCTCAGAATGCAGAAATTTCTTTAGAAATGTGAAAGCTAATCTTAGTAACCACCTAATTTTCTAAGTTCACTTTCGTGAAAATCTGTTGTTACCCACTGAGATTTTTCTTTCCTTTTTATTTTTTATTAACTTTTGTTTTTTAGTTTACATCATACATTTCCACAAGATTTTGATGTACAAATTTTCTCCCTATCTTACCCCTATCCACCACCCCAAAACAGCCATCCAACTGTATAACCCCTCCCCAATCTGCTCTTTCCTATGTCCTCCCATCTCACATCTCTGACTTTCCAGTAGGGCAAGATGGATCTCCTTACCCCAGTTTCTGTAAATCTTATTACCCAGTTGCATTTAAATATTAATAATAAGGATAACAACAAAAACAATAATAATACATGCACATACACATATATATGCATATATACATAAATGCATACATACATATATAAACACACACACAAACACACACACACATATATATGTATATATATACATACATATATATATATATATGTATATATATATATATATATATATATATATAGCATTAGATTTTAGATTTTACAACTTTAAATTCTAGATTCTTTCCCTTCCTCCCTTGTCATGCACCACCATTGGTAAGATAAGCAATTCAATACAGGGCATACATGTGTAGTTATGCAGAACACCTCCAGGATGGACATATTGTGAGAGACTGACTATATTTTTCTTCTTCCTATCCTGTCCCTACTTGTTCTATTCTCCACTTTGTCCCTGTCCCTTTATAGAAGTGTGTGCTTCTAACCACTCTCCCCCCCCAACTTGTCCTCCCCTCCATCATCCCCCTTCTCATACCCTTCCCCCTACTCTCCTATAGGGCAAGATACCCAATTGAGAGTGTATGTCATTCCTTCCCTAAGCCAAATTTAATGAGAATAATGTTGATCCATTCCCTTTTGCCTTCCTGTTCTTCCCCTCCATTGTAACAGTTATCCCTTTACTCTTCCATATGAGGTGATTAGCCCCATTCTGGCTCTCCCTGTCTCCTCTCATTCTATTTTTCTACCACCTCCCAATATCGCCTTTTAAAATATCATCGCTTCCTATTCAATTGATCCTGTGCCCTCTCTTTATGTACACATGTATATATATAAAATGACATATGTATTCATTTGCATATATTTACCTTCCTATAAAGACATCTGTGTATGTATACATACATTCATATACATATACGTACGTGTGTGTGTGCATATATATATGTAATCATATATATATATATATATATATATATATATATATACACACACACACGCACACACATCTATAGTCCCTTCACCTCTCCTCATACTGAGAAAAGTTTCATAAGTTACAATTATTGTTTTTTCATGTTGGCATGTAAATAGTTCAACTTTCATAAGTTTCTTATGATTTCTTTTCCATGTTTACATTCGCATGCTT
>CM053592.1:64840298-64865104 GCA_028646515.1 Pseudochirops corinnae
TGGAAGAAAATAAATAGCAACCCAACAATGAATTACTTACTCTGTGATACAGACAATTTATGTAATGTAATATCCTATATTATGACATTTCAATTTTTCTATAACCATAAAAAATATTTTTAAGGGTTATATTTGGTTTATTAAACAGTACTTCCCATTGTTTTATAGATAAATATTTACACAATTTCTAAAACATGAGAATTTAATATATTCTAACAATGCATTAATAAAAACAAGGGATATATATTTAAATATGATTAAATTAAAAGCATATTTTACTCTTCCATTCTGTTTACTTACCATTTTAATACATTACAGGAAGCTGTTCTTTCAGCATGATAATAATAGCTATTTCATCTAGTCCTTCACCTTTAGATTTTAATGAGTTGCCTGTATACTGTTCCTTTGTGTTATTTACCCTTGACATAATTTTCAGGTCTCTTTATGACTTTAATGAGATGTATAGTAAAAGCATCATCAATTTTTATTAGAAATTCCCAAGCTCCCTTTACAGTGATTCCCAAACTAAGTAGCATCATCCTACAGGAGAAATGATACTAATTTTTATTGATAACCACCATCAAGAAATTAGGAAACAACACATTTTTATTTTCACAGAAAAATAGTGGGAAGGAAATAATTAATATTTGTTTTAACCTGCCTCATAATGAAAGGTTTTAAAATATAACCAGTGTGGTCATTTAATAAAAAATACTCTGAGAGTTCTGTCAAAAACTTACATTTCATAATGTGTTGACTTTTTTTGTCATTTTTCTTTTGCAAAAACTGAAAGTATTCTTACTTTGTGTGAAATTATTTTAAAACTAAGAAATATTCTTAATACTATCACTTCTGAGGTGGCTAGGTGGCATAGTGAATAGAGCACTGTCCCTGGAGTCAGGAGGACCTGAGTTCAAATGTGGCCTCAGACACCTAACCCTGTGACCTTGGGCAAGTCACTTAACCCCAATTGTCCTGCCTTTCACCCTCCAAAAAAAAGAAAGAAAAAAAAATACTCTCACTTCCATCTTGAATATGCATAGACACACACACCTCCATAGATATTTGCACAAGTACGCATATATATAGATTCTGATCTTTACAAATGAAGGGATCATCAATATACATTAGATCACAGAATCTATTAAAGCATTGAACTACATAGCTTATTATAAAGTTGAACAATGTTGCTAACCAATATTTATTGTCATCATTAAATAGTTTCTTTCAATTTATAGAATATTTCTTTTACTTTCTCTCTTCTAATTTATTTTCTTTTCAACTCATTAAATAATCTACATATTTATTGAATTTTCAATTGCACTGCTAAACTACTCTATTACCCAAATATCAGAATTATACTTTTGAAAGTAACTTACTTTATTGGAGTGTTTTACACATGCACTTATAAGTGTTTCTCTTTTCATGATTACATAAATCTGTTTTCACTTTTCAGTTAATGTTTTTGTATATTTCTTCAAATGTATTTATTTTAGATTTGCCTAAAGAATGAGAAAGAGAAACTACTTTGAATGGGCCCACAGGCAGATTTGAATCTATCCTTAGAATAACTCCAGGTTGGTGACTTGGTGAATAGAGAAGAGATGAATGGAACTGTGGTGATTTAAATATGTCTTTTTCAATGATTTGTGAGACAGTTGAAAAAAAAATTTTTTTTGGTATTTCTTTTCCAAGTGTGATATATTGCATGTGGTGCAAAGAAATGAGTTGAAAATGACTTGATTTGAGTATTATGCATAAACCATTTAAATGCAAGTATCCTACCATTGAAATAAGATTTAAACACAAGTTAGAGAAATGTGGCTTTGGGGATCATTATTGCCATATGAATAAAGCTGAATAAAGAATGAGAGACAGTGATCTGTTAGTGGAGCATATACTTGTGACGCTGGTCAAAAACATTCATGAATAGGCCTAAATCATCACTTCATGTAATGGAAGTATAAGAAGGTTTATCTCTTTTTGGGAAAAAAAGAATCATGATTAACATGATTAACTAGCCACCAAACCCACCTGTTTAATACAGGCCAACAATGAATCAACCCATCCACTGAGACACAAGAAAGCAAACAAGGAAGAAAGTAGCTTTTCCATTGGTCCCTGCTCTCAAGGAGCTGGCAGTATAACAGAGGAGACAAAAATCTCACAACTGTATGTAAACAAAGTACAAGATAAATTTAAGATAATGGACAGAAGAAAAGGTGATATGGAGGATCAGAAAAGGCTTATTGTAGAAAGAAAGATAATTGCTAGGATTTGAAAAAGCAAAGAAATTCAGGAGATGGGATGAGAGGTAAAATTTACAGAATTTGTAGAGTGTAAGAGTATAATCTAGTAAAGGGGGATATTTATTATATTTTGATATTTACTATATCTTTTCAGGAAATAGTCAATTTGTAAAACTTATTCATGTAAATTACTTATCAAGATATTGAAGACATATCAACTGATCACAAACCCCATGAAATCAGCTTATTTCAATATTCTGAGCACTGTACTGAGTCATAGGGACAGAAATTGGGGCAAAAATAGCCGTTGCTCTCAAGTGGCTAATAGTGTAATGAACTCTACATCAAGAATCACTGCTTTAGAACATATACATGAATAGAAACTTTTAACTCAAAAGTTTATAAGTTGTCATTGTTTCATTAATTTCCCATCAAAGTCTCATAAATAACTGAGTTGGCAAGATGGAAAGAGGAGTGGATATAGCTGAGGCAATGGCTTTACATTTTTGGGAGTGGTTTTAACTCATGTCCACTATTCTTCCTTGGAATCTACTTTGGAAGTGAACATCTGGGGCACTCTAAAAATAAAGAGGACTATTTTACCCTAGTTTGGTTTGAGTTGGAGTTATGGCTAATGTGAGCATTGCTTATATTTCTTGTCCTTAAGGGAGAGAATAGAGTTCATCATTTGTTTTCCCTCAAGGGAATTATTTTCCATGTTTAAATTACGAGAAAGAAAGGTAACTCAGTTGTAAAAATTAATCAGTTCATTTCTTTGTGTTTATGGATGTGGATATCATCCACAAAACAATTTGTAATTCTATTTGCCCAGGCCAGGCATATTTATATAATTCTCTCACCGAAAACATGGTCCTTGAATTGTTACACACAGGAGACTCATATAATAAAGAGGCATCTTTGAACTGTCATTTTAGGATATCTTTATAAATACTGATGCCATTTTCTTTTATCTTAAGTAAATTAAAAAAAAATTCTCCACTAAGAATATACCAATATTCTGTTGTTGCTAGGGGTGACACTGAGTTCTTGAAGTCTGTGTCAATAAAGCATTAGAACCAGTAGATATGAACAATCTGGAAAGGCTGTGATTATGGACTCCTTCATGGATTCTGAATTTGCCATCGTGCAACCAGCCAAGCAAAGAAAATTATGGTCTAGTTGAATATTTGGACCACAGTAGTTTATGAACATGCCCATAAAGGTTTGTGATCCATATCAATGGAGGTAGAATACAAATTTTTGAAATCATAGTTCCTTGCTGGATTATTACAAAAAAATTAAAGAGTAATTTTGAAACTTTCAGGTCTCTTTAGTTACACACATTTTCTCTCACTATCTCCACATTTGGGTGTAAAATATACCTTCATTATAATCAGACTAGACCAAGATTACAGTAACCTTCAAAGTTCAGCATATCTACTTTCTCCTCCAGAAGTTTACAAAGTATTGTTCTAATCAACTGAGAACAAGAGTCTTTTCTTGTACACCAAAGGAGACAATAGGAAGAGAATGTTGAAAGTCTGCAGGATAGGTGGAAAGAAGAACCAAAATGATCTTCTCTTATGAAGGTTTATACTTGAGTGGCACAAGACATAGTCTATTCTGAAAAAAAAAATACACTTCATTTTATAATATTTTTAATGTCCATCACTTCTCTAAAAAGAGGTAGGAGGCATGTTTCACTATCCACCTCTTCAAGTAATAACTTATTGCTATTGAGTTTAGTTCTGCACTCTTTCAATGTTAGTTTGCTTTATATTACTGTGATAAGTAAGCAATTTCCCATTTCTTCTTATTTTGGTACACATCATTTCATAATTGTCTTCCCAAATTCTTCAGAATTGTTCATATTCCTAAGTGTTTATTGTATAATATTATTGTAATAATTCATATGCAAAAAAGATTTCCAAGAATTTCCCAGTAGGTCACTTTTATTCTGTGCCATTGTGGCTACAAAAAATGGTGTATGTATGCATGCATGCATGCAAATGTGTATACATGTACACATGCATGTCCTCATAAGTGTGTAGATCTTCCTTGTTTTTGACATCCTTGGGAAATATGCCTCATAATGGTATGGATGAGACAGACTAAATTCACTTTAATGAGATAACAAGCTGGAATTTGGTAGATAGAGCAATGAATTTGGGGTCTAAAAGACCCAATTTCAAACCACTCCCTCATGTGTCCTAGCTGGATGACTGGGAAAATCACTTAACCTCTCCCTGTCTTAGTTTTCTCATCTAGAAAATGTACATTACAACACCTACCACAGAGGAACTTTGTGAGGATTAAATGAGATTACATATGCAAGCCTCTTTGCAAACAATAAATTACCATAGGAATTCTAACTATTATCATTACTTACATTTCCTATAAGATTTTATCATTTCAAAGTATTTTCAACCATACCAAGATTCTCCATAAGGCCAAAATTTTCCCCCTAAGCTCTTTTCCCCTGTCAACAATAAAATTATCTCTGCGGTGCTATATGGCTCCAAGTGAAAGAGAAGTCAGAGCATCTGGGTTCAAATCAGAGCACAAATAACTATTAATATCTTCCCACTGTTATTTTCTATTTATCATATAAATATACATATACATATATAATATGTACACTTAATACATACATATAATATAAACACTATGTGCATGTATACAATAAGCACATGCGTACATATTATAAATGTGACTATTTATAGCATATGAGTTTGCATGTTGTCCCCCCTTTTGATTTGTGATCTCCATGAGGGATTCTCTTTGCATTCTCAGTGTTTGGCATCATCCCTGTCTCACAATAGGAATTATTAAATGGTTATCAACTCATTAACTGACTTCTACCTGTATTCTAAGTAATTTTTCAAAATTTCTGTGTGTGTGTGAACACTAACAATTGAAGGAATTAGCTTCATGTAGCAGGTGACACTTGAGCTGAGTCTTAAAGGAATGTAGACATTCTAAGGGGTTAAGGTGAGGAGAGAGTACATTCTAGGCCTAAGGGGAATTCTGTGGAAAAAAAAACAACAACAACAACTTGGAGGTAGCAAGAGATGCCTAATCGCAAGGCAGCCAATTTGGCAAGGAATTGTGATATGGAATCACTTTCAGAAGAAAAAGACACTTTTTTCCAATAGAAACAATATGGAACCTCTGAAGTGTTTTGAGCAAAGGGATGAATTACTTTGACCTATGTTTTAAGAATATCTATTTGGAAGCCGTGTAGATGAGTTGGAGTGGGTAAAAATTAGAGGCAGAAAGAATAACCAGGAAAATATTCTAAGTTTTCACTTATAGTGATACTTAATAAATATTCATGAAATGAATGGAATTAAAATTTCCTTCCCTAAAATGAGATCTCCTTCCTGGAATCTTATTCACCTCATTTTATATTGACTTTTCAGTTAACCATTTTCTAACTTTAACAATTCTTTTTGTATTTGTCTCATTCTTCCATTATCTTATAAACATCTTGAGGACAGAATATCTTTCTTCATCTTTGGACCCTCATATTACACACATAATATGAATATATGCTGTGACTCACTGAGTCAGAGTGAGAACATCTATAGCTTTAGCTGCAGGATGCTTTCCCTGAGAAGTAATGATTGACTTTACCTTATGCTTCACATTCTTTCCAAATACATAATGGACAACAAAAACAACTAACATTTATGATCCTTCTAATTTTGGAGGTATTCCAATTACTACCATTAGGATGATTCTTTGAAGGTACTGACCATTCTTACTAAAGAGGAAATGAGTTAGGCCCCTTTTTACATGATGGTCACATCAGAAATATGAGATAGCCCTTCCATGAACACTATTGATATAGTCGGGACAAAACACCTCTTGCATCTCCTAATTAAATGTCTAGATATAACTGAATTAAGGCTAAAATCCCAGCATAAGTAGGGTTCATAGCGTTGTAATAACTGCCATGGAGAAACCATCACCCTAATTGGGAAATCACCCAGTTTAACATAAGGTATACACTGGAAAGTGTTGTTCTGCCCCTCAGTGAAATAATACTGGAAACATTTTTTATTATTTATTTTCATTTGCCAAGCCCCTCTCCCTTTAGAAAAAAAATATAACTTACAGCTGAATTTGCCACATCATTTTACATATATTTCAACCACTTGATCAGAACTCATTGGTTGTATTATTTTCTTTTTCATCATTTCTTTTTCTCAGACATGACTCCCCTTTATCAACGAATACATTAAGGTACTGCCTCCTTTTCCTTTCAAAACACTC
Organism: Pseudochirops corinnae; assembly: GCA_028646515.1. Taxonomy (NCBI): domain Eukaryota; kingdom Metazoa; phylum Chordata; class Mammalia; order Diprotodontia; family Pseudocheiridae; genus Pseudochirops; species Pseudochirops corinnae. The sequence goes on from CM053592.1 coordinate 64,846,826, forward strand.
TGTGCTCTGGGAATTCACATTATTTTGAACACAGTAAAAATTCGGCTTTGCATTTATCTACGGCCTGGAAGGAAATGCTACACATATTGTACAAATGGGAAAGCAAATTAATAAAATAATTAATTCACTATAGTATTTCTGGTCATATTGTAATATCAGCAGTAATAATCTGGTTGGTTACCAACACTAAGTGGTCATTATTGACTTTTCATATCCTCAGCAATCAGTATATTCTTCTCTAGAGACATCTTATTACATCTCTCTTATTGATATTAAGGTTGCAATTTACCCTGCAGGCATCTAACAAGGGGTTAAGAAAATATTAGCAGAACATTTGTGGCACTCCTACATCTCTAAATAAGCTACTAAACATTAATCTATAACCAGTATAGAAAAAAAAAAACCTGGTTTCTAGGGTTAATTTGATAGCAAGGTGTTTATGAAGGATTTCTCTAACTTGAGTGCAAATTGTAGGAAATACAGTGAATGTCCTGGGACTTAGAGGAGAATTTTAACTTGTGGGATAGTCCAGGTGATTATGTAAATAAGGAGATTCACTCTATTAGCCTAAGCAAAGCATAATTTACAAAGCAAGTTAAATGCTAAAATGTGTACAATATTCCCAAATAAATAGGAAGTACAGGGGTTTATTTTATGTTTGGGGTTCTTCAAAGACTTATACTTCATTGCTTAGAAACTTCAATGGTTTTAAGAACAGAACAAGCATGTTTGAGGAAGATTTCAAAGGTCTTACCTAGTATTTGTTAAGTTAAGGAGTCATACTTTTACAAGTTCTTATGAAACCTTCAGAGGATCATGAATACTGACCAGAGAATGATGAGAGACAGAAATAATTCTTTACTTTAAAAATGGAGCAGTTAGAGGAATTAAAAGGAGAAAAATACTCAAGAAATAAATTATATCATTTGACCAAAGTTAGTCAAATTTATACATTCTCCCTTCCTTGAAGAATCTTCAAATAGGAGATCTAGCATTCAAAGTTACCTAGGAGGTCATATGTCACAGCTCCTGCATTTTACATGAGGAAACTGAGCCCCAAAAAGGTTAAGAAATTTTTCTCAAATTTGCTCAAAGGTAATAAAATGGCAGTCAAGTCTTGAAGACAGGCTGTTAGCTATAGAATGTTTAAATTTTGAACTTTTGCGACAATATGTATATGATTGTCTTTCCATGAGTTTTATGTCAAAATTAAATTTTACTTTATATTCATAATTTAGAAAGCATCTATGAGCCTATGAAAATTTCATGACTCAGTATATAAAGTACTGGACTTAGATCAATCAGCCCTAATCTCAAATCTAGCATATCACAGTACACAGGACATGATCACGAGAAAGCCATTTCATTTCTCTGAGCCTCAGGTAACTTTCACACATCTACAAAGTCATGGTTGAGTTTGCATTCTCTCCCCCAGTGAAGTCATGGAGAATCTGTCATTAATTTCTCCATAGATAATGCTATTCATTCATATATGTGTATTTGTGTGTATGTATAACTGTACCCAATGAACAGCATTGTTTATAGAGAAATTAATGGCATACATATGTATGTACATACATGTAGATAACACAATTTTATGAAATTATGCACAAATAGAGATGTGATGCAGAAATTCTTACCATGTATTCTAAAGCTGTTATAACTCATAGGATTATAAATCCATGCTATTTTCTTTTTTATGGTATGGTAGGGAGGAGATTAAGGGTACAATGTTTATTTTTAATTGAACTTGCCCTCTATTATCAGCTCCAATAAACTACAAACGTTTCTAATTTTCCAGTGTGTCATTATAACTTGTCAGAGTCATAAGAAAAGAGAAATAGAGTAATGTTGAAACACTAATCCTTAATCACACTCAGGCTATGGTACTTCAGGGAAGAAAGTCTTACCACTTTCTGTTGATTGTTATTTTGCCAGAAGGCTATTTGAGATAATCATAGAATCTCAGAGCTGGTAGAAACCTCCGAGGTCATCTCATCCACATCTAGTACAATAAAAATCCCTTAGACAACTTCCCTCCAAATGGTTTTCCAAGCTCCATTTGAAAGTCTAAAACAGTGGTTCTCAACCTTCCTAATGCCACAACCCTTTAATACTCATATGTGGGCATATCAGCATGTAGGCAGACTCACCTGGACATGGATAGAGAAAAGGTGTCTTGGTTCCTAAGACCATCAGAAATATGTGTTTTCCGATGGTCTTAGGTGAACCCTGTGAAAGTGTCATTTGACCCCCAAAGGGGTCACAACCCACAAGTTGAGAACCGCTGGTCTAAAATTATGATAAAACTATTCTTTCCTAAGCTGACCATTCAGCTCTTATATAGTTCTTACAGAAAAAAAAAATCTTTTCTGATAGGCAGAAAAGAGCCAGAGGGGGTAAGGCAGTGGTAAAAACCTAAAGTTACTGGGAACAAAGAAAGCAATGCAATTATCAAGCTAACAGATTTGGGAATCATATGGATACTGACACTGGCAGTGTGTGATAGATTTTGTCATGTGGGGTTTTTACTCCAAAGCAAACACTGAATCATAGATATAGAGTCTTGTATGGGGTCCTAGTTACAAGAGAGAATATGTGCATTCAACAGTGAATCCACTAGTCGGGTATCAAGAAGAACAAAGAATAGGTTTGAAAAACAAGGTATGGGTATGTGGTTTTGGAAGGAGCACATTTGTAAAAGAGACCATTAATTGCATAATACTTTATACTAAGCTTTGCAGGCCTTGGACGAGTATTGCTTCAAGATACTCAGAAATTTAACTTGCTCAGGTGTGATAGTCTGGCCTACATCCGTCTATCTGTGGTTTCAATTACCATATCTGTGAAGATGACTTGTAAATCTATATATCCCTACCACAATTCTGTCATGTGCTCTAATCTTAGTTTTCCAGCTACCTGTAAGAAATCTCTATCTTGACATCCACAGACATTTCAAATGCAACATGTCCAGAAAAGAGATCATTATCTTCCTCTCACAACTCACCATTTGCTCTACTTTTTTCTCCTTCTGTTGAGGTCAGCTCCATCCTTTCAATCATCCAGATCTGAAAACTTGGAGTTATTCATCATCTTTATTTTACTTTCCTTTATTCCCCTCCCTCCATCTAATCAGTTACTATGTCCTGTTCATTCTACCTCCAAAGAATTTCATGCATTTGTTCTGTTTCTCCTTAGAAATTTGATCATTTTTCCTGAGTCTCCTCCGGACCTGTCTCATTCTCCTCCTAGTTTGATTTTAGTTGCTTGGATTGTGAGAAATCTTAAAGGTCTTACTTCCATGAGAAGAGATGAAACTTCTCCCTTGGGGAGATGGGAGGGATTGAGGGAAGAGTTTACTAGGAACTTCATATAGCTCACATAGCATTAATACAAGATTTCAACATCTCTTTTCTGGATTATTTCCATAATTCAATTGTTATCCATTACTCCTTCATGGAGTCTTTCATTAATCTGTCCCCTTACACAGATTCCAAAGAGACATTCCTTAAGTATAGCTCTCACCAAGACAGTGCTTTTCTCAAGAAGTTTCATTGGTTTCCTATTACTATTAGGAGGAAGCAAATACTCTTCTAGATATTTAAGATTTCCTCTAATTTAAATCTAGTCCACATTTCCAAGTTGATTACATGTTTTGCTCACTCATGCATTTCAGAATCTTGTCAAGCCCAAGAGTGTAACTTGCTGTTCCTGATATAGGACCTTCTCATATCTTACCTATGTACCTTTTCGTAGATTATTCTCATTGGGACACTTGAGTACCTCCAGGTACTCTTCCTTTTTACCTCAGACTCATAGAATCCAAGCTTTCTTCAAAGGACCTTTAAGTGCTCCCCCCCCCCACCAAAGAGATTTTCTTTTTGTCCAACTTCCTCAATTTTTATTGCCCCTCCAAAAGTATTACTTTGTATTTCACACACACACACACACACACACACACACACGTACATATATATGTGTATGTATATATGTGTGTATATGTATGTATATATAGATATGTGTATGTGTGTGTGTGTGTATTTTTTCTCATCTGTATACATTTTGATTTCTCCTGGTAGAATCTAAACTCTTAGATAGAAGGTACTTGCATTTTATATACTCCAGCAACTAGCAGAATTTGGCACATAGTTAGCAGTCAATTAATACATGGTTTGTTGAATTGAATCATGAACCAATTTGTAACTTTATTCTGGTGCCATCTCCAAGATAGTTTTGCAGGAAAAAAAAATAATTATAATGCTGCTGACTGTTACTTTTCAAAGAGGAAAAAATAAATTTATTAAAACCTATAATTCTGCGTATGCTAAAATGACAAACCCAATTATCCAGCTTGAACCCATTTTTATTGATGAACCAAATATCAGATCCTTTATATGTATTATATGTACAGTAAAAATGTAGGTTTCTATTACTGATATCATAATTGCTATTATCATCACTATTTTATGCATGCATCATTTTTGTATACATATGTTTTATTTTGTTGTTTTTACTTGAAAGAAAGAAGAAAAGAACCAGCCTCATAACAGGAATTTTGCAAAGTTTGAATGAAATACCTTGAGGATTTGAAGGCTGAGAAATATGAAAGTTGGATATTGGCAAACATGCTCAGCATTCTTTTGATACTACAGATTTATGGCTTACCATTATGATTATTAGGTTTATGTTTAATAGCGTACAATCTTCCACACTCTCTATATCCCTTATCACTCTTCTTGCATTGTGTTCTTTCCCATAATATCGTATCATTTCTCATTCTGTTTTGACAGGATGAACTGAAGTGATATAATAATATGATATTGTGTTACACAGTGCATCACTTCTGAAATGGTGCATCTTTCAGATTTAATATTTGTCTTATTTTCAGGCTATAAATATCTAGTATACAAAGTGAATGTTTATTAGCTTATTCATCATTTACTCAAGTAGGAAGTTCGGTTTCCACTTTGATCACAGAGAATAAATGTACAAAAATAATACTGAGAACAGAATCTTTCAACTAGCATATATTTCAACTTTCTCTTCTTTTACCAATATATCATTGTATACTTACAGAAATCGATTTTTTTTATATGCTGAGATGAATTTAACAAAAAAGTCAAATGCTGTTTTGATGTGTCAAAATTGAACATTCCCAACTTAAGGCCTCTTCATAAACAACTCAGCATTACTAAGAGAAAAAAAACAAAAACAAAAACAACAAATGTTGTCTTCTTCCCAAATAACTTCCAATATTCACCAACAAAATATGCTGACTGCATGATAGTTGTCATAAATCCACAGAAGGTGCCTGATGTCATCAGCATAGGAATTTCCTCTACCATAGCTTCTTTTATGATTTAAGGGATAAATCATAGAAACTTGTTTGAGGCACAAAGAGGTTAAGTAACAGTCTCAGTGTCACAGACCTGGGAAATGTTGAATCAAAATCTGGTCTGAGTGTAGAGAGGAAAGGGAGTTGATTAAGGAGGGCAGGGTCAGGGAGTCTAGTGAAGAGGACCAAGGTGCTTGCTTAAGAAGGAGTAACTTGAATCTCAGTCTTCTTGATACCAAGCAGAATACTGGGTTTACTCTGCCTCTCTATCTCCATGGCAGTTGCTCTTCTGTGGATATCATGAGCAACCAGCATTTCTCAAACATCTATTTTTTGCCCATTAATAAACTATAAATATATGGTTTTTTTTGTTTTGTTTTTCATAACATTTCCTTATATTAGATTGGAAGCTCCTTAAGAGTAGAGATGATCTTATTATTTTTTTTTTCCACGTTAGTATCCCAAACTCTTAGAACAGTGCCTGGCACATAGGAGGTACTTAATAAATGCTTACTGACCACCTGAAACAAATCATTCAGAATTCCATGCCTAGTGAGTGTGAAATCTGGGACACAAATCTAGGTTTTCTGAATTCAAGATCACTATGTCATACCTTTCTTTCTAGAGATATTAGAATTGATGTCTGGAGGAAAACACACAAACAAACGTGTGTTTGTGTGTGTCTGTGCATGTGCCCATGTCTGTGTGTGTATGGTATATATCTAAGACAGAGTAATGATGGACACCTATCTTGGATTATTGGGGAGAGAAAATCTATGAAAAAAGAGAAAGGGTGTGGTTAGAGAGTTTGAGAGAGAGTAGTGTCTCAGAAATCAAAAGTGATATCATCTACCAAAAAAAAAGTTGGTCAGTAATTTACCTATTTAACTATTAAACTCAGAAAAATACTATGAAAAAATTGTATTCTTTTTTTTTTTTAACAGTAGGGGGATGTTCAATGCTAGTATATTCTTTCAAGGGACCCTATTGAATTTCCCCTTCTCCAAAAATCATTAAAACAGGAGAGAATACTATTTAAGATCATTTAGGTATTGCCTGAAGGCAGGGGAGAAAATAGATAGTCTTGTGAGGTTCCCTCCTCTTTGGATGTTGATTTTTGTAGAATGTATCCTCAAAGCGATAGAAACAAAGATATGTCATCACTTTAATTTTTACAAATAATTCTAAAATGCAAGCAATATTTTTCACAAATAAAATAATAGAAATCCTTAACAGAATCTCTCAGAATCACAGAAACTCATGACTTCTTTGTAAGGAAGGTCTAGGCTTTACTTTCTCTCAATATAATTATCAATGCTATCAGGTCAGAATTCCTTAGCTGCCTTTCAGCACCCAATATAATAATTGCAACTTTTCTACTTTTCATTTGATGGAGGAACCAGGAGGTTTGAAAACCTACTTTTCTTTTTTATCTACCTGAACTAGTGAGTCCCTGGTAATTAGAGTAATTAGTGAGATCGTGCCTTCCTCCTCACTCTTTTTTTGGGTGTCAAGAGAAGAAATACAACCCCTACACTACATTTACTTAATTGCTTTGGGTGTCAATTATGCATCATTGCTTAGAATACAATTATTGGGATGATGATGTCTGTTTTACTTATTTTCTAACTTTGTTCATTCCTCTAGTCATGTTAGTAATGCTTGTTTTCTGGGGAAAAACACTATTTGACATTTATTTAACTCTCTTAGACTCTTAATCATGTTGTTTTCCCATTACATGGCAAGTCACAGTCCATATTATTAAGATTAACCTGGAAAATATCTGAATTACAGTGTGAATTAATCCATCATTAGATGGTTTCTACCCTATATTTACATTTGAGCACTTCAGAAAGTTTTATATTAGAAGGATGGCTTTGAGAAAACTTCAAATTCCAAAATTTTCTCTTCCTCTTAGTTGACCCTATGGGCATGCATTTGGAGATAGGTAAACCTTTTAAATACAGCTATCAATAAAACGCTTAAGCAGGCTTGATACATATCCCCTCAACAAAATTTAAACTCAACAAAATACTTAAATAAAATAGTTTTTATTTTCCTGGAAAAAAGTTTTGGTGACATTTGTTGATTCTACTAAAATTTCCTTAGATCCTCTTGTTCAATTTCTTTTAAATATTTTTGTAATAGAAAATAATTTGGCAAAATTAACTGATAAAACAAGCACAGCTGACTGTATATGCTGATTTTTGAATGGATAGACCTCTGCTTTTCTATTAACAGAAGTGTGTTTCAGTGTCTATTTTCTGAGACAAAGAATAATCAGAGCACTTTGCCTCAGTTGGGCTGCCTTTCAGTTTTGTTTTCTCATTATTTTGAGGCTATCTCATATACTTTTTTGCTTTTATTTTCTTCCCTTTGCATCACTTAATACAATGCTTTCAACTATACTTGGGTTTCCACTTCTATATTGAATCTAATGGAGTAAACATATTTTCTTTCATTCAGATCCCATGATCTGTGGTTCCCTGCTTTGTCTTATTTTTTCTCATCATAAAAAGTGCTACAATTAATATTTTGGTATATATTCAATTCATTATTGTAGGATATTTTTTGTCTTTAATATCCTGCAGAACATCACCATTAGTGGAGTTTCTGAATTAAAGGTATGAATAGCTTGCCTAGTTTCCATACATGAGTTAGCCACGCTGAGGGAGACAAACTTTCAACCAATTACCTGACATCAAACTATGTCTCACAGGTGTTAGTCAATATGTATAAATAGCTTAAAAAACCTTTTTATTGCTGCCTCTATAATGTTGCAGTTCTACAGAAATAATATGGGGTGCCAAATGGTGATATGTTTTTGAAATTGTCTTTACCCCCTCCCCCACATAAAAAAAAAAAAACAAAACTCAAGGTTTGTGGTCTCACCAAATATTAGTGAAAAACAAGTTGTCTCCAGGTTGGGAGATTCAGCCAACTTTGCATGTTCCTTTGGTTCAGTTCAACAGCTTTGTCAGGAAATAAACATGCTGTGCTAGTTTTAAGTCCTATGGATAATATTTTAGACCAAGATATAGTGCCTTAAATGTCTGACAATTTACATTTCTAGCTGATACCTTCATACCTTCAGTATCTTAGTTGAGGACTATGGGGATTGAAGTAGGAAGATAATTGGGATTAACACATAAAATCCAGCATTAATCTATACATACAACCTTAGTATCACGTGCACTGTACCCTGCCTGACACAATCCCCACATCAATTTGAGCATAGGAAAAAGAGGAGTTGGTTTGGTTTTTTTTTTTTTATTTGCTGTTGCTCTGGAGCCAGTACATTCAAATGACATTAGTTTGCCAAGGCATTTCCCCTTTCCTGTATATGAATGATGGAGAAATTCCTTAAGACACTGGATGGATAGATGCTTTGGGCCAACATGTGGCCCATGAATATAGGCCTCTGTTCTTTGCCTCTTTGCGTTAGTCCCTCCTTATTTTTAGGTGAAGGATTATTCGAGATGGCCATGATCCTGTAAACTTTAAAGGTAAGAGGTCAAGGAGATAAAATACATGTTGGGATTTTCTGGAGGCCTACTAAAAATGAAACAACAGCTGAAGCCTAAAAGAATTACCTGCATAACCCAGCTCAACTTTAGTAATCTACATGGAATTGATTGGCCTTGCCACATTTAAAAGAGCACTTAGTAGGTGAAACCTTTGTAGAAATTATTTTAAATCTGAGACCACAACTCTGAGACTGAGGTGATAGATTTTAGAGAATGACTTCTGGTTCTTTTTGTTTGTTTCTTGAAGGGACACTTTATAACTTTTCTTCTTGCTGTTTCTTCACAGTGACTTGTCCATGGTCATGACACTTGAGAGAGAGAGAAAGAGAGAGAGAGAAAGAGAGAAAGAGAGGGGAAAGAAAGAAGGAAGAAAAAGGCAAGATTATACATGAACTCATGTCCTCCTGATTCTAAATCCAGTATTTTATTATCTATGCCGTATTGTTACTAGTTTGTAAATATTAAAGCTATATAAATATGAGCAATTATCATTTAAGCAAACAAGAAATCCCTTCAACACAGGAATTAACTTATTTTTATCTTTCTTTACATAGGTCTTAATATTATTATTAAAAACTATGAAGTTATTGATATGAGCTATACAGCAGAGGCTAGAAGTAAATTTTAATACTGAAAAAGCAGTTACAATGGTAATATCAATTTCATTCCTTCTGGTCAGCTCAAGATATTTCCCCCTTCAGGCTATTTGCCATTGCTTTATATAGGCTAATTGCAAATTATTTAATCAACAAGATTTCTCATTGCTTGTATCATCTAAAATTAAGTTATCTGAACCAACAGTGGTTAATGAGCCATATTTCTGTCCTATCTGTACATGACAATTCAGCTGAATAGCTATATAGGAAAAACAATGGAGCCCATTCTTTGTCTACTGGTGAAGAAGAGGAATGCATTTACTGAATGGCTTCCTGGGAAGTCGCAAGTTAATGTCCTCATAAAAGGTCAATAACTTGCTCCCAATTCACAAGTAGGATCAGGCTGGCAAATTTCAGAGCCAAGCATAATTAAAGCATTTTATATTTTGAGATTAACTGTTTTAGACTCATAAAACCAGGTGAAGTTTAGTAGTCCAATAATCAAAGAATCCAACATAAAGCTGAAGGAGGGTGGTAAGAATAAAGTAAAGCATTTTGAAACCATATTCCAGCTTTTAGATCCTTTTCCCAGAGCAGATGGATAAAATCTAAAACAAGCATGTTTAATATATTTTAAATGCATTTATTTATTTCCTTTTAGTTTACAACATTCATTTCCACAAGCTTTTGAGTTCTAAATTTTCTCCCCCTCTCTGTCTTCCCCTCCCCCCTACATGGCATCATGTAATCCAGTATAGGTTATACAAATACCTTCACATTAAATATTAGTCAAGTAGTAAAGAAGGAATATAATGAATGGAATGAACAACAAGAAAGAACGAACAAAACACAAAAGAGAGAGAGCAAGTAGTTTGCTTCACTCTGAATTCAGACTCTGTAATTCTTTCTCTATATGTGGATAGCCCTTTCCATCATGAGTCTTTTGGAATTCACTCATAGCCTTGCTTTGCTGAGAGGAGCCAGGTCTATCAAAGTTAATCATCACAGATACAATGTGTCTATAATTGTGTTCGATGTTCTCTCGGATCTGCTCCTTTCACTCAACATCAGTTTATATAAATCTCTCCAGGTTAATATAAAATTTGTCTGCTCCTCATTTCTTATAGCACAATAGTATTCCATTACAGTAATATACCACAACTTGTTTAACCATTCTCCAATTGATGGGCATCCCCTTGATTTGCAATTCTTTGCCATCACAAAAAAAAAAAAAAGTGCTGTTATCAATATTTTTATACGTATGGGTCCTTTACCCACTTGTATGTTCTCTTTGGGATACAACGCTAGAAATGGTCTTGCTAGTCAAAGGATATGCACATTTTTATAGTCCTTTTGGTGTAGTTCCAAACTGTTCTCCAGAATGGTTGGATCAGTTCACAACTCCATGAGCAATGCATTAGTGTTGCAATTTTCCCACAACTTCTCCAGCATTTATAATTTTCCTTTTTTGTCATGTTAGCCAATCTGGCAGATGAGATGTGGTACCTCAGATTTGTTTTTAATTGCATTTCTCTAATCAATAGTGATTTAGAGCATTTTTTCAAATGATTATATATATCTTTAATTTCTTTCTCTGAAATCTGCCTGTTTATATCTTTTGGCTAGTTATCAATTGGTGATAGCTCAATTATTTTTAAGCAGCTACTGCCTTAAAGAATTCATAATAGATATTGTGGAGACAAAGATGATTACAACACAACCTTTTCCATCAAGAATTTCTGGATGAAGGGACAAAATTATAATATAACATTGATCATAATATATGAAACTATGCAGATAGTAAAGTGAATAACATGACTTAACAGCCTTAGCGTCAGAAATGTCTGGCTTCAAGTCTCATCACTGCCACATTATACTTGTATAAACAAAGGCAAATCAGTTAAACTTTTTGTTCTTTGCAAAATTCTCTATTGCTACAAGTTGCATAACAGTTATTGATCTTCCTTGTGAGAAAGTGTTGTTTACTGGGCGATCTCTAAATGGATAAAATCACCAGGTCATTACAAAAAAGTTGGTGTATTTTTGTGCCAACTATTATGTCCCTCCTGTTGAATGTTATCCTACCCTACAGAATGTTACTTCAAGATCTGAGATTATTTGTTCCCTTTGAAAGTCTGCCTACCTTATTTACCCACCTCTTATTGGCATCACACTCAATTTTCAACCCTCCATAGATTATTTATCATTATCTTTCATCTGAAATTGTTCTTTGTGAACTTACTTACATTGTGGTAGACAGAATATTGTCAATTTTTAAAATTAATTTATTTGTTTATTTTTAGTTTACAAGATTCAGTGCCACATCCCCTTGAGTTTCAAATTTTCTCCCACCCTTCACCCCCTCCATGGCAGCATGCAATCAAATATAGGATCTGCAAATACCTTCACAATAAACATTAGTCAGCTTGTAAAGAAGGATTATAACCAATGGAATGAACAATGGGAAAGAGAAAACAAAACAAAACAAGAAAAAGAAAGATAACAGTTTGTTTCAATATACATTCAAACTCTGTAGTTCTTTCTCTAGATGTGGACATCTCTTTCCATCATGAGTCTTTTGGAGTTGTCTTATAACCTTGCATTGCTGAGAAGACCCTAGTGCATCAGTCGGTTGTTACACATACTTTGTGTCTGTAATTGTGTACACATTTCTCCTGGTTCTGCTCAACCTCTCTCAACCTCAATTTGTATAACTCTCCAGGTCCGTCTGCTCATCATTTCTTATAGTCCAATAGTATTCCATTACACTCATGTATCACTACTTCTTTAGCCATCCCCCAATTGATGAGCATCCCCTTGATTTCCAATTCTTTGTCAAATTTGATGACTTTTTAAAATCAATCTTTATGATTCTTAAACTCAGTATAATATTTGGCACTGTTGACCACATGTTCAAAATGGATATTCTCACTTCTGACTCTCTTCCTGCCAAAGTTGTACCTTTTTGGGCACCTTTGCTGGGTCATCATCCTTATTCTTCTCCCTACAAATGCACATATGGCCTAGTACTGTATCCTGAGTCTTCTCCTCACTCTGTGCACTTTTTTTCAGTTCCCATAGGTTCTGTACTCACTTCTAGATATATCTCCCAGAACTTTATATCCAGCCTCAATCTTTCTCCTAAGCTTTCAGTCCCATGTTACCTGCTGCTTATTGGTCCTTTCATCTCAAATTCAATATGTCCATTATAAACTTCATTATTTTCCTTCCCAAAATTATACCTCTAAACCCACAAATTATCTCTTTTAAAGTGATAATGTGAAAAGATCACTCATTCTGGTTTCAAATTCCATTGGTGATGTTTACTACCAGTGTGACTTGGCACAAATCATAGCCTTTATGGATCTCAGTTTCTCACCTTTAAAATTAAAAGATCACAATAGGCAATCTCTGAGACTTGGGTATTTATTATTTTTCTCAATTCTACATCTATGACTTCTTGGCCTATCTGTCTCTGCCTCTGTTTCTCTCAGGGCTATAAATAAGTGTTGATATCTGTCTATATACATACATACATATATATTTGTATCCTCATGCATATTCATATTATATGCATATAAACATATATGTGTGTGTATGTGTGTATGTGTAATGAAGTCAAAGAAGTAGTTAACACCTTGTTTCAGCTATTTAATTGACACCTTGTCCCAGTTCATGGTTGTATCAAGTATTAAGATTCAGAACTTGTGAATCCCACAATTTGTGAACCCTAGAAGTTGTGAACTCCTGTTGGTGATATAACAGGAAGGGAGGAGCTAATGGTCACATAAAAGGAGAGGCCCAGGCTGGAGAGGGCAGACTTGAAAACAGAACTTGCAGTGGCAGAATGGAGAAGAGAGAAGAACTGAGAGAGAGCAGAACTGAGAAGGGAGCACTTGTGGTAGAACAGAAAACTTGTGGTATCCTGGCACTCTGTTTGTCCCTTCTGTCTGTGTTGTTTCTCTGTGATACTTTGTCTAGAAGCCCTTCGACCTTATTGGACACCCTGAAAGAGGATTTTCTGGTTGTCTGTTTGCAGAAGTCCTGGAGGAGGGATTCAGATGTCCTGGGACTGTATTGATAATTTGTGTTGAGTTCTCAGACTTTCTTTGTGGGTCCCTGTTGATTTCGCAGGCAGATAGTGATTGGACAATGGTGCCAGCAATCTGTGATGAATGTTTTTTTGGCTCTGCTAAACTTTGTCTTCCCAGAAACAAGAACTGTGAAGAACTTTAAGTGGTTTGGACACTGTGAGCTTCAATATGGAATGGGACCTGGACAAGAAACTGGGAGCTGCCTGCCTTTGAACCCAGGTGACAGTTGTGTAGATTTGGTCAGGAGCTGGGACCATGAAAGAGGAACCATGGAAGCTGAGAGCCAGCCTTGAGTCAAAATGACAAGACTTCTTCTTGGGTATTTAATGCAAACTGAGAAGATCATGATTTACTGTGGCCTGGGGAGGAGGACTTTGTACTTGTATCCTGTAACTTTTCAGGATGATTGATTCAAGGATGGTTGGAAATTAATCTCCAATAAAGAAGAAAGAATAATTTTTGATCGAGAGGTTAAGACAATGTGACCTGGAGCTAGAGAACCTTGACCTTTGTACTTTGTGTTTATTAAGGGGCTTGATTCCTTAAGGATGAATGAATTAAATTCTTACTGAATGAATGTATTTTAGACCTCTTTGTGTGCTTAAAACTACCTGACCACTTTGGTGAAAACTATGTGGCCATTTTAGTGATAAGTTTTAAAGTTATAACATTGTGAATGTTGTACTTTGATTTCTGTCAATGTTTCGCTTTAATTTACTGTTGAATAAATCATATACTATTTATTCATATACTATATATATATATATATATATATATATATATATATATATATATATATATATATATATATATATATATATATACTATATCACTATACTATGGAATCAGAAACTTAAAGCTGTTCACAGCAGCTGTCCACTTGAAAGCTATTCCTGCTTGGCTTTACACTGTGTTGTGTGGCATGTGGATTTTTTGAAATGACTGAGGAAAGAAAGGTTCTAGTTTCTGAGTATATCATTTTTTAAGCAATGCATGCCAATTACATAACTAATTAAAACTAGGCCTCCTCAGTTTGGCACTGGTATCCAAATAGAGGGACAAACAAAGTGTTTATGCATTAAAAGAAAACAATCAACCAGATATAAATCAGGATCAATATTCGATAATCTGATTTCATATTGGAGGAAAGATTATGTGTCTCCAAGTTGGGAGGTAGAGAGTATAAACGGTGTTAATTCTCTGCAATCTGAAAAAAAAAAGAGTTAACCCATCTCCTTCCCCCCTCCAAGCATCTGTATTTCAATAAATGGATCAAGGAAATAGCAATTGATTGACCACTACGGGTTAAGTTTTCACATTAGACATGTGAGTTGTTTGATATATATCATTCTTTATATCTTATTAGGTTTCTGAGGTGCTCTGTTAAAGGTTTCTAAGCAACATGTAAAGGAGATCCAGCTTCCAATCAAACAGGGTTAGGTTAAAACAATGCAATAAAGTTTTTTTTCACAATTCTCATATTTGAAGAAAGTTTTCACACAAGACAATAACTGGAATAGACCCATAAAGAAATAGAAAAGGAGCGGAGCTAGATCCAGAACTTAGTCACGAGATGGAGTCAGTATGGTTCGCTCAATTACCACAATGTATGATCCACATAGGCATTTATCTGTCTAAAATGCCTGTAAACTATCTATAGCTTATGTTTTTAGTCCCATGTTAAATGCTACTTATTGCTCCTGTCTAGCTGAATGTACCATACTCATGTCAAATCCATTATGTTCATCTAAATATGTATATACACATATATGTATATGTATCTATGTATACGTATAAATTTGTTAATAACTGCTCCATTTTCTTCAAAATAAAACAATATAAACTTATTGACTAATTAAATATGTATATATTTTAAAGGCTTTTACAGGATAAATTTATCAGGTAGGGTATAAGTAACTTTGAAGACTCAGGAATTCCTTCACTTAGAAAGGTTTCAATGGAGCACAATTTTAAAAGCAACAAGAAATGTTAAGAAGTAAAGATAAGATGGTGAGCATTCTAGGCATGAATAACAATAAATGAAAATGGAAGGAAAGGGGATAAGAACAATATTTGAGTAAGACCAAAAGGAATAGTTTGGCTGGACTATAGGTTGCAGAACGGGAAATAATGTATAAAATGAGATTGAAAAGACCATTTTAGGAAAAGTTGTTAAAAGTTGAAAAATTTAAAAAAAAATAGAAAATGATGAGTTTAAGGTTGAATTCAATTGAACAAGGATTTGATAAAAGTTTTCTATTTATCTAGGCACTGGGGCTACGAAGACAAGAATGAAACAATCCCTGATCTCAAGGATATTTATGAAAGTACACTCCTTGCTTCCAAAGCACCCACCACCTTCTGGTTTCTTTTTTGACTTAATTAGACCTGTAAATATTAGTTACTAAACTACTCTGAAGAGATAAGACATGATTGTTTCAAGATAATTGTTACTGATGAGAGTTACAAGATAAGTTCAGTGTAAGGATAGAGTATGTCTAAATGTGGGAAGAAAGTAGCAGATGTGTGAACTGCTTTGACAGTCAATGACTGTCCATCCACCCAATTATGACTTTGCTTTGGAGAAGCAATCACATGTCCATTCAGATAGGTGAATTAGTAATGGTGTATAACTGAAGCTCAGAAAAAATAGGAGGGTTTGATTTTGTAATATCCTTTAATTAAAAAAGCTAACAGACTCTATTATACTTTTCACTTCCTGTCAACATGTAACCTAATCTATGCTTTTAAAGAAATCAATGCAAAGCACTAAAATAAAACTATTTGAGAATATTTCTATAAGATCATATCTATATCTTCAATCTCTTTGGATAACATCACCAATAACATTAACTGAAGGAATAGCATGAAACCTAATCCAAAATATTTTTTTGCATATATACTACTTTGTATACCAGACTGCCTTGGATGTCACTTGTAGTTCTGAGATGATGTGAAACAGAAATACTTTGGTTGAAGTTTATACAAAACACTCAACATGAATATATTAGATATCCACTTCATCCCAGACACTGTGCTAACTGTTGCAGAAATGAAACCAATGGAAAAGCTCCTGGTTTTAAGAAGATTACAAGTAAACTGTGAAAGCTCTAGGATATATGAATTAATGGATATGAATGAAGGAAGGAATAAATAAATAAATAGGTCATCCGTACTAAAATGTTAGTTCTTTGAAGTCAGAAAATATTTATGACCTGTGTCTTTTTATTTCCAGTTTACAGCATGGCATCAGATGCGTAAAAATCTGTAATAAATGCTTATTAAAAAGTGAATGAATCTGGCACAAGAGGCACTCATTTCATGGCAGCAAATCACCTCCCCACTCAGAAGCAGAATTAAAATAGAACAGATTATATTATTGGTAAACCTAGAGTGACTGGATATCAAACAGCCCTAGTTTAAGTAGCAGAGGTGGCTAATATGTTCAAGTTCCGTCTATTTAAAATGTGTAACAGTTGCCAGAGACTGAAGTAGAAATGGCTTTGATATTCTTCTCTCAGTGGCCATGAAGATTACTGGGACCAAATGTCATGACTGAAAGAGTTCTCAGACCCCTCAAATCACCATCGTGCTCATGGCACCAAGGTGCCAGAGCTGCCACATTTTGGCAAGAACCAAAGATAGAAAGAGACCTGTGAAATTTTAAAAAATGCCTCCATTCCCCATGAGCAGTCATAGATGGAGCTACTTATATAATAACAGCCTGCAAAATAAATTCAAATTAGTTGACTTTAGCGTTCAGGGTATAGAATTTGCTTTGAAAATGTTCTTGTTAACCATTTTAAAAATCTTTAAAGTGTAAATAAGGCCTGGGGAGTTGTTTTCAGCTAATGACACAGATTAGAAAGAGTTAGAGCAGCAGAATTCTATACTTAAAATATAAGCTCATTGTCACCCTCCTGGGCAGTTTTCTCACCTCATTCTTACCACCTTTCGAAATATAATTTATTTTCTGAGCTGATCTGTGCTCTTTTCTTCTGTCTACCATAATGTTAATGAACCAGTGGCAAGATTTCCCATTGAAAGATGACTTCTGTTGCTTTACTGAAGCCTTCAGGCATATTCTAGTGCTTCAGGGATCTGTGGTTTAATCACAATGGACACAACCCTGCATACTAGGGCAACATCTGGTTACTGGTGCCTGGGACAAGCATTATTGAGACTGTGTCCAAGGTCTTCACCTTGGCTGACAAATTTAGACTTTTGGACACTCAACCTTACATAGGGAATAACCCTGAAAAGCCACTTGTTCCTAGGGAAGCAGAAAATCTGGGGAAATATCACAGTGTTGAGATGTCAGACAAATGTGATCCTGCCAAGTAAAGGTTCAGTGCCACTATTATGCTGGACATGAGCTCACCCAGAGAAGAAATACTCCCATTTGGTGATAATTTTACTCACTTAGGTACTAAGCCTAAGTTTTTCTCATTGGTGAAAGAGTGAATATGAATGTGATGAGCACCATCTAAATTTGGATACCCTTGAATAAAGGCCTGTTTGGTTTTTTTTTTCTTCCCTAGTTGTGGTTCTGCCTGGATGACAAGCTGTAACAGTAAGCACCCTAGCATGCCTAGGGCAGCTACTAGCACAGGTTCTTAGATCTGCTTTTCTAAAGGAAAGCAACTCAAAATGGGTTAACAATCTTACTTAATCAAACATATCATTTACCTAGTTCAGGAGGAAAAGTCAGCACCCTGAACTTCTGA
>CM053592.1:64865604-64910262 GCA_028646515.1 Pseudochirops corinnae
CACAGGCTCCACATGACCACATTCAGCCTATTAGGGAACAGAGTATACTTTCAAATATCCAAGGGTCTTCAGAGTCATGTAGCCACATTAGCAAAGGGCCTAGGGGCAGGGAAGATCTTCAGATTCCCATAACACAAGCATACCTTCCTCCATAGTTACTGTGACCAAATGCAAAGAGCAAATATGCTAAGCCATGGATGAGCCTCTCTCAACTTATCTAAACTATACTACATAGAATCATATATAGAATCTGTCACTAATCGTATACACAAAGCCTCATTTCTAAGGAACCTGGAGTCTAAATTTCTATGCTATGAAATGATAGTCTCTGTCAGGTTATAAAGAAATGAGGTTTTGTGAATACGGCTAGTGGTTAGGCTCTGAATCATTGTTACTACATAGACATATTAATTAGTTGTATGACATTGGGCAAGTCATTAATCTCTTTTACCCCCTGAATCATGGTGAAAAAGCAGAGAAGAGTGGGCTTTACCTGGTAATATAAACAATGCTGGTGAATTGGGCTTTTAATGAGTACAAATATCCTATGAAGCATTAAAATTCAATTTTGGAGAAATTATTAGAATGAGATAAAATTTTAATAGTCATAACTGTAATACTTTGCAATGTCATAAGGATATAAGGTGACACCATAAACTAGGTTAATTTTTGAGCCATGTGTGGGGGTTTTAAAAGAATTATAAATAACCTTGGAATTTTCATTTAAAAGATGTATTCAAGACAGCTCTCCTTTGCACTACCTACTTCTGCCAGGATAGGGGATCTTAATTTATACACAGCTAAATGTTCCCATATTAGGAAGTCTAGGTGAATTCAGAAAGATATAATTGCACAGGGACAGCTATAAGACACCTTTGAATTCTCCTTTTAATACACGTGTCTTGTACAGTTCTATAAGCTGATGCTATAAGCTTTAGAAAATTGTACACTTCATTTTAAAGTATGAAGTGTGATTGATTTGTCTTCAATTCTTTAATAGTTTTTTGATTCTCAGAAATGTTGGTACTCAGCTAGAATTTAGGTACTGCTTTAAGATTTGCAAAGTACATTTTTTATTTGATCCTCACAACCCTGAGAGGTAGTGTTATTATTACCTAATTTTATAGATGGGGAAAACTATACTAAGAGAAATTAAGCAACTTGCTTTAAGTCATAAAGTTAGTAAATTCTGAGGCTGAATTTAAACTCAGATTTTCCTGACTTTAGCTCCAGTATTCTATCCACTCTACCACCCAGCTCTCCTCCTATCCATACCCTTTATCCTGCACAAATCTTTTCCAGTGGATCTTCCAGAAATAGTAATTCCAACAGGTTGTAGATGACATATAGATACAATGGGGTATATAGTCCATCCACAAGGTATCCCTTTCTCTAGATAAGTCCATTTCCTTTTACCAATAAATGTCTCCATGATGAGATTTTTAAATCCTCCTTTTTAATGAATCTTTGTTGTTAATATATGAGAATCTACTCATGGTACCATCCATGAGATTAATTTGGATGTAGCAATTCATGTTTGTGAAATGAAATAAATTTGATCATGTGAAATATTTGAGTTAACACTATGATTATGAGGTACAGAACATTAAACAACCAAATAGGCAAAGCTCTAAGGATGGTAAGCATTTCACTCAATCTCAAGGCCTTTATTAGCTGCATGTAGTGTACCAGGAAGCCTACGTGTGGAATTAGAGTCGTGTTTAAAATGGCTTTGGTTCTGTCACCGGGAGCAAGTCACATTGCAATTCTTTGAGCCCCAATTTCCTCATCTATAAAATGTGAAATGATAAAAACAAAGTATGTCATGATGAATAAAGAGCAAACCTCAGAGTCATGAAGACATGACTTCAGGTATGTGTGCCCCTGACATAGATGACTATGCCACACTAGAGAAATCAAACTCCTAAGACCTCTAGGGAACTCTCTAAAACTCTGCATTTCAGAATGATTACCTAATTGCATTGAAGATAAGTTTCCTCTCTGAGAACTCCCCATACTGATTAAATCAAAGAAACAAACAATAACAATAGGTAGAATGTATATTTTACTTTAAAGTTTGCAAAGTAAACATTTGCTCTGCATACCAATCATGTGAGGTAGGTGCTAATATCATCCCTTTTTACACTGAGGAAATTGAGAGTAAAAAAGATTAACAACTTGCCCAATGTCATGCAACTCATAAATGAATAAGTGTCTGAGGCAGAATTCAATCTCAGGTCTTCCTTATTCCTAAATCCAGTACTCTATGCACTAACCCACCTAACTTTATTTGATCAATGGTTAGCTATACCATATGTACATACATACATACATACATACATATATATATATATATATATATATATATATATATGTGCACAGGGAACTCAGTACATGCTTGCAATTATTAATTTCATTATTACATGCATAAAATAGGATCATAAATTTAGAGCAGGAAGGAGACATAAGTCATTGAATTCAACCCGTACATTTTTTCAGATGAAGAAACTAGGGTGCAAAGAGTTAAGGAGACATGCTCAAAGTTACACAGGCAGCAAAGAGCAAAGCTGAGATTCAACCCATTTTCTGACTCCAAAGACTGTGAGGATACAGATGCTGCACAATTTGAAATTCTCATAGGGCTCAGCTGTCTTCCTATGACGTCAATTAAAATCAAACTTTGGAGTTCTCTTATAACCTTGCATTGCTGAGATGAGCCCAGTCTATCAAAGTCAGTCATCAGAGATACAATGCGTCTGTAATTGTATACAATATCCTCGTGGTTCTGCTCCCCTCACTCAGCATCAGTTTACATAAGTCTCTCCAGGTAATTATAAATTCTGTCTACTCCTCATTTCTTATAGCACCATAGTATTCCATTATATTCATATGCAACAACTTCTTTTGCCATTCCCCAGTTGATGGGAATTCTCTTGATTTTCAATTCTTTGCCAAAACAAAAAGAGCCATTGTCAATATTTTAGTATATACATGTCCTTTTCCCACTTGTGTGATCTCTTTGGGATACAGTCCCAGAAGTGATATTGCTGGGTCAAAGGGTATGCACATTTTTATAGCCCTGGGATCATCTCAGAAATGCAAGGTTATAAGACAACTCCAAAGAACTCATGAAGAAAAAGGCTATCTACATCCAGAAAAAGATTTACAGAGCCTGAATGCAGATTGAAGCAAACTTCTTGCTTTCTGTCCTTTGTGTTTTGTTCCTTCTTTCTTGTTCATTCCATTGGTTATAATCCTTCTTTATGACACGACTAATGTTTAATATGAAGGTATTTGTATAACCTATTTTGGATTGCATGATGCCATTAGGGAGGAAGGGGAGAAGAAAGAGGGAGGGGGAGAAAATTTGGAACTCAAAAGCTTGTGGAACTGAATGTTGTAAACTAAAAGTAAATTAATTAATTAAAAACATCAAACTTAAGGGAAATAGAAGAAAAATAAGATAAAATAATTTAAAAAAACAAGATATAACATTCCCCACCCCCTTTTCTTTTGTATCTTTTCAATTGTTACTTTCTCAGAGAGGTAGAAAACTACATTCACAGAAAAGATCAGTATGCATTTCACAATAGAACCCCTCCAAACCAAAAGTCTATTTCTTTTTAGCTATATGGTGTTCAATTAACATTCCAGGAGAAGGTCAAATGAGGAGAAAAAAGAAAAGAAAAACCTAGGGAAATAGATTCAAAATATTGGTGAAGGTCCACAATTTCGCATCTCTGGTTTCAGTAGACTTCCTTAAATTAAAGGGGGAAGAGAAACACACTCATATTGGGAGAAATTAAGATCATTGAGAAAGATAGTTGACTTGACTCTGCATATCCTTCTGATTTAAGAGTGTTAGGGACTGTGCAGGAGAGGGGATGAGAAGTCTTCATTTTAGAGTATTGTCAGTTCTGCTTTTCTATCTCATATGTTCTGCTCAGAGGTAATTGGAAATATCAAGAAAATTGTATGCTCATGTGTTTATATACAAATGCATATATATGTATATGTGTGCACATGCATATATGTGGGTAAGTATATATACATTATAAATCTGAAATAAATACATAATATATTAACTGGACATTTCAACTTCTCCATTTTCATTTTTGTCATCAGCTGTGAGAGGATGCCTTTTTAAAATTCCTTAGCCACAACTGCCCACATGCACTTTAGAGTGGTTTAATAGCCTGGGTTACAAACACACAAATTAGACTCCTGTTTCCTTGAAGCCCTGGCTGCAAATTAGAACTTGACCGCAGTAAATAGGAGAGATCGAGTTTCTCACTTAGCTGTTCAACTTCAACAAATTTCTGTCCTAAAGCAACCAGGGAAAAAATAACAATATAGTCAGCCCTGACTCAGTAACCATTTTTAGAAATGAACTAGCTGCAAATTTTAATTAGTTTTACATGCACAACTACTAGCTATTGCTTTGATGACTCCAGTTGCCTGGTGCTGTTGAGCACCGATGGGCATAGACTATTATGTCCAGGCATAAAACAATGTGCTCTCTCCAGGCAGCATAAAGGAGTCATTACCTGTGGGCCACCAGGGCTCCACTGGAAACAATGACTTGTTTATAGATAGAGAAGAACATCAATGGGCATGTGCTTATGTGTCCACAGCCAGGTCCCATAGTCAACTCCCTCAAACCTCTCTGTCTCTGTCTACCTGTCTGTGTGTCTCTCCATCTCTTTTTCTCCGTTTGTCATAGTTATACATATGCATTTATGTGTGTCTTTGGATGTGGGCATACACACACACACACACACACACACACATACAAAAATCTACATAAAATAAAACGGAATAGTACCATAAACAAAAATCATGAGTAAATTAGTTGAAATTGCTGTTTGGTAGAATTTTCAAAATTTAAGAACAAAATTCACCACTTTTTCCTTCTAAAGATGATAGTGACTTACAGCTTACATTTTCATGGATTTTAAGGCTTACAGAAGGTTTTTATATTTAAAGTAGCTTATGCAATATAATGCATGAGTACATATAATGTATGAGTATATATAATAATAAAAACAAAATTTCATTTACAACCAGTTTGTCAGTGCATTATCTCTTAGCAAGTGAATTATTATCTAAATAAAAGTGATCCTGTCACATGTAATTTGTTTCCTGCACAGTGTCCATCACTTGAAATTCAAACATTAATTAGGCCTCTACCGTATGCACAGGCATATTATTAGATGCCAGGGATGAAAGATAATTTGGATAAGATGTGGTTGTAATTCTCATAAAGCATATATACTAGTTAGGGGGTAAAATGTAATCACAAATAACTAAAATAAATCATATTTCTGAGGTTCTGTGAAATAAACTTTATAAAATATTTGAACATAATCTCCTTGTTACCAGTGGTAGCAATTGATAGAGATCCAAAGTGGCTGATTGGAACTCAATGAAGTGAAGGCTTTTGTTGTCCAAGGGTAGAATGGGTTGTGGGGTGGAGAGGTGTATTAAATTCATTACTGGAAGTCTTCAGGAAAAAAGTTATATACTTGTGTCCAGGGCAGAGTATATTGTTATTCAGGTGACATTTGAATTAGCCTTGGATTTTCCATTAATTAAACAAGCTTTATTAAGTACTTACCGTATGCAAGTGGTTACTTTGCTAGGTTCTGGGTATACAAAGACAAAAATGAAAATTCCCTCTTTTCAAGAGGGACTTATTTTGTGTTGGAGGTAGTGGAGAGGTGAAGGAAGAGAACATATAGACAAAGAAAAACAAAATACATAGGAATTTTAAAAATACAAATGCCTAAATTGTCCACTACCAAATCAAGGAGAATAGAATTTGTATCATTTTAACCAACAAATTCTATTGAAAGTAACACATTGGGGAATCTCAAGCTTGCCTTAGGGATTTAGACTGCAGAGAAGGTAATGCTTAGACTCAGCTATACTCTCAGTAGTACCTGAAAGTCAGTGATCTATGCCAGTGTGACTCTGCACCTACCTACCAGAACTTGGCTTTAAATCCACATTCATCGTGTACTCTTGTCTTCTTTTGAGTATTGCATAATTTTAATGTGTATTGACATGTCATGAGACCATGGCATAATGGAATTCAACAATTTCTTTTGTGTTAGGCACACTTATTGGATATACATTACGCACTTTCACATGCTGTATATGAAATAATGAATAAGTAAATAAGAGATCAAGATATCATCTAGGTCAATACTGCATTTTACTGATCAAGAAGCTAAGGTATAGGGAAGACAAGGGATTTGCCTGAGGTTATTAAATAGCAAATTAGACTCTGAACTTATGTCTCTTCACTCTAAATCTATTGTCCATGGAATCACTTAGCTAATAAACAGGCCTGTGTAATCCTTGTTGAGTGCCATCCTCTTAGCTACTCTATTTGCTCCCAGAGAAGTTTCATTGGATTTCTTTTTTTTTTTCTTTAACGTGTGCACTTTTATTTGAACTGGTCTTAAGTCAATATACAGGTAAAGCTCCTCCCCTCCTCCAAGTACTGGCACCAATCTCAAAATTTGCAGGGAGTTTCTGAAAGTCCTCATTCACATCTATGTTGGGGCAGGGAGGAAATTTAGAGGGCCATTCAACATGGCTGACAATTTAAAAAAAAAAAGGAACAAGTATTAAGGCAGAAGATACAAAAAGTTTTTTTTAAAGGATTATATAATTTACATTTAAAGCAATACTAGTACCTTCCCCCCATCCCCCTCCCCATCTGGATCTCTGTTATATCCCTCCTTTGCTCTAGCAGAGGACAGCCTTCACAGAGGCTCGTAACTCTGTAACAAGGAATTATACGACATTTGGAATGACTATTAAAAAAAAAAAAACATGTACAATCAGAGTCCTGAAGACACACTGTAGAACTTTGGGGATGGTTTGCCTCCAACCTACTTAGACTGCTCATGACCTTCACCGTTACAGTTTTTAAATCCTGAGTCAAGTGCCAAAAAAAAAAAAAAATAACAAAAACAAAAACAAATAAAGCTATGCCAATCTCATCTCTTTCTTTGGGCAATTATCATGTCATCTCGTCACACCCTTTGACAAAAAACAAAAAACAAAAAAAAAATAAAAAAAACACAAACAGTCCATTTAGAAGCATTTGCGGTGGACAATGGAGGGCCCAGATTCATCATATTCCTGCTTGCTGATCCACATCTGCTGGAAGGTGGAAAAAGACGCCAGGATGGAGCCTCCAATCCAGACAGAGTATGTGCACTCCAGTGGGGAAATGATCTTGATTTTCATTGTGCTGGGAGTTAGGGCTGTAATCTCCTTCTGCATCCAGTCAGCAATACCAGGGTACATGGTGGTACCACCTGACAATACAGTGTTGGCATACAAATCCTTACGGATGTCAACATCACACTTCATGATTGAGTTGAAGGTAGTTTCGTGGATTCCACAGGATTCCACATCTAAGAAAGATGGCTGGAAGAGAGCTTCTGGGCATCAGAACCTCTCGTTGCCAATAGTGATAACCTGACCATCAGGGAGCTCATAGCTCTTTTCCAGAGAGGAGCTGGATGCAGCAGTGGCCATCTCCTGCTCAAAGTCTAGGGCGACATATCACAGCTTCTCCTTGATGTCACGCACGATTTCCCTCTCAGCTGTGGTGGTGAAACTGTAACCTCTCTCGGTCAGGATCTTCATGAGGTAGTCTGTCAGATCACGGCCAGCCAGATCCAGACGGAGGATGGCATGGGGAAGGGCATAACCTTCACAGATGGGCACAGTGTGGGTTACACCATCACCGGAGTCAATCACAATACCAGTGGTACGACCAGAGGCATACAGAGACAGCACAGCCTGGATGGCAACATACATGGCTGGGGTATTGAAGGTCTCAAACATAATCTGAGTCATCTTTTCTCTGTTGGCCTTGGAGTTCAGGGGGGCTTCTGTGAGCAGCACAGGGTGCTCTTCAGGGGCCACACGGAGCTCATTGTAGAAAGTATGATGCCAGATGTTCTCCATGTCATCCCAGTTGGTGACAATACCATGTTCAATGGGGTACTTCAAGGTGAGAATACCTCTCTTGCTCTGGCCTCATCCCCCACATAGCTGTCTTTCTGGCCCATACCCACCATCACACCCTGATGTCTGGGGCGCCCAACAATGGAAGGGAAGACAGCCCGAGGGGCATCATCTCCTGCAAAGCCAGCTTTGCACATTCCAGAGCCATTGTCAACAAGGAGAGCAGCAATATCATCATCCATGGTGAACTTTGAAGTGGCAAGTTCAAACCCTTAAGAGAGAGAGGAGGTGGTACAGCACCTGGAGGCAGGGGGGAGGCAAGTGCATGCTGGGTGGAAGAGCTCACAGCTCTCACTGAATTTCTCTAGGTGTAAAGTTTATTGAGGACCTCCTCAGTCCTTTATGCTCATTTTTTCTTATTTAGATAAAAGGCTCTTGAGAATAACCTAGTGGGAAATGCACTGTCATCTGTTTTTTTTCTACACCATGTATAGCTAAGACTGGCCCTACCACTGAGATGATTTCTCCTTGGACAAATGTGCCACCTTTGAAAAATCCCTTCAGCTCTCTGGATCTCCATTCATTTCCTTTCTTCAAGTCTCTCCTCTATGCATTTTATCTTCCACCCTGGATTTCCTGAAATAGATACCCATGTCAGTCCAGTCCTGGGTGAATCAAAGCATCAAAGTAAACATTAAAAGAATTGATAATAGGAAGATCAAATCAAATAATTAAGTGTATCTTGTAGAAGGGAGGCTGGAAGGCAGTAACATTAGAGAGTCTGTTTTATTTCACATGCTTTTATGGGGCTTTCATGCAAGCAATAATTCCAAACAACATGTTAACATTCTGTTTCATGGAGCAATATGGTGACAGCATCAAAACACATCCCCTAACACAGTAACAGAATCTCTAGCCATTCATTTACTTGTTCAGATAGAAATAACAAAAATAATATTGCTTCATGATAAATGGCCTTTTCTAGCTTTTCCGATCCTCTGTACCTGATGCTCATCTCTCTTCTCATGCTTGCATGTTTCCTTTCTGTGGTATTACAAGAAACAGGTTTGATCAATGGAACTATATGCGTGTACAAAGTAGACTTTGAGAAGAGTAAATATGCAAGTCTCTCATTTCCACTGTTTCTTAAAATTCACAGCTTTCTAACAAGGGATTCCTTGTTTCTTTTCTTCCCTTTTTTAAAAAAAAATTAGATCTAACTTTTTCCTGCTCTTCTCTGTCTCTCTAAAGTGAGAGAAATCACTAACATCCTTAATTGGACATCATCTTTATTTCTCCCTTCAGAAGTGTCATTCCACTACTGTGAAGCTGATCAGCATCCATCACAAATTTCCTTTCAAGCTGAAAAATATACATAGCAAGTTTTGAATTTAGGGAACTTTTCTATTATTATTAAGTTTCGTCAATTGTCAGCATCCATATTTCATTCCGATGATGAATAGAGGCATCACATTTCAGCATTAAAATGTAGTTAGGATTGTAATGAGCATCATTAGGAACCATAATGGGAATCAGGACTGGATCTCATTTAAATCTGGGTGGGTTGCTTTTTTCTTTATAACTTTATTTGTTTTCATATTAATTTATTTTTTCTTGATGCTATCAGGTAGGTGGGAATATAGAAACATTATATTTCTTATTTTTCAAATGTCAGACCACATTTTTCTTTGAAAAATATTCTATGACTCAAATTCTGCCTCACTTGTCAAGTCCTAGATTCACTGTTCTTTTGGTGCATATAGTAACAATCCATGTAAACATATTCTTTGCTTTTAAATCCTATCCTAAGTTCAACTCTAAGGTCTTACCAAATATACTTTTAAAATGAACTTGAGTTTTCCTGAAACATAAATCTGATTATATACAGTTATTTAAAATAGAAATGAAAAGGCAAGCTGCTTTGAGAGCAGCCCCAAACTAACAACATTAACAAATGGGAAGTTTTTGTACTCTCAGAGTGGCCAGTATCTTTGTTTGCAGAAGCATGCACCCCTTGATACTCCTTAATCTATTGTACCATGGATATGGGGGCCCTCTGATTTTACCTAAAATGTAGCCATATTTAGTTACTGATTAAATATAGATTAAGAACCATGTTCTCAAGCTATTCATTTTGAAGTTTTAATAAATCTTGTCAGTGAACTTTAAATTTTTCTTAAGTTATTAAAAAAGAAGCCAATCTGTAAAAGAAAAAAAAAGATTTCTCCATTTCCTATCTACCCACACTGGAGAACCTTCCCACATGTGCCTTTTGGAAAATTATTTTTTTCATTTCCTTAAAATGTGCACAGTATGTCATATAAATGTCAAATTGATCAGAAAGATTCATGAAGGGGGTGGAAAGTTAGGAATACCTTTTGGTGTCAAGCATCTCTTTGACTCATCACCCTTACAAGAAAGCACTAAAGTTCTCAAAGACATATATTGAATATTCTATGTATAAATCCCAGATCTTGGGAAACTAGAATTCAATGTTAAGGGGTAAAAGATGGGAATTGCCAAATAAATTATCAGACCAAATCTATATTCCCAATTCTGCTGCTTTCCTGCAGATAGGCAAGTGGAAACTAAAGGCTGAGTAAGTTCAAAATGGAAATTAGACACATAGGTGAAAAAGTCACAGGCAAAGTAAGAGATCACAGCAATAAAAGTGATCCACATTCCCACTCAGAGTCTTGAATCGTTTGAAGAATCAAGCTAACATTTTGAGATGAGGAAAGAGAGAGAGAGAGACAGAGAGACCGAGACAGAGACAGAGACAGAGAGAGTTTTCAGATGAGAGATAGAAGAAAGAGATAGAGACAGAGATAGAGAGAACAAGAAATGAAGGTTTGTAGATTTGAAGTCGGTTTGACCCATTCCTTTTTTCTGTTTCTGGACACAAATAGCACTTATCAGGTAAGCAAACTTTGCTGAAAACCTGTAACTAACCATAAAAAATAAATAGCACTTTAAAAAAATCCTCACCAATGGCAATTTGGGAATTACTATGATTTTCAAAGGACTTTAATAGTTATTATCTCTGGCATTTCAATGGAATGTTCTCCTAAGTATAGTGCTCAGAAAAAAAATGTGCCTTACTAAAAATATCCATGCACCGTTAACTAGCACATTTAGATGAAGCCTGAGTAAAAGAATTTTAGATGTGGTAAAGTCGATCTCTGTGTTTAAAATTGAGTCTACTAATCTTTGAACTACAATTGGTATTTGCCTGCCACCGGCTGACTTGAGTCTTTATTTTCTCAGAGTGCAACAGCTATGCATAATTCCATTTTCCAAGAGACTGACCAACATTACCCCCCTATTGCCATCCTCTCCAATATCTTTCAACACTGAACAATGCAGCAAGCACACATCTTAGGAACAATGGTTTCATTTCCTGTTTGAATCAATGCTTTCTTCTTAGACTCTTAAATATCCAGCATGTGACACATCCACAGGTGATATTAACCAGAAAGGAAAGTGGCTCACTTTAGTTATTTTTATGCATGTATTCTCAGGGCTCATTATTCTATGTATGGAGATTTTTCACTGAATACTTGATGCATCGATTAGGAAAGTAAGATGCAATAAAAATTGTGGGTACAAGGCTGACATAATCCAAGCAGTTAGTGCTTTATTTTGTGTATGTGTGTGCTAGAAACAATTCTATATTTGCACTAATTTAAAAATGGGGGAGGGGGAGTAGTATTTCAATCTATTTCATGACAATTTGAGATTCCATTGTACTGTGGATTGAGTATCAGCCTTGTAGTCAGGAAGAACTTGTTTTTGATATATTCTAGCTGTGTTACTATACATACATCACTTAGCTTTCTACTACCCTAGACAATGCTATTAGAGAGGAAAGGTAGTTAATTTGAAAGAGCATTGGATGCTAAATCAGATGACTTTTGTGCTAACTCCAGCCCCATTATTTACTCTGTGTGAACTTAAACAAGTAACTTACAATTTTCTCATGATGAAATGAGGGAGGTGGCATAGGTAACCTCCAAAGTGCCTTCCAGTTATACCACATATATGACATCATCCTATGACTGAAATACAAAGCAAAATGCTAATCTGTATCAGTAGAGAGAATTTCCATAATGGAAGTGCCCTGCACTTATGCAAGTGCAACTTCAGACCCACAGTAAATTATCATCAATTTTCTCCTTGGCTCTGAGATGCCTGGCTCTGAGCCATGGCACACTGTCCTCCCCTCACCTCTGCCCCCCCCCCCAAAAAAAAGAAACTGAGTTTAACTTGAAATGGAAGAGCTCACAATGAGCACAAGCAAGGTTGCAACACGTTATGAACAAGAAACTAGAAGAGAGAATTAGAAGAAAAAGGATATTCAAGTAATTATTGAGAGAAAAAAGTTGTGCCAGTAATGTAGACAGAATGAGAGGCAACTTATGAATGTCATATACAATCTTTTGATAAATCAAGAGAAACCAGAGAATATCTTCAGAATGTTGGGATGACCTCTTGAGGTGACTTATAGGAGGATTTGATTAACTGTCTCAGGGATGGGCAGACCCAGATGGGATGGGTTCTGCCTCTTTATAGAGTATCCCATTGTCAGTGAGATCACTAACACATTGCATTATCAATATATTCATGTCCTCCACCCTTTTAGGAATTTGTGTTTTCAAGCTCTAAATTTAATTAAATTGATTTTTGCTTACAATGTTGTTTTTTCTCCTGAATTTTGAAGTTGTGTCCTCTGTGTCTCTCATTTTTGTGGTGTGGTCCTCTGCCCCAAACTACTTCTGTTCTATATTTTTGATATAAAAATAAAATATAAAAAAAATTAAAAGTGAGGTCAAGTCCCAGAAGTGCCCCGATTACAGATAGAATGAAAAAACTATAGAAAATATGGAGATAATAAATTTATGTTTAGCAGCATAGATTCTCAGTTGTGATGTTATAATACCTAGCATTTATGCAGCCATGTAAAGCTTACATATTATTTCCTATCTAAAATAGATGCTATTGGTTGCCTCGTTTTATAGATGGGGAAAGTGGGACTGAGAAAAGTTTGCCTTGAGTCACACAAGTTGTAATTATTTGAGGCAAACCTTAATTTTAATTAAGATCTTCCTGACTTCAAGTCCAGCATCTGATTAACTTACTCCTTAAATGAGGTGTGAGGTATTCATTAAAAAAATCATAATAATACCAAGGGAAGAGGAGGTAGGATGGTAAAAGGGAGAAGAGGAAAAGAGGAATCTGGTAGTAGATAATCCAGCTTCATGGCATGAGGAGAAATGTATTATTGTTATAGAAATAGTCACAGGGCCAGGGTTCACCTTGTACAGCGCTATACATAGGCTACTCAGTATAAACTCTAGGTTCTCTTTGAAATCTCACACAATGTTTTATCATCTTATCCCACAATCACTGATATAAGCCTCTCCTTCCCTCTGACACCTCTATATTCCAACACATGGAACAGTAATTAAGCCTAGGATTTTATGTTTTGCATAATATGGTGAAATTTCTTGCTATTCACTCCTCTAAAACTCTGAAAACACTGAAAATGAATCATCAGTTATTTTTATATTGGTAAAAGGAAGAGTTGCATTGAGAACTTTTTTTAGGTAATTATTGAAAAGCATGCTTACTTTAATAGTACTGCAATATCATCATTGTAAACTGCAAGGTCTCCAAATTTCCTCATCTTTATAGAGTCCATGGCTACATCTCAGTAAATAAGTGCAGTAGGTGCTTAATAACGGTTTATTGAAATAAACTGAAATCATCCAAAAATGATCAACCAATGCATCTGGGAAGTTTCCACTTTGTTTTAATATTTCATATTAAATGTAATGTAATGTAATGCTCAAGATATTTATCTCATTTCATATAAACCATTGATGACACCGTTTTTTCCCACTTCTTATACACAAATAAGAATTGGTAAAAATGTTGCACCTTAAATGTCAAATATAAAAATAATGGTTTCATTCATATAACACCTGCTACGTTCCAGGCACTGTGCTGAGTGCTTTACAATTATTATCTCATTTGATCCTCACCATGAACCTGGAGTGGGAATATCAGGTGGGGGAGGTATTCATCACCCCCATTTTGCAGCTGAGGAAACAGGCAGACAGGTACTCACTAACCTCCCCATAGCTAGCTAGCAAGACACAGTTAATAAGTGACTGGTACCCTATTTGAGCTCAGCACCCACTGAGTATAGACCTAGGTGCCATCTAGGTTCCCACTGAAATTTAGAGGACCCCACTCTCCAGTTCCAGTTGGGAAGCTCCTTCTTTCCTTCCTTCCTTCCTTCCTTCCTTCCTTCCTTCCTTCCTTCCTTCCTTCATTCCTTCTTTCCTTCCTTCCTTGTTTCCTTCCTTCCTTCCTTCCTTCCTTCCTTCCTCCTTCTCGCCTTCATTTCTCTCTCTCCCTTCTCTAATTCTCTCCATAGGGAATCATACCTTATCTGTGGGTGCTCTATCCAAAGGAATATAAATTTTGATTGCTGAAATATTGCAAAATATGTTTGGATTTATGACTAAATTTCCTTTAAGGACCATACTTTAAACCCAAATCACTATGGCTTTCATTGATTGACCCATAATAGGTACGAGCTCAAGCCTCAGTTGGTCATTGTTTGTTTGGGTCTTGAGTACTCAGACTAATTGTAAATAAAAATTGTTTCTGTTTTGGCCAGAAACCCTAAGGATCTTCCCTTCCCAGGTTGGGGATTTTTTTTGGGAGGGAGGGGGATTAGGTAAAAGAGGCCGTTCTTTGCTTCATTTGTTACCTAGTCTTAATCATGGACTGGGTGGTGCCTCAGTCAAACTGAGACCTGGAAAAAAACCTTAGCTTAAAAAGGCCAAGGTCTCCCACTGCATCTGGGGCCATCTCCACTCTTTCTAATCTATATTTTGCCACTGAACCTAGATGACTCTTGAGGAAAAAGTGGGGCTGATGACTTTGCACAGCCCTGTCTCATTTAAATCCACTTCATTTTAAAGTCAAGACATCTCCTTCCTGATAGCACTGTCTTCTTTGAGAATGAAGGAGAAACAACAACAATTTGATGTTTCAACTAATCAGTCTGTAAACATTTGTTAGGTTCCTATCCACACTGTGTGAAGCACTGGGGATACAAAAATAGGCAAAAAAGAGTCCATGACCTCAAGGAACTCAGAATCTAAAAAGGGACACAAAAAGTAAGCAAATATGCTCTAATGAACTATATACACAAAAACTGGAAATAATCAAAAGAGGGAAGGCACTATAATTAAATGTGTTTGGGAAAAGTTTCCTTTATAAAATGGGAATTTATCTGGGACTTGAAGAAAGATGGAGAAGCCAATAGCTACAGGTGAGGAGGGAGAGTATATATACTAGGCATGTGGGAGAACCAGAGAAAATGCCAAGTGAAGTAATGTCTTACTGGAAGAACAGCAAGGCGTTCAGTATCACTTTATTTGTTGAACAAAGTTCACATATTAAAAACATCAATAGTTAAATTAAAATGTGTTGGTAACCTAACAATCTTGTATTTTCAGCATTTTTGTCTCCTTTTTTATTGTAAAATTTAAAACAAACATCTGAATATACAAAGAACAAGAGAATTGCATAAGAAATTGAACTAATGCAAATATGATGAACTACATGTGGATCTCAGATTGAAAAAAGTGGTAATAGAATTGTCTTGGGTCTTCTTTTATACTTTTCATTGTGACCTCTGTGTAGTTTTTAATATTTTTTCAATGTTTTTGGGCAAAATTTTTACAACCTCCTAACCTAATTCCACCTCTTTCCAAAAAAGAAGCCACTTTGATGATGATGATAATGACAGTTAACATTAACAAAGCACTTTGTGATTTTCAAAGTGCTTAACATAAGTTAAATCACAAGGTCTTCAAAGTAACCCTTTGAGGTGGGTGTTATTATTAGCCCCATTTTATAGATGAGGAAACTAAGACTTTGAGAAGTTAAATGATTTACCTGTGGTCACACAGATAAAAAAAGATTTCTATCACCTACCTGTCAAGAGGTAGGAGATATGATTTCAAAGTCTAGTCCCTTTCCCACTATTTTGTCATGTTAGATGTGCAAATGGACTGTGTGGGGCAGCAGAAAATTAAGGGTCATTTTGTGCATAAAATTCTTTCACAGGTCACCATAACCCCCCTATGCACTTCTAAAATCAATATCTAATGAATTTTTGTTGATGAAAATTCTCTATACTTAGCTAAATTTCCCCTAAGCTAGCACATGCAATCATTATCTGGCATAAAATTTGAAGTCTTTTGAGCTTGGTATAACCTGCCAGGACTTTTGCTATCTTACCGTGGCGTTTAAAACTCAGGATCCCCACAACATCATGATAAAACATTTAAGCAGGACTTTAGAGAAGGGATTGTACCTATATCTCTTCTCTCCTCTTTCTCCAAAGAAAATCGTTTCCCTTATAGGGGAATTCGCCTTATAAGGAGGTCTACAAGTAATGTTAGAACTACACTAGCTTAGATCTTTAGTATGTTAAGTTCGTCATTTACTGTGGTTAGTATCATAGTTCTATGAGTAGTTGTAGTGACAACCACACTGTTAAACCCAGAATGGTTACTAGCACAGGTTCTTAGATCTGCTTTACTAGGAAAGATAGCTATTTAAGGGGTCAACAATCTTTTTTAATTACATTCAATAGTTCCAGGGGAAAGTCAGTACTCTGAACTTCAGAGAAAATACAAGTAGAGAAATAAAGACCAACATGGCTCTGACTGCCTGAATCAACTAAACACTTTATATACATAGCTGGATTGAGGGAACCTTTACATCTGAGCAGTTGGGGAATTCTGAACGTACAACCACTCAGAGTCTCAAGTAGGGAATCACAGGATCCTTCTCATAAACAAACCTCCAAAGCAAAATACCAACTCAGAGATATACACACTTCTCAGAGTCAGAAGACATCACAACTCTCTGTGACAGTTCCTAAATAGAAATTAGCAAAAGCGTGAAAGCCTTCCTATAAGCAAACCTCACATAAGCCAGATTCCCTTAAAGGGCTCCACATGAGGCCTATTAATGGGCAGGGAAGATCTTAAATCCCATTAACATGACAGTTACTTCTGGTTTATACTTTGAAAGTATGATGGTTCAATTTAGTGCATCATATCTACTGAAGATTCTTGCTGCATCTTATTCTGTCATGGTGGAGGCCATTATGATAAGATAATTCACATTTATGCTACACATGTTTTGTATGTGAAATATCTTCTTTTTGGAGTGGAAGAACAATAAAGCAGGCAGCAATGTCACTGACCTTTTTTTCCCCCTTAAAAATATTCCAGTCTTTTTGTTCTTACCCTGACTCCCTTCTGTAAATTGTAACCAACTAGAAAATGAAATTGCAAGTTACCTGTAAAGTTCCCAGAATAATATGCAATAATTCTGATTAACAGAAAATTTCTGCCTTGTTCACTTATCCCTCTACACTAGCAGAAAATATAAATATATCAAAATGACCTTTAGAAATAATGATTATAAGGAAACCAACCTGAATCCCTTTTAAAAATATGCCTCAGATTTCAGGAAATGTATGTAGGGGAAGTGATCAAATTAATTTACCTATGGCATTCTGCCCAACAGCTTTCCCCTCAAGTGCTTAACTAGAGATACAGCCAACTCTGATGTTAGACAATTTTGTGTTCATTGGTTCAGAAATTAGGACCTTTTACAATATTGAAGGCACACATTAATTCATGTAACATGTGAAAATATTGAATTACACATAAGCCAGGCATTATTAGGTTTGGGGAATTTTTAATTTTTTTAAATTACCATATGAATATGGAAATATCAAGTACTATTTGATAAGCTTGATTTTTACATGTGTTCCTGTCACCTGAGTGGGGGAGATGGAGCAACAGAAAAAGAGGACATTCAAATAGTAAAAAAATCATATATCATTGGAGATGAGAGAAATGTGAAAGGGAACCTCAAGTCCAAGGTCCTCCAATAAAACAATCTAATTAAAAAGCAAATATTTCTTGAATTAAATACTTGTTCTATGCAAAACAAGATGAAGGGTACTGGGGACCAAGACAAAAGAAAAAATTTTCCCTGTCCCCAAGGAGCTTATGTTCTATCCAATTTGAAGAAGGGGAGAAGACTAACAGCTCTGGAGAACAGAAAATATTTCCCAACAAATTGTAGCTTTTCAGGGTAGTCCTAAAACAATCTAAGGACTATACTAAACATAATTGAAGAGGGAATATTTTTCTTTGCTTGAGGGAAAGTATTTGTAAAGCCAAGAAAGCAAGAGATAAACTGCTGGGTGTGCAGAACAGCAAGTAAGAGAGTCCGGCTGGAGCATCAAGTGAATAACGGGGAAATACTATGAAATGCTTGAAAAAGTTAGGCTGGAGCCAATATCACTGATGCAAAGATGAGAAATTAGTACTTTATCTTAAAGGTGACAGGGGGGTGCTGGAGATTCATGAATTAGAGAGTGAAAATGTCAGACAAGTTTTGAGAAGCATTTCGACACTTTCTTTACAATCTCCTTCCTAACTTGAAAGCTCAGCACTAAACAGTATATTCCATACATACTCTTCCCAGATCATGTTTCAGTCGAACTAATACCACCTTATTCCTAGAAGTTATGCATCTCTCAATGAAGCCCCAGAGTGCATTAGTTTTTGAGACTGTTATATCAGTCTTTGATCTGCAATATCTTACCATGCAATGCAAGGTCCATACTAACCCCAACCCTCATCGCCCCAAAATAACAAATTTCCTTTCTCACTTCATTTTGACACTTTAAATTCATCCATTAGGAAATGGAATGAAGGACCAAATATCCTTTAAGTAACAAACTTATCTTTATTTTCATGTCCAGAATAGTAAATGCATAAAATATGTATGTTACTTGGTAAGTGTTTGTGGAATGCACAAATAACTAAGTCTAGAAATAGCTAATTAAAGATCAATAGTTTTGAAACAATTCAGATATTTCTAGGATAAAAGAAAATATTAAAAACGATGGAATATATAATGAAGCAATGCAATGCCAATAGGGAGTAAAAGTGAAAAGAGTTCATGGATTTGAAGCAACATACATTGTTAGAGGAGATGAGGTTTCTTTCTTTTCCCATTTTCCTCCTTATCCCTTCCTGATAAATTTTCTTTCTTTTGCCTAAATATTTAATCTTTTGGTGTAGCTATTGGGGC
The DNA here is from genome assembly GCA_028646515.1 of Pseudochirops corinnae. NCBI lineage: Eukaryota > Metazoa > Chordata > Mammalia > Diprotodontia > Pseudocheiridae > Pseudochirops > Pseudochirops corinnae. Next base: position 64,884,805 of record CM053592.1, read on the forward strand.
TCAGTTTACCCAGTCTTTAGGAGCAAGTTTTAGGAGAGGAATTTCATTTGAAGATTTGGAGGTAATAACAGAGATTTTTTCTTTGTTGTTGCCATTAAAATATTAATGTGTATAAAATACTCCTCATTTTCTGATGAAGGGAATAATGATCTTGCTTATAAGATGGAAATTCTCCTGATTCTTTCATATAATTCCATCAATAGGGATGTTAAGGTTATATAGATTAAGAAGTGATTTAAATGAAAAAATACCCTTAGTTTTGTAGTTTGTGACTTTTGCTTAGTCATATAAATACTTCCGACTAAGCTCTGTAAGTACAAATGGGGGGAGGGACAATCATGGGCACAGAATAAAAGTAAATAATTCCCAAACGCTTTCTGTATTGGAGGCTGATCCACAAAAGAGATATCACCTTTTCTTGGGCCCTTGTTTTTCCTTTTATGGAAGTGCAGATTTTAAACATATGGATACCTAAAGTAATAAAACTCTATCCTCCTCTTTGCCACAGATGCTTGAAAAATTGGATTTCCTCATCCATAATATGAGGTGGGAAGGACATGATTACCAAGGTTCCTTCTTCTTTTATCACTTTACCATAAATGTATCCCTAAAGCAGTTTTCTTTTTCATCAGTTCATACAACAGATCTTTCCATATCTTTCTGAATTATTTACTTATATAATAACCATTCACATTTGCCAATCATTTCTACATTTGTAATTTTAAAAAAGAGTTTTAATGATTTTAATGTTCATGACATGCAGATATGCCAGTGCTGTGGAAGGAGGAATGGTACATAGACAGCCCATGTAATTTATTGGTATAATCATCATCATAATCTTCATTTAATAAGAACATATAGCTATCATTCAAGTTTGCAGAATATTATACATGTGTATATATACATATGCATACTTGCACATACATAAATATGTATGTGTGTATATATACATGTGTGTGTACATGCTCACAATAGTTCTGTGATGTAGGTGATATTACTATTCCCATTGCACAGATAAAGATATTGAACCTGAGAGGTTGAGTTACTCAGGGTCATAGGGTTAAGTGTATGAGTCAGGATTTGAACTCAGGTCTTTCTTACTCCAAGTGCAATGATCAATATATTATATTATCTACACCTCTAAAGTCAAGAACCAAGAGATTTTTTTTTATATTGGGTCACTCCTCTGAAGTGGATTTATGAGAAGACCCAATCAAGATGTTAAAAAAAAGATGAAAAAATGAAAACAGCTTCTGATTTGGTACTGAGTCCCAGGGGACTGATTAAAACAGAGATTCATCAAAATATGTGACCTTGATTTCCAAAGGAACATTTTTATGGAATCCTTTTCAATTAATAATGCATTTGCAAGAGTTGTCAAGTAGTGGCAAAGACAATATTCATATTTATTATCAAGGTTGCCTTCTGCAAGGCTGGTGCATCGTAGCTACCTTGCTCATGCAGGGGAATACGGAATAAGGCCTATCCTGGGCCCAGACACTTCACTTCGAATTCCCCTCTATACAAAGTGACCACTGCAATGGAGACTGCATTTGATATTGGATCTTGCCACATTGACTCTCCCCATATCTATCACAATGGGAATGAAATGGGTGAGGCCATTCAAAAGAAGATCAAGGATACATTTGTCCAATAGGAGGAGCTCTTCGTTGTCAGCAAGATTTTGGGCAGGTACCATGAGAAAGGCTGGATTAAATCAATCTGCCAAAAAAAACTGAGTTATTTGAGGCTAGATGACTTGGATCTCTCCCTTTTTAATTGGCCTACAGGATTTAAGGGTGAGAAGAATTTTTCTCCTCGCTGGATGACAAGGGCAATGTGATTCCGAGTAACACAAGATTTTTAGATACACAGGTGCCCATGGAAGAATTAGTAGGTATAGGACTGGTAGAAGGCACTAGGATCTCCAATTTCAAACACATCCACATTGATAAGATTTTCCCTTAGCTAGGGCTAAACTGCAAACTGGCAGTTAACCAGACTGTGACCCATGCATATCTCAGTTAGGAAAAGTTGATGAAATATTGCTAGTACAAAGGCATTATAGTGAAAGTCTACAGTCCCCTTGGTTCTCCAGATTGGCAATGGGCCAAGTCAAAGGACCTTTTTCTCTTGAATGACCTCAGGATCCAGACTGCTGAAGCAAAGAACCAATAAAAAAAAGAAAACACATATAGTATAGATTCTGATTAGGTTCCATAGCCATGCAAAAGTAGTTATAATCTTTAAGTTGTTGACCCAGTCACAGATTGCTAAGAACTTTAAGGTGTTTGATTTTGAATTGTCTGATGAAGAGATATAGACCATACTCAGTTTAACCTGTGACATTAGTCTATGCCTTGGTCAATGCTGCTTCTCACAAAGATTACTTCTTTGATGCCCCATTTTGAAATTCTGGATAGCTTCTGCCCACTATGCAGATGAGAGTCTCCTGATGCTTCCAGCTATTCTAACTTTATGTGACAAGAGTGTACCATTCTTCTGCATTGCTCTGGTCAACTGTGTCCTTTGCTTTCAAGAACTGGGATCAAGCACTGAAAATCACTGTCGGATCTCAGTTGGACTGACTAAGTCTTAGTTTTCCGGACCCTCCTTTCTGCCCAGCTAAGGCAGGACGACTATCCCTTTCCAGATGGCCCCTGGGAACAAAAATTTTTTCACCAGCAAGTGGTTTTCTTTCTTTTAGTAACAAGATTTCATCTGACATTATGAACCCTAACTTCTTTCTTTAAATTAAAAAAATATTTCCTACAAAAATATAATAATACATTTACAAAATTAACAAGCATGCAAAATTTGTCATGGCTTTGAAGCAAGTTTTTCTCTTACCAGTTTTATTAAGACAATGTTTTTGGCCAAGTAGAAGATGAAGTCTGGGGATATAATGAACAAGGGACTTTGAATATATATTGTCATTTGATTATACCTCTTCCATAGTTCCTTTATAATGCTTGCCTAATGCAAAAGTAGCTGTCAAAGAACATAGCTTTCCTTCAACATATACCTGGGAATCCAATGAAAATTATGTCACCTCCAAAGTAATGACATTTTTTTTTCTTTTTAATTAATTAAATTAATTTATTTTTAGTTTTCAACATTCACTTTCACAACATTTTGAGCTCCAAATATTCTCGCCATGTCTCCTCTCCCCACCACCCCAAGACAGTGGGCATTTTGATTACCCCTTCCCCCAATCTGTCCTCCCTTCTATCACCCCCTTCTTTTATCCCCTCCCCTTCTATTTTACTGTAAATAGGGGCAAGATAGATTTCTATACCTCATTGCATGTGTGTCTTATTTCCCAGTTACATGTAAATAACAATTTTTAACATTTGTTTTCTAAAACTTTGAGTTCTTTTCCTTCTTCCCTCCCCACCCACCTTCATGGAGAAGGCAAGCAATTTGAAGTAAGTTATACATCTATCATGCAAAACACTTCCATAATAGTCATGTTGTGAAAGACTATATTTCCCTCCATCCTATTCCACCCTCTATTCTGTTCTATTCTTTGACCCTGACCCACCTCAGATTGGGAAAACCATTTCAAATCAGCCTTCTTTCTCCATCCTTTACTCCCAAATTGATTCCATTTGAGTGTATCGAAAAATCCATAGCAACATGAGGCAAAATTAGCCTGAATGGAACACAATATTGGTGGTGCGGATGGATTTAGTTCTGCCTCCCTATATTCTAGCCCCTCTGCTGTTCATCATCCCACTCCCCTACTTGCTTCTGTCACTGCCATATGTTTCTCCTGCTCCCACTGTTGCTTCTTCTGCTGAACATTTTCTGCTCACCCAAAGGTATTTGGGTACCTGATGCCTCTATTCTCCATCTTCAATAAGATTACTAATTTCTTCACTTAACTCTCAATAACCATGCTTAGTGCTTTCTTCAAAATGCTTTCAGCCCAAAGAATTCTGACAGTATATTTTTAAACACATATACATATATACATATGTGTATATATGTATGTATATATGTGTGTGTGTATGTGTATGTGTGCATGTATGTGTATATGTGTATATATGCATATATACATACATTATTCACTCATCTGTCTACATACTTTTCCTCATTTCTTTGGGGTAACAGAATCATGCAATTGGTACCTGGAATGGGCATTCTATTGAAACACCAAACTTCTCATGCCTGTGCTTTTTTTTTTTTAATATTGTGAAGGGAGAAACCAAAAGATTATAAGAACAGTAATTCAGAGGCAGAGTAGTTTTAAATGTAGAATCAAGGAACTGGCATTTGGATTAGGGTTTAAACTATGAAAAGCTGGGGGAGGTCTTTTGAAAATACGGTCCTATGTCTTTAAGTGTGAAATTAAATGTCGAAGCAAATTGAGCAAACAATTTCATCCTTTCTGTTTTTGTATTTGTCAACAGCCTGTGTTGGTCCACTTTGGTTAACCTCTCTGAAAGCTATTCTGTGTTCTTTACACCTCTTTCTCCAAATCTAACCTCAGTTTTCACTAATATTCTTCCATTTCATTGAATAACAAGTTAAAACAACTCAAATTCTACCTCAGCTCAAAAAATAGAGACATTGTGAGGCCTACCCGATATAGCATCCTCAAGGCAGGCTCTCCCTTGTAGGAGAAAGAGAACTGGGTGTGTAGCCAAAAGGTCTGGGATCTCCAGGACCCAGGTGGTTGATCTTGGATCAGGGGCTGAACTTCTTTGAACCTGAGTTTTCTCATTTGAAAAATAGGGATAATATTGATATGTTGATACTTTCCCTCACAGAGTTGTCTGGTTCAAATTAGTTGATGTTTATTACTTGCTTTGTGACCCAAAAAAGCCGTATGAAGGTGGGCTATTATACTCTATTTAAATTGCTACTTCATCGGGTATAGATGGACACCCATGCATGCTTTCTTATCTTGTCACTTCTTGTCCATGTTTTCTCCCTCCATCTGCTTTCAATAGTTCAACTGTCCATTACCCTATGCTTCCTTTAGAAAAATATATATTTGTAAAGGACTGTTGAAGTGCTTGACCTGCCCCTAAATATGAGATTTTATAATGAAGGAACATTGAATCTCTTCTGAGCTCTATGGTGTGTGATTTTTGAAGTAAAACCAAGAAAGTAATTTTTATCACATCATGTCTGTTGAATAAAGTTTGTCTCCCTTGGAAATATTTGTTCTCATGAAACCAAGTGCTTTATTTTCTTTTTCTTCAGCTGCCTATTTTCTGAGTACTGATAAAATTAGTGATAGAAGCATCCAGAGCTGGGGAGTTACATACTCACAGTGGTAGTAATGTGCTTTACTTTCAATGAGTAGAAGTGCCAAGTTCTCTATCATTCTCAGATTGGCTAACCTATCAAAAATTCTGCTTCTATCTGGGCAGTGGTGCTACCTTGTTAGAAGAAAAAGTGTGATTAATGTGAATTTACATAAATTACCTCAGAGTCCTCAGCTATTGATCTTGACCCAACTGCTCCCAAACTTGGTCAATTTAAATGTGCCTAATCTTGTGACCTTTGAAAAAAGATTAGGTTTCCCATGAGGATAGTATAGAACATATCAACTATGCATGGTTTTATTCTCACTCTAGGAACAGTAAAAGCAATAAAGCAAATCATAATAAAATGTCTGACATGCAGGTGTGTATCCAGAGCTTCACCTAAACCCAGATAGATGCCAAAAAAGCTGCTAAAAATTTAGGAGCTATACAAAAGCATAATATTGTTTACTTAGTAATCCAACACCTGCTCCTGCTGCAACTAATCAATGGGGTTTAGATAATACAAAATAATTGCTAAATGATGTTCAAGTCATGTCATCTAATAAGATCAGTTGTGAAATTGATACTCAGACATTCAGGATTTGGGGTTAGTTTTAATTCTATTAACCCCAATTTCTCCTTCTGGTTTTATCTTCCTATCATTTCTTATTCTGAGACTTTCCTTTTGATGATGCTCACTCTCATACTTATTCATTTTGTCTTTAAACATCAAATGAGAATCTGTCCAAAGAAAATTATGGACTGCGTCAACCTTGTACTAAGTGTGAAACAAATGTCTTTATTGAGACTTGACCATGAATATGAAGGTGCTATTCTTGAGGGCAACAAATCAGTTTCCTTTCTTGAATGCTGAATTGGATATTTCAAAAATAGTATAATAAAACAATTGCAAATATAGCGTACTTCAACTGAAGTGATACATTTAAGCAACTTCAAAGAAATTGATAGTTTTAGCTGACTATAAAAGCATACTATTCTGACTTTCTTAGCGTAAGGATTATACACTTCTCCTTTATGCCTGTAATAACAAAGCAGATTTTTCTACCAAGTGCCAAGTTTCTAAAAACCCATAATGTTCATATCTCTTAAAAATAAATATTGGTCCTTCAAAAATGAATTCTTCTTAGCAAAAGGATTTTCCAACCACCTTGATCCTTTCTAAATGATATTACCTGCAAGTCAAAGTGACTGATTCTGAAGTTATATCCAGGAATGTAAATGATTCAGGTAATTGTATTAGAAAAGATATGAAACTAAATTTCTTATGAGCTAAAAATTGCAGTGTAGTCATCCTTTTGGAGATCCATTTATTTTCTAGACACAGAAATAGCTAAATTGAAGAAAAACTGGTGAGAAAAACTCCTTTCTCTCTATATTTGAAAAAATCAAGCATTTTGAATTGGGAGAAGGGCGAATCCCTCACAGACTGCATTCTTTACCAAATGTCCATTAAAATCTCCCGACCTCATATGGTTTGTTATTTCAAGGTAACATTTTGGCTGAACAGATTGTTCTGGGAACTTTTTCCCTATTTCTTAACAAACTTATTTCAATAAACATGTTTTTTACTTCTTTATCTCCTTTGCCTAATTACCTTCTGATTTTTACAGAGATCTGTAATGTATAGCTTAATAATATACTCCAGATGTCTCCCATCTGACAGCATTGTTTCAGAAAGTATTACAAACTTAACAGTTCATTGTTGTCTTTTGCCAATATTCTATTAAAAGGCTGTGGCCTAAAGTGAAGGTCTTACTCTTCTATTCTCTCCAACTTATTATGAGAAATCAAGGTAAAAAAATAAAATCAATAAAAAATAAAAAAATATTAGTGTATTTAATAGATATTATTCACTGAATCAGGTAAAATGATTTTTATTGCCAACATTGATAGAATCATGGACTTAGATCATTTTATTATATTATAGGGAATCTAACAAAATAACATGTTTCATTAGATGTAAAAAAAACCAAAGACTTACAAAGAGTAAGTAATATGACCAAGATCAGCAGCAATGTCAATATTAAAATCAAGTTTCTGTGGTCAAATCTGGCTGTCTTTCTGCTGACATGTATAAATGTTACTGTGGTCAAGTGTTAAATGGAACACTCAGTTAAGACATCCCAGTATCAGTGTTCCCTATACATCAACGTGGTACAAATATTCTATGTCTTTCATCTATAAGAGAAATTAGCCTTTCTATGTAATGGACCCTTTCAGCAGTCTGATTAAATCTAGGGAACTCCTTTCAAGGAAAAACAAATAAGGATTACAAAGGAAATATATACACATATGTATGTAGAAACCCATATACATATAGACATGCACATATATATATAAATAATTGTTTGTGTATATGTATATATGTATGTGTGTATATATGTATACACCCATATACATTCATACACACATGTGTGTTGCTATTGTTCTGACTCGTTGTAACCTCATGGACCCTACTGTTCATGCATTTTATCTTTCTTCTTGGCAAAGATACTGCAGTGGTTTGTCATTTCCTTCTCCAAGAGATTAAGTCAAAAAGAGGTTAAGTGTCTTGCCAAGGGTCATACAACTCATAAGTATCTGAGGCCAAAATTGTACTTAGATCTCCCTGGTGCACCACTCTATCCATTGAATCATCTTACTGCATTTTGTTATTCATTCATTTTTCAGTCATGCCTGATTCTTCATGACCCTAGTCGGGGTTTTTGTGGCAAAGATACTGGAGTGTTTTTCCATTTCCTTCTCTAGCTTATTTTACAAGTAAGGAAACTGAGGCCAACAGAGTTAAGTGACTTTCCCATGGTCACCCCATTACTGAGTGTCTGAGGTCAGATTTGAACTCAAGAAGATAAGTCTTCTGACTTGATGCCTAGGCCCAACTTAATCCACTGCACCAGCTCTCGCTTGTTCTCTCTTTCTCTCTCTCTCTTTATTTCTCTCATAGATATCTATCTATACATGCCTTCATATGTGTATATACATATGTTTATATGTATATGTACACATATATGCTGACATATACACACAAAATTTTGGGCAGAAATTTAAGAAACACTCAACTGGAGAGATATTTTATCTTTGATATTGAGGTTAATGGTCATTTTCTTCCCAGTTTCCAAAGACTTTGCTTTACCCTTGAGAGATTTCAAATTTAATGGAAATCATCTCTCTTATTGTACAATTGAATCTTTGCCTGGAGTAAACACCTGAGTTAAAATATGCCCTCAGATATTTGTAGCTATGTGTCTCTGAGTCACTCAGTCACTAAACCTCTGACTGCCTCTGTATTCTCATCTGGAAATGGAGATGATATCTACATAAATCTACATATATATAAATGTCTCATTTTTCCCCATACCTACCTTTTGTAGGGTCTTTCCTGAAGGGTCTCTTTTCTCCCTTCTTTATCACCAATCTATTTGTGAAATCATCTGATTCCATGGATTTGATGATAATTTCAATGCAGATAACTGCAAATCTATATATCTAACCCTAATTTGTATACCATACTTCCTTGCCTCCTATATTAATGATGGTCACTTTTTAGCAATGAACTTAAAATTATTCACACAAGGAATAAGAGGAGCAGTCACCTCCCTGTGAGAAAAAGAAAACAACCCCTATTCAGTCACAGATTATAAATAAATTAATTGATAGATTATGCTAATAATCTTATTTGAATAAATTTGATCAGATCCTCTTTCTAGATTTGAAAACCACTGGACATATTGGGGCTGGGGGATACTGCTACTAATAATAATGATTAATGCAAAAAGGAATGAGATAAAAGGAAAAATATAGACAGCCTTTACCTATTTGACAGTTTTGCCTGGAGCAGCCTCTGCTTCTACTCCTAAGGGAGAGGAAAAAGAAAACAACAACTGATATAGCTAGAAAGCTAACTTTGTAAGAACTTTATGCTAAGCTGTAGTTCTTTAGAAATGATAGTACTGTGTGCCAAACTATAGCAAATGATGCCAAATGAACCTTTTCCAATGGGGCTTATGTTTCCCTCCCCCCCCCAAGACAATTTAGGTCACATTTGGCATCCAGCAAATTTTAGTGAAGCCCTACACTCCTGTGCAGATTGTCAAAGAATGTTACTTGCATAACATTCTGTGAATAAGATACAGAAAATGTTATCTTCCAAGGATAATTTAAATAGAAGATTCCACAACAATTATCCATGAATGTTTAACATATCAGATGGTATAAAGACCACCTCATCCTGTGCAATATGGAGCAATCTGGAGGCAGGTAGTATATGATACAATTATATTATTATTTTTAGTAGACTAAAAAACATTTGCCAAGAATTTGGTTACCTGCCCAAGTAAACTTTTTTTTTTAACTGAATTTCTTTTAAAATTAGTGTTACTAGTATATCAGAACACTTAGACATCTTGGTGATGGAATCCAATGGAGTTTTCTGAAGTGCAATCTTAATTGACCTCCTCTTGATGATGGAGGCATATTTCTAATGATTTTAAAGCAATTGTTTCAGAACAAATGTTGATCTACATATAAATGACTAAATGTGTGAATTCATCAGTGTAGGAAACTCCTTGGACACCTAGTTGCACATTGGATAGAGTACTTGAACTGGAGTTAGGGAGACCTGAGTTCAAATCCAACCTTAAACTATACTACTACACTATACTACTATTCATTATATATATATATATATATATATATTTATAAAGAGTTGGCCTCTGCTCAAAAGTTTTCTATAACTCCCTTCTTTCCACAAGGAAAAAAAGCTTATAATCATGAGTCTGCCATTAAAAGCCTTCCAAAAAATTTTTTATTTTTTCCTATCATTTTCACTTATCTACATTATCACTTTTCAACAAAAGAATTTATCAAAGAAAACACATTTTTAATCTATTTTTTTTCCAATTTGACCTTATTTTATTTTTCTCCAAATATTTTAGATTCCAGACAAAATGAAAATAAACATGAAAACCACTCCCCTTTACATGAGGCATGTAAAAATGCTGATAATTCCTTCTTTGTTGTTCACAGTTATTTAATCATGTTTGACTTGTAGTAGACCATAGTATGCCAATCCCGTCCATGGGGTTTTCTTAACAAAGGTACTGGAGTGGTTTGTCATTTACTTCTCCAGTGAATTAAGGGAAGTAAAAGTTAAGTGACTTGTCCAGTGTCACACAGATAGTAAATATATCTGAGGTGAGACGTGAACTCAGTAGTTGCTACAATGCACAGAGCACTGGACTTGAAATTTGGAGACTAATCATTATGAGTTCAAATCTGACCTCAGAATCTACTGACTGTATAGCCCTGGACAAGTCACTTTACGCTGTTTGCCTCAGTTCCCCATGTGTAAGAATGGCAAACCACACCAGTATCTTTGTGAGGAACACTCAAAAATGGAATCACAAAGAATTGGACATAACTGAAAAGCAACTTTCTTACTCCAGGCCGAGTGCTCTATCTGCTGAGCAATTTAACTCCTCAAAACATTGCTTATAGCCACCTGAAATATACACACACACACACACACACACACACAAAGACACACACACTCATAAATATATATGTATATATATATATATGCCCACACACATATATACATACCCAATAAATGTATATAGGCATTATTTTTCATTAGTTACTTACATATTTATAATGTTTCCTATTAGTTAGACATTTCATATGATCCAGAACTATGACATGTAATTTTTAATGTACTTCAGCATAACATTCTTTATATCATTTTAATCTTTCAATATTTGGTACTTAACATAGTATGTGAAACTTGGTGAATATGTTATAATTTTTCAGAACTTTATAAATATTTCTTCAATGAAGTAATTTTGAATAAGTACATCTCCAAGATTCCTGAATGAGACACTTTAGTTTCAAAGATGTCATGAGAATGTCTTCCATTATATATAAAATAGCTAAGATTAAAGCAAGAGGAGGTGAAAGGTTATTTTCTTTTATTCAAGTGGACTTGTTTGAAATTACTTCCCACCAAATGGGAAGACTTCAGCTTCTCCTCTGTCATTTCTTGCACTTTGTTGGCCAAGCTAGCAAAATCAGGACAGCAAAGGCAATAGAAAATATTGTAGATCTTGTTTTATCAAAATATCCATTTTCCTCCACTTCCTCCCTTTACAGCTCCCTCAACCCCATTTTAGATGCTATGCTTGTAGTTCCTTGTGCATTGGTATTTTGATGGACTTAAAATGATATTGTCTACTGTTCATCTCTTTTTATTATCTGAAATTGTGATTTTGGTGATAGAGCTGAGCAGATATGTGTTCTTCAATAATGTCTGACTCAGATATTTTCTAATATCTTCTGTGTTTTCATGTGTCTTAAATAATTGTTTTGTTCTTTTTGTAGAAATAAATACATATAAAGGGATATTTCTATTCATTAATATGTTTGTAATTTATTTGAGTTTCCTTTCTAACCTTTTCCTTTATCTTGTTCATGTCAATGGAATGTCAATTCTAAGGGACAAAAGTGTTAAAGTATAATTTAGCAAAAGTACAATGAATTTAGCAAAAGTACAATGAATTTACCAAAAGTACAATGAAAAGTACAAAAGAATCTCTCCTCCACCCCTTTGTAATTATCCAAGTTTTAGTAGCAGTTTTTTTTATTTTACGTCTTACTCTCAAAGAGGACAATGACATAAGGGAGGGGATGCCATGACATGCAAGTGAATTGGATTTAAGGGCTGTGCAAAGTCACCAGCCTCACTTTCTCCTCCAGAGCCATCTGGGTCCAGCAACGAGATATAGATCAACATGAATGGAGACGACCCTGGATGCAGTGGGAGATCTTGGCCTTTTTAAGCTAAATTTTAGTAGCAGTAATTTTAGTGAATAGGCTGGAAGTTGGAACTAAAAAATCATAGATGACCTTGACAGTACAGGATAGGAGTGAGTCTAGGGAATCAATTGAACCTAAGAATTCAAAGAAACCAGAAATCAAGATGTCACAATGCTTTTGTTTCTGCTCAACAAGCAGGGGTCAAGAAGTACTCAAAAAGAAGTCAAGGTAGGGCTGTCAGTAGAAAGGGAAATGGAAGAGAATTGTAATCCTCAAGAACTAGGTAAACCATCAAACCATCTGATTATTTCAATTTTGCAGCTATCAGAAATCAAAATCAATTCATGGGTCAAAAACAAAGAAGGCAACCAAAAAATCACAAGTACACATAAACTAAAGGTCAAGACCATGCAGGCAACATAGTAGAAACAGTGAATGTTTTTAATTGAGGCAATTTCTTTCTGAGACAAGTAGACACTTGAACACTTCTAATTTCAGTCATAATGAAAAGTTGGTTTCCTAAGGCACAGTCAATCCTTAGCCTTGAAGAGGGAATTGATAAGACCCATCAGGAGTACTGAAAGTAAGCTGTATCTAGGAGCATGTGGTAAAAAATAAAAGCAGATCCTAATGCTCACACATAGTCGAGTCCTGCTCAAAGAGAACAGCTGTCTGCTGTTTCCCTGTTAACTGTTTTACATAGTCACTGTTGAGAAGCAATCGCTAAAAAAAGGAAAGGGAAAAAAAAGTAGCTTGCTTTTATAAAGCCTTTCAAATGATTTCAGACTTCGAATAAAAGTTTCCTATTTTGTCCTTACTTTATTGGAATGCTAGGTAGAAAAGAACAATCTCTTTACCCCCAAGTTTACCAAAATAAAAATCCTTTGACAAAATTGGTACCACTGTACTATCCTACTTACTCACTGAGGATTCCAGATTCCCCACTTTCTGATGCCCCTCCCCCATCTTACAGTTCCATCCTGCACTCTACCCAAAAACCTACCTATACACCAATATATGGCCATCCGTGACTTGCTGCTTTCCTTAAACTAGTTCTTTCTCTTGAATATAGGACACATTTGTTGTCCATAAACCCGCACTGATATGTGATAATTTCAGTTCAATACAATGGGGTGTTTTAGAATGATGGAGTTCAAATCACCAGTAGAGTAAAATGTTCAACTTGTAAAGGAAAAAAAAAAAATCTACATAAACTTTTATTATTCTTTTTTCTCATTTATGGAAAAATGCTGAAAAAGAGCTTTACACACTGCTAGGATGTAAATATTAGTCATTTGGAATGTATAAAGTAGTTTGAGAATATGAAATGGCATTAAAGATATTTAAATATTATATACACACATTTCTTTTCCTGCTTTAGATTGCCTGTGGGTCTATTTAATACTCATTTTAAAGGAAGATTTTTTTTCTGTTCAAAACTTTAAGAATCCATTGCATTTTTTAGAGTTTAATTTCAAAGTCAACTCCACATTTGTAAAGCAGTTGAATTGGGAAATAGGCTCAACAGTCAAGCCTCTTAGTATTGGTTGCATTGCAGTGTACCACAGAGATGTAATCCTCACAAAAATGCTATTTGATCCCAAGGAGAAAAAAAAATAAAAAGATAATGGATTGCCCCTCTACATGAAACCATAAAACAGAGTTCTGGGTTGCTGCCATTCAAATGAATAGAAACCGGCAGCAATTCTAACACCTATCCAGTTTCAATTTCGTAACATCTGCAGGCATCATTCTGGAAATGGTAAACATTTTAATGATCAGCCCCTGTCCACTTATGCCATTGCTATTGCCAGCATTATCCCCCATTCTTTTGTGAGAAAGGGAAACTAAAAGGTGACAGATTGCTGCAAATGGAAGGAATGGAAATGCCATTTGCATTCATTCCAGCAGCAGAAAACTTGCTACTTTCCCATTCCTTTGTTGTCCTTGAGAGATCTCACTTATAGCTTTGGAAAAATTCAAGAGCCAGCCACTACATTTTGATAATGCAGCTGGAACCCCAAGCATCAGCCCATGAATGGATTCAATAGTGCTAAACAACTTTATAATTACAGTCTATTCCTTTCTTTGCACTTAGAATTGATCCTGATTGGAGGGAGATTAAAGCTGTGCATCAAATGGAAAGTTAGATTTTATAAATATAAGTTTTAATGGTCCAATGCATATATATTCCAATTCAAAAGCTGAACAACCCATTTCTCCATTAAATGTTAATTTAAAATTGCACCAGTTAAAACAGAAAGGGAAGGAAGGGGGACACAGAGGAAGGAGGAGGGAAGGAGGGAGGAAGGAAGGAATTATTAAAAACCTGCACTACCTCAAGAACTATGATAAGTCTGTTGTAAGTATTATCTAATTTGAGTCTCATAACAACCTATAAAGTAGATGTTATTATTATACCCATTTTTAGTTGAAGTAACTGAGGCAGATGAAGATAAAGTAACTAGCCCAGGGTCCTATAGTTAGTAGGTACTTCAGGCTGGATTTGTAGTCAAGTCTTCTAGACATTAGACCAAGTACTGTATCCATTGCATAATTCATTATATAATTCATAGAAGCTCTGTAGCACAATTTTAAACATCATCACAAAATAAATCTATATCTTTGGATTTGATGAATCCATTATCAGTAGAAGTTGTGATCATACTGTCAGTTAGAAAGTGATCTCTGCCAGTTTTACTACTAGGAATTATTTGGTAAATCATGTGCTATTTAAAAAACAAACAAATAATGATTTCACTTTACAATCCAATATTTATGAAGTGGTTACTGGATTAAGGGTCCTCCCTTGACACTAGGGATATAAAGAGAAAAAGAAATAGAAAAAAAAAATCGTTCCTGCCCTTAAGGAACTTAAATTTTCTTAGAGACATACATATATAGAGATAAGTAAATATAACTTGAAATTATAGATTGAAAATTAATTTAAAATTACAATGTGGATTGAAGTGATTCTTAAGGATTTTGCTACTGTACAACATGTAAAAAGAGACTTAAACTGAGCTATATCTATATACATCAGCATACACTTTTTAGGAAGGAAAATACTTTGCATAGGGCTTTGTGTCTTAATTCATTTAGATCAAAAGAGACTTAATTCACAATGCTTCCCCAAAGTATTAGTTTTAAATTGAATTTTCATATACATAATGAGGTTTAATGTCTATTACTCAAGAGATGAGTGTCCCTTTATACTCTGTTTTGATCGACGCCACTTCTGGAATATTGGGTTCACTTCTAAGTCCCACAGAGGGCCACAAAACTGTGTCATATGAAGACTGGTTAAAGGAAATGGGGATCATTAGTCAAGATAAGAGAAGACTTAGGAGGAATATGATACATCTTCATGTAGTAGACAATCTTCTACTTATAAGAAAGATTAAATTTATACTCCTTACCTCCATAGGTAGAAGCAAAACCTTTGGGTTAAATTTAGGATGAGGCAGATTAAGGCTTAAAGGATCAAGAAGATTTCTGACAATCAAAGCTGGTCAAAAGAAAATCAAGCTGCTTCAGGAAGTAGTGCATTCCCTCTCACTGGAGACTGTAAGGATAAAGCTAAATCATCATTTTTTAAAAACTCTTTTACAGAGGGGATTCTGGTTCAGGTATTGGTTGGACTTTAAAAGATTATAAGAACACTTCCAACTCTGAAATGTTGCTATTTTTTTGTTTAGAGTGAGTGAAATTATCTAAGATAATGGTTAATTAGTTAATACTAAAAAGCTAAATTGCCCCTCCTCAATATGGGCTCTTGGCCTTACATTATCATCATCATCATTGTCATCATCATCATCATCATCATCATCATCATCATCATCATCATCTCAATCATATGTAATGGAAATTACGGTGTCATACAAATTCTTCCTCTGCCCCTGTCCCATACTGGAGCATGAATTTAGTTACTAAAATGTTAAAAGTGATTGAAAATTGAGGTCATGCATACCTTTCCCAATAATCACAAGACCTAGGTTTAGGAGAACAATTCAAAGAATTTCAAATAAGTTTTATTTTCTGGTTAGTAACTCTCTATGAATCAAGGATGACTCTGTCTAGCTTCATCCATGCCGGTATATCGGATATTCCAGAGTCTGATTTAGGGCAAATATAGAATGAGGTCCTTATGAACACACCTTTAAAATATGTGTGCTTCCTCCCCCTATAATAACATCATATATTAATAAGAAGATCGAGCTCACCCATCCTGAGCTTTCTCCATCCCTCTTTATAGTATTATCATTTCCTCTCTTCTCTTTAGCTCAGATCACTGAAAACAAATAAACAAACAAACAAAAAAAAGTATGCTATCTCTTCACTAAGACTAGTCTATGTGTGTCCCCCCTGGTTTCATACCCTTTAGTCTCCTCCACAAACTTACTTGAAAAATCATCTATTATCTCATTCATTCATGTTCAGTTTTATCTCACAAATAAGCTCAGGTCTCTCCAGACATAGGAATTTTTTTTTTTCTCCCCTTGACCTTCCTATTCCATTTCTCTTCTTGACTATAATTCCTTTCTCCCTTTACACCCTTATCCCTTGTGATTCCATTCATTCCCATGACTAGACATCATATCTAAATCGATTTTGATCAAATAAGCAACTCAATTCCAGTTGTCTACAATAAATGTCATTTCTTCCAAGAGTTTCCCATTGGTACCCAACTCTACAGGCCTCAAATCAATCACGCCACTTTTCTACATAAAACTTCCCCTTCCTCTGACCTTGACATTTTTGCCTTACCATTTTACCTCTCATATCCAATTGGCTACCATTTCCTGTTTTTAACACTTTTCTCTCCTATTTCCACTGCCATCACCCTAGTAGAGGCTCTTTAATGCATCATTTAAACTTAGTCATGCATAGGTTTGATGTCATTCTTCTACTTAAAAACTTCAGTGATATTTAATCATTTCATGGGTAAAATGATAGCCTTTTATTTTAACATTCAAAGCTTTCCACATTTTGGTGCTACTTTTTGAAATTTTCCATTTTATCTAATGTCATTCTCTACTTGCACTGTATTATGATCAAACTCTATTACTCCTGGTTTTCTGAATATTAACTGCACACTTTCCTTTATGGGCTTTTGTCAGATTATTCCCTTTTTTGCAAACATGTTTTGTTTCATTAAGGATAATTTGATTTTATATGGGAAAGTAGAGAATAGAATTTTATTTTATTTAAGGCTTAAATTTTTGAAACTGCAATGAATTTTGGAACATGATCAGATTAGATTCCTGACATAACTTATTTAGGTCCTCTTTGAGGATAGGAGATCTAGAATTCTGAAAGTTCAGAATCTGTCCCCTACATTAACCTTATTTTACGATCTAATTTCCACTTCAGAATTCGCAAAGCTTCAGAAAAAAAAAAGTGGCTTGTTTGAATCTCTCTCTTACTTGCTAGACAAGTTTCCTTTTAACAAACAGTTTAATTCTTCTAAGATACATTGTGTGCATGTATATGTTGTGTATGTAGAGGACAGGTTGTGATAAAGGAAAATAAATCATACTTTTGATACTGAGAGACTCCATATAATTGTATTTAATTTTGCCTTGGAGTTTAAAAACAAAAATGTATGTGAAGAGTTGATTGAGGAACTACAGTATGAATACAAAGCAAATTCAAGTTGCCTGAAATATCAAAATTTAAATGTCCATCAAAATTTTTAATATAGGTACTTCATTGTTAAGATTCACCTTGGTCTTTCAACAAGTAAAAAAATAGCTTCTGGAGTGTTTGAATTATCTATCTATCTATCTATCTATCTATCTATCTATCTATCTATACATACATACATACAAACATATATATATGTACAAATTTTTCTCCTCTCAGTTTCTTTAACACCTCTACTCCATCATCCATCCTTAAAATCTGTCTTGACTGCACTTTATTTTTTGATATTTTTTTCTTTTGATCTCATCATTTGTAACTGGAAAGGAGCCATAGTAGAAAAGGGACATTGAATTCTATATAAACTCTCTCAACCTAGGGACTGTTTATTTATCATTACATACTCTATACCTAACCCAATCCTTGGCACAGTATAGGCATTCAATACACCATTATCAAACTATATTGAATTAAGATATCAGTCGCAGCTAGAGGCATTAAAAAGATTCAGCATTTGATTTATCACTCTTTATTTTTAAAAAAGACAAATAATTTGATATTTAATGCTAAACTGACTTATTTGCTATTTCCCAAACTCAGAACTTTGCTTTTGGTTTTTACGAATTTTCACAGACTACCTATCCTTAATGCCTGAAATATAGTCCTTCTACAACTCCTAGGTCCCTAAGTGACCTTCACAGTTTACCTAATGTGGCATTTCAAATGGGAAGATTTTTTTTTCCCCTAAATTCTTTTGTTGTTAGCATTAATTAGTCATTGTTTTCTCTAATACAATGTGATTTTCTTCAGGATGAGAATTATTTATTTCACTTTTGAGTGACCATTACTTAATGTGGGACCTTGCACATTGTATTTTCTTAGTAGTTATTTGTTCATTTGGGTTGGATAAGGATTCTTACCTTTGTGAAAGTGTTGTCAAGAGGGAAGTCATGTCTTACCTCTTAATAATGTTCATTGTTTTATTCAATAAAGACTTATTGAGAAGTACTATGCAGGTATATTGTACTAATCACTATGCCAGATTTTGGGAATACAAAGATAAAAACAAAACAGACCTTATATTTTACTGCCTTAAAAAGTATCACAATACTGATTTTATATAAAGATACCAAAAATGTGTTGCAGCATCTATAACCACTAATTTGAATTTTGAAATATAAAGTAGATTGGTGTTTTGTTGAAATTAATTATAAATAACTTGAATTTCTAATTTCTAATTTCACCCTAAACTAGGAAAGCTCCAGATGTAATTTCATAATAGAAGTTCACTACAGTAACAATTCTTGGTAAACAATGAGTTGTTCATTTGTTTCAGTTGGGTCTGACTTCCCATGACTCCATTTGCATTTGGGATTTTCTTAGCAAAGATACTTGAATGGTTTGCCATTTCCTTCTCCATCTCTTTTTTTTTTTTTACAGACAAGGAAAATGAGGAAAATAGGATAGGATTAAGTGATTTGGCCAGAGTCACACAGCTAATAAGTATGTGAGGCTATTTAAACCCAGGAAAATGAGTCTTTTTGATCCCAGGTGCAAATTCTATACACTTACTCACCTAGCTGCACCAGACAATGAATTAAATAGTGCTAATTTAGTTAACTCTCAAACTGATTCCATAATATGTAACCAAACCTGAATGTTACTGAAACATCAAACAAGTAAGTGGACAAAGGAATAAAAATCTTCTTAGACATGTCTTTAGGGGAGGGAGGGAGAAGAATGGTTTATTTTGCTTATACATAAGATATTACACAAGTGTTTAAGAGAAAGGACACTTCTGTACCTTTTCTATGGGATTCATATAAAACCCCAAACTGTCAATTTCAGGTTATAGGGAACATTTTTCTTTTTGTACAGCTTTGGGAATTTAAATCAACTGAGCCAGGCTGAGGAAAGGCATCTGGGCTTCTTCTGGTGGCAGCTCTCAGTCACTGGAGTATTTGGATTGATTGGTGGCAGTGCAGGAGTGGCATTTATACAGTATATGTGTGAATAAAGAATGAAACAAGGCCAATAAATCCTCTCCCCCATGAAAATATGTTAAGGCTTCTTTCAAAGCTAAAAATAGATGATTCCCTCAGTTCACATCTAATTTTATGTTATGTACAAAAATGTCCATGCTTCGTTCAATTTATACTTTGCCTCAGAATGTGACAATGCTCAGTCCTCAAACTTGCTTTTATTTCATTTATTTTATTTTGTAGAATTTAGAACATCTCTTTTCCACTCTAGGCTTGAAGATTATTTCTAGAAAATCCTTTAGACCACCTAAATTTCAGCTGACCTCAAAACTATGCATTTTCTTGAATTTATTGACCAGTCTTATTCAATCTACATCAAAGATAGTGAATCTCAGAGGTGAAAGAGACATCAGAAGCCACCTATTCCAATCTATACCTATTCAGTAATCCTTTCTACAATATAGATGAGTCATCCACCCTTCCTCTAAAGACCATCAGTAAACAGGAAAACAGTACCTCCAAAGGCAGACTATTTCTTCTTTAATCACTTGTTTTTATATAAATTAAGAGAAAACAAACCTCTCCTTAAAAGAGAAAAATTAAGTATGGTTCTATTGGTGAATTATTTCCACATGTATTTTATCATTCCACCTACAACATTCCTGCTTCATTTATTGAGCTGTTACTCAAAAATATGTTACTAATGATTTCAAAGAAAACAATTCTGGAGAGTAATCACAATAGATAGAAGAGTAGTTAAGTTACATAATACTTTTAAAATTTTAGTTTTCTCCTGAGGGTCCTCCCTCCATATACATAGCTCAAAACATCTCTGTGCCTCAGTATATATCCTTTCAAAGTTTATATGGTTAAAAATGATTCATCTTAAAGTCAACCCAGTGATAAACCTTTCTGAATTTAGCCAGGCTAGTCTTTGAATAGCAAACATAAAATCTATCAGTAGTTATTCTCTATCTGATTCACTCCAACATGACAAGAATTCCTTAAAAGTCAATGTGAAAGGTACTTTTCTAGGTGACAGGGAATACATAAATAAAACAAAACATGACAGCAAGAACTAGATGACATCCAAGTTTCCTGCTAGAACTTAATCAAAGTGCCTACTATGCAATGTCCATGAATCTTGTATTAGTTTTCTTATCTCTGTGTCTTTGTATATTAGGACCAATAACTAAAATGTCAACTACAATGGTATTGGAGGAAGACCATGATCCAAACACACACACACACACACACACACACACACACACACACACAAACTTCTCATTGTTAAAATTATTTCTTTTATTCAAAACTAAGTTCAAGTACCACCTTCTTGCTGAAGACTTCCCTGATTTATTGCTTTTTTTTCCCCAGCTCTTACTGATTATTTCCTTCCCAAATTGGTGCTATTTGATATATTCTGACCTTTAAAATGAACTCATGCCAGGTCAATAGATGAATTTGATTGAGCTGAGTCCATAATATGGATTGAACTCCTTTCTGTGCCAGAGTGGGAAGAAAAGAATACCCAGGAAATTTCCATGCATGTTATTCTGATGTCATTAGCAGTTTCCTCTTCCTCAGCATGATAAACTGCTTAATGATGAGGGAAGTGTCAGTGACAGAAGCCATTGGCAGAGATGAACTCAGAGTTAGAACCAGAGTCTCAACAAGGGCCCAGACTAGAGATGACACAAGAAGGTCTGGGTTTTAGACTGAAAGAAGTTTCTTCTAGGAGGTAAAGCGAGGCTAGACAAGCAATAGAGAAGACTCTGGGGTACATCAGAAAGGGGACTGGATTTGTAATTAGAAGATATGGATTTGACTCCCAGCTCTGCTCCTGTAAGTGATCCTGCTCACTTGTGTACCCAGAACATATCACCTAATGTTTTGGATCTTAAATTCTTCAGCAATTAAATATAGCTTGGACTAAATGGTCTCTGTTATTCCTTTAAACTGCTTGTTCTACAGTTTTATGTGGTTTCTAACACTCAAAGCCTACATAAGCACATTCAAGTTTTAAATACAGTTTTGTCTTAGCACTCCATCACTCAGTTTGACAAAGTTTTGTCATCCGGAATGATTTTCTCTATGGAAAATGCAGGCCAAACTAGTTGTTCATACCTACCAGCATAAGAATTCTCCTGAGGGTATATATCTTAATTGGTCTCTGTGGGACTTAAGAAACATTGGACAAGAGCTTTGTGTAATGCTGGACCTCTTTTTGACCCTTATTTAATTATAATTTCTATTATATCTATGTACTTCAATAGATTTTAAGATGGTTATCATCAGTTGTTGGGTCTTTCCTTATTTTTCAGTTACCAGGGATTAGGAGTGGGTTATTGTACATTGCACATAGGCTAATACATATAGAGCTGGAAGAAACTTCATGTGGAAGTTGATTAATAAATGCTTATTTAACTGAATCAAATTGTATCTTTGTCTCACCATCACCTTGCGCAATACCTTGTACTTAGTTGGTGCTTAATAAATATTTGTTGGGTTGTATTGGATGAGGAATTTTTACCCGTATGGAAGAACACTGTTGAGAGGAAAGTTCCACATTGCTTTCTCTCTTCAGTATTTGAGTTATATGTTTATTTATTGATTTGCCAAGGAATTCTTTATGTGTGAAACTACTAGGTTTTGGGAATACTAATTAAACTTTTCCAGTGCAAATAGTCTGCACTTAGAATCCTGAGATCAGAAGATACAGACCTAGAAATGACCTTTGGAACACTTTGTCTAACCTCATCTTTTTCCATATGAGGTAGAGAAAATAACAAGTATAATTTCCTAAAGAGCATGTAATTAGAAAAGAATTAGAGCCATAGACTAGTAAGGAATGTTAGAGACAATTTATTTATTCTAAACTTCACCAAATGCAGCAATCTCAACTATGAT
The DNA here is from genome assembly GCA_028646515.1 of Pseudochirops corinnae. Lineage (NCBI taxonomy): Eukaryota > Metazoa > Chordata > Mammalia > Diprotodontia > Pseudocheiridae > Pseudochirops > Pseudochirops corinnae. The sequence goes on from CM053592.1 coordinate 64,907,432, forward strand.
ACCTTTGATATCTATGTCTACTTCAGGAGTCCCAGTGGCAGAGTCTAACAAAACTGACCATTTTCATTTTGGGCAGTATTAGTTATTAGCACTGTTAACTTCTATCCATTGATTTCAATCTCTCAAAACAATGCAGGACACATATAATCTGTCTTACCTGTGTTTTACACATCAGGGACTTCTCCTCTACTGTATACAAGTATTCCCTTCTCCAAACAACATTAGTTTTTCCAACTGTTCCTCACATGAATGACAGACCCTTAGACATCTTGGTGGCATTCTTCTAGATCTATTTTGGTTTATCTATGCTGGGTGCTTATAGGTTTTGGAGCATAGGATGGAAGAAACACAAATAGAACTCAAAGCAAAAAAAATTTCATATTTATATACCACTTTACAATGTACAAATTATCTTACTGTATTGGTAATGGAATTTGGAGATGCCCCTGTATTGGCTTGGTTTTTGGGTTGAGTGTTAAAACCCAGAGCTTGTGAATCCCACTTGTGGGATGGACTTGTTGACATGAAGAGAGAGGGATGAACTGGGAGGAGCCGTGAATTGGGACAGAGGCCCAAGCCTAGAAAAGGCCAGAAGAACTTTTGGGAGAGCAGTATCCAGTATCATGGAGCCTGAGCTGCTGAGAAAAAAACGGCTAAGAGCTCATTGGAACTGCCCAGGACTTTTGAGAACTGCCACCCAGAGCTGCCAAGAACTGAGGAGGCATGGCTGTGATGCTAGTATTTTGTCTGTCTGTTTTGATGTTGTTTTGCCAGATTCACCTGACTGTGAAGGACAGTGCTGCTGTTGTAGAGGTCCTGGAACCTGGCTGTTGGTTCAGAAGCCCTGAGGAGGATTTTCTTGTGGTACCTGCACAGAAATCCTGGAAGAGGACCTTGCTGATGTTTTCAGGGATTCTGGGACTGTTCTATAGGCAGAGAGTGACTTGATAAGGACACAGGCTATGGCTCTGTTGAGCCTTGCCTCCCCAGGAGCTGAGATTGTGGAGGGCTTTCCTTGGGTGAAGATGAAAGAAGGCCCTTTTCTTGGGTATTAAATGCTGAGATGATAGCTTAACCTTGTTGTAACTTAAGGGTGGATGGCCTTTTGTGTTCTCCTGCCCCTTTTGAGATTCAGGGGTGGGAAGCCTTTGAGTTATTTTGTGCTCTGTGATTGACCAAATAAATGTACTTTGTTTAAGATTGGAGACTAATCTCCATTTGAGAAGAATGTACTAAATGAATGTACTGTCTGGGGGTGACAACTTACTTGCTAAAGGAACAAGTTACACTATATTTTGACTTTCTCTGTTCTGTGAATGTTTGCTGAATAAATGGGGTTTGCTATTCTGGTAATCCATGCCTTGGAAGTTGCCTTTGCTTGGCATTACACTTACATTATGGAATGTGATTTTTTCCAACAATGACATAAAGTCAGTGATATTGTTATCTCCATTTTATAGAGGGAATGGATCTGAGTAAAATCCAACTCCTCTGAACCCAAATCCAGCAGCCTATGTCATGTTCTACTTTTTCTCATATCTTAAAAAGTTAGATAAATTCAATTTATAGTTTTTTTTTCTTCCTAGAGAAGAGTTTCCCAAAAAGATACAGAATGATTAATGCTGATCTCTCAAAATCACTAAGGTATAAAGTGTTACAAAAAGTATTAATATAACCATGTGGTAAAGTAGGTCTATATCGATGAATCATAGTGATGGGGCTGTCCAAGGGCTTATCTGCAGCAGTGAAAAATGAGGTCATTAGTGAAAATCAAATGCAAATATTATAGGATTCTGGAACATTTCTCTTTCCATGTTAGGGATGGAGTTTTCATTTTAACTTGTAGAAATGTACACACTTCAGGTTTTTTTAAAAATATTTTTCTCTGAAAACTAAGGTTTATTATTTGGAAGAATTTGAAACCCTGAACTGAATTGTTTCAGGATTCTGGGTGGATATGATGATTTATAAAAAATGCATAAAAGAGAAAACATTATTCTTTTAGGACAACCAAAGATGGGAGATAACAGTTTGCATGCATAATAAAAGCAACAAATAATTGTTTGCTGTTCTAAGGATTGGCTAATTATCAGAGAGAAACAAATCTTAAAACTTCAAAGATGGTAAAATCCCTTATGCTACTAAATATTCTTATCTTCATCAAGAGGAAAGCTACAGATCTGAAAAGTGAAAGTTACAAATCCTAAAGATTTATAATTCTGTTAAGTATCCCTCAGAAAAAAATCAGTACTCCTAGGAATCTGTGATCTCATAGCTATGCATATCCTTTTTGGAGAAGTACGCATAGAAACTTTTTCCTATGATAGATTTGCACTGTTCAAGTCTTAAAGGGGTGGCATCAAATTATAAACATATATGTGTTTACATTTCAAAGTCAGACAAACAGAAAGACAGAAAGACAGACAACAGACAGACAGACAGATAAATAGAAGATAGATAGATAGATAGATAGATAGATAGATAGATAGATAGAATAATAGAGAGATGAGCGATTGGATCTCTGACATCACTGGTATGGAGAAGTCCCATATGAAGGAAGCTCCTCTAACAAGTTACCAATGTAGCTCAGTACTCTCTGTAACTTATCATCTTATGATAGTATAAAAAAAACATCACTGGTCAGTCTCCTTGGTGTAATGCCATGCACCAGCAGATTCCCAAAGGAATGCTACTGTGAACAGCTTTTAGAGTTCAGATTACAAAATATAGTGAACACTCTGTTTATTCCATTACAAATCAAGACAAACATTCAAACTATTATAATATTCACAACATTACATCTTATCACAGAAAATGGCCACACAGTTTTC
>CM053592.1:64910762-64942375 GCA_028646515.1 Pseudochirops corinnae
CTGGAATTCTTGCTTATGTACACACCTCAGCCAATTCCCTTCTTCCACATCGACAGGGGATCAGCCAATCCCCTTCTTCCACATCAACAGGGGAGTTCATGCCTTCTCAACAGTGGGACAGAGTTTGCACCTTCCACACTTAGCACTTAGTGCTAAATGCTAAGTATCCTGCTAAACTAATTACTATTACACTTGGCCACCCTTTCCAGGACTGATTACACTTGCACTTCCCGCCTTGCATTCAAATCCCTCCTCTGAACCACAATTCAAGGTAGAGCAGTGAGAATATTCCTTGCTTCCCTGTGCTGCTTCCAGATTATATATCCACAGCAACTCTTAATAACGTTTCTGCCTGTGAGCTTTTGAGGTTCATCCAATTCTTTCCTACCACTAAATCAAAATTCCTTTGGTTCTTTTATACCTACCTCAAGAACATTTCCCTTATTTCCTTAATGATTTTAGAACATAAATCATAGTCTTTTCTCCCCAATTTCTGTACTGATACTAGGGGACATCAACAAAACTATTGGTACTCTCTCAAATGTCCTAACAGTTCCTTATACCACAGGATATACTTCTCTATTTCATAGTTCCTTATATCACATAACCTACTTTTCCATTTCATCTCAATCACACGCCAAGGTGTTCATACTATTGATCTTGGCATCACACACAAATGCAACACATCCATGCTTATTAACTGTGAAACTGCCTGATTCCAATTTATTGTCACCTCACCTCTCTGTATGATGGAACACCAGATAGCATTGTCCTCACTATGACCTCTGTTCCTTTAGCCCTTGACAAACCAGTTCAACTCTACAGTATGGTATTTATTTTTTCTTCTGAATCACTTTCCCCTCATTTAATCAAAGATCTTGCTTTATGAAGTCTTAGCCTTGGATTACTCCATAACTACTACTCTGCTCACTCCTACATATATGCTATTGGATGACTCTGGGAAAATAAAAAATAAAAAAAAATGTTTGACCTGAGTCCACTGTAAGTTTATGTTACATAGCCTTCACTGGACTCACTTTCTTACTGCTGCAAGATAATCCCTTAAAGCTCTCAGGTTAACTCACTATCCCAATCACCCTGAGACTTTTCCAAACCTCATCTCTCCTCAAACTTCCCTTGGATCTCCTACTTTTCACCCTATCACCTGAGAATCTTTTTTTTTCAATTTATTTATTTACTTTTAGTTTACAACATTCAGTTCCACAATCTCTTGAGTTTCAAATTTTCTCATCCTCCTTCTTCTCCTTCCTCCCGACCATAGCAGCATGTAGTCAAATACAGGTTTTACAAAGACCTTCATATTGAACATTAACCATTTTTGTAAAGAAGGATTATAACCAATGGAGTGAACAATGAGAATGACGGGACAAAACAAAACAAAACACAAATAAAAGAGAGCAAATAGTTTGCTTCAAACTGCAGACTCTGTAGTTCTTTCTCTGTATGTGGATATCCCTCTCCATCATGGGTCACTTGTAGTATTCTTCTGACCTTGTATTGCTGAGAGAAGCCCAGTCCATAAAAGTAAGCCATCACACATAAGACATGACTATAATTGTGTACAAAGTTTTGCTGGTTCTACTCTCCTCACTCGGCATCAGTTTATATGTCTCTCTGAGTTATTCTGAAGTCCATCTGCTCCTCATTTCTTATACCACAATAGTATTCCATTACATTCATACACTACAACTTCTTTTGCCATTCCCCAATTGATGGGCATCCCCTTCATTTCCCCTTCTTTGCCATCACAAATAGAACTGCTATAAGTATTTTTGAATATATATGTCCTTTTTCCCACGTCTGTAATTTCTTTGTGATATAGCCTCAGAAGTGGTAATGCTGGGTCAAAAGTTATGCACTGTTTTATAGGTCTTTGGACATATTTCCAGAATGACTTCAAGAATGGTTTAATCTGTTCACAACTCCACTAACAATGCATTAGTGTTCCAATTTTTCCACAACTTCTCCAGCATTTATCATTTTCCTGTTTTGTCATCTTAGACAATCTGAGCAGTGAGATATGATACCTCAGAGTTGTTTTGATTTGCATTTCTCTAATCAATTTAGAGCATTTTTTCATATGTTTATAGATGTTTTTAATTTCTTCCTCTGAAAACTGTCTGTTCATGTCCTTTGACCATTTATCAATTGGGGAATGAATGGTATTCTTGAAGATTTGACTCAATTCTCTGTATAATTTAGAAATGAGGCCTTAATCAGAGACATTGGTTGTAAAAATTCTTTCCCAATTTCCCACTTTCCTCCTAATCTTGGTTACAATGAATTTTTTTGTACAAAACTTTTCAATTTAATGTAATCAAACTTATCCATTTTGCATTTCATAATGCTCTCTAACTCTTATTTGGTCATAAGAACTTCCCTTCTCCTTAAATCTGACAGGTAAATTTTTCCTTGCTCTCCCAGATTGCTTACACTATCAGCCTTTATACCTAGATTATGCACCCATTTAGACTTGATCTTGGTATATGGTATAATAAATTTATCTATTCCCAGTTTCTCCCATACTGTTTTCCAATTTTCCCAGCAGTTTTTTGTCAAATAATGAGTTCTTATCCAAGAATCTGGAGTATTTGGATTTATCAAACAATAAATTACTATATTAACTGCTGTGTCTCATGTACAGCATCTAACCCACTGATCCACTATTTATTCCTCAATCAGTACCAACTAGTTTTGATCACTGATTAAAATTTGGTATGGCTAGGCCTCCTTTCCAAGCATTTCTTTCCATTAATTACCTCGATATTCTGGACCTTTTGTTCTTCCAGATGAAATTTGCTACTATTTTTTCCAGGCCTATAAAACAATTTTTGGTAGATCAATTGGTGTGGCCATAAATGTGAAAATTAGCTCAGTTAAAATTGTCATTTTTATTTTATTAGCTCAACCTAGCCATGAGCAACTGATGTTTTTCCAATTATTAAGATCTTACTTTATTAGTGTGAAAAGTGATTTGTAATTGTGTTTATATAGGTCCTGGGTTTATTTTGTCAGGTAGATTCCCAAATATTTTATAAGGTCTACAGTAACTTTCAATCGAATTTCTCTTTCTATCTCTTGTTGTTGGACTTCATTAGAAAGATATAGGAATGCTGAGGATTTATGTGGGTTTATTTTATGTTCTGCAACTTTGCTAAATTTGCTTATTATCTCAAGAAGTTATTTCTTGATTCTCTAGGATGTTCTAAGTATATCATCATATCATTTCCAAAGAGTGATAGCTTAGGCTTCTTTGCCTAATCTGATTTCTTCAATTTCTTTTTCTTCTCTTATTGCTACCATTAACATTTTTAGTAGCCAATTGAATAAGAGGGGTGATAATGGACATCCTTGTTTCACAGCCAATCTTACTGGAAATGATTCTAGCTTATGCTCATTACATATAATACTTGCCAATGGCTTTAGATAAATGCTACTGATTATTTTCAGGAAAACTCCATTTATTCCAATACTTTCTAATGGTTTTTTTTTTAATAGAAATGGGTGTTGTATTTTATCAAAAGGATTTTCTGCATCTCTTGAGATAATCATTTGGTTTCTACTAGTTTTATTGTTGATATGATGGATTTTACTTATAGTTTTCCTAATATTGAGCCATCCTTGCATTCCTGGAATAAATATTACTTGATCAAAGTGTATTACTCTTGTGACAAGTTTCTGTAGTCTTTTTGCTATTATATTACTTCAAATTTTTACATTTATATTCTTGAGGGAATTTGATCTATAATTCTTTTTCTCTGTTTTGGCTCTTTCTGATTTAGGTATCAGTACCATGTTTGTGTCATAAAAAGAATTTGGTAGAGCTCCTTCTCCACTTTTCCCAAATAGTTTTTAAAGTATTGGAATCAATTGTTCTTTAAATGTTTGATAGAATTCACTTGGAAAACCATCTGGCCCTAGAGATTTCTTTCCATGGAGTTCATTGATGTCTTGTTCAATTCCTTTTTCTGAAATGGGTTTATTTAAATAATTTTCTTCCTCTTCAGTTAATCTAGGCAACATATATTTTTGTAAATATTCATTGATTTCACTAAGATTGTCAAATTTATGGGCATACAATTGGGTAAAATAATTCCTAATGTTTATTTTAATTTCCTCTTCATTGGAGGTATATTTAGCCTTTTTGTTTTTGATACTTTGATTTAGTTTATTTCTTTCTTTTTTTATCATATTGACTAAAAGTCTATCAATTTTATTGTTTCTTTTTTCCATAAACCACCTCTGTTTTATTTATTAAGTCAATAGTTTTCTTAATTTCAATTTTATTCATCTCTCCTTTGGGTCTCAGTATTTCCAATTTAGCATTTAATTGGAGATTTTCAATTTGTTCTTTTTGTAGCTTTTTCAGTTGCATGCCCAATTTGCTGATCTTCATTTTCTCTATTTTATTCAAGTATGCATTCAAAGATATAAAACTTCCCTATGAACTGCTTTTGCTGCATCTCCCATATTTAGGTATGTTTTCTCACTGTTGTCATTCTCTTGAATGGAGTTACTGACTGTTTCTATAACTTGTTGTTTTATCTACTCATTCTTGAGAATTAAATTATTATTTTACAATTAGTTTTTAGTCTATTCTTCCATGGCCCTTTCTTATATATATTTTTATTTTGTTATGATGTGAGAAGGATGAATTTAATCTTTCTGCCTTTCTTCACTGAATTGTGAGATTTTAATGCCCTAGTACATAATCAGTTTTTGTCCATGTGCCATTTACTGTTGAGAAGAAAGTTTATTTCTTTTTATCCTCATTCAATTTTCTCCAGAGGTCTATCATATCTGCCTTCTCTAACATTCTATTCACCTCCTTAACTTCTTTCTTGTTTACTTTGAGGTTAACTTTGTCAGGTTCAGAGAGGGGAAGATCGAGGTCCCCCACTAGTATAGTTTTGCTATCTATTTCTTCCTCTAACTTGTTTAACTTCTCCTCTAGGAATCTGGATGCTATACCTCTTGGTTTAGTAATGACATTGCTTCATTCTGGATGGTGCCTTTTAACAGGATGTACGTTCCTTTCTTATATCTTTAAATTAGATATATTTTCTGCTTTTGCTTTATCTGAGATAAGGATTGCTACTCTTGCTTTATTTGCTTTAGCTTAAACAATATATTTTAACTCAATCTTTTACGTACACCCTATATATATCCCCATGTTTCAAATGCATTTCTTGTAAACAACATATTGTAAGGTTATTATTTTTAATCCATTCTGCTATCCACTTCTGTTTTATCATAGAGTTCATCCCATTCACATTTACAGTAATGTTTACTCTCTGTGTCTTTCCCTCCGTCCTATTCTTTCCCCTTCTTATGCTTTTATTTCTCCCTTCTCCTTTCCCCTCCTTAAGAGTTTTCCTTTTTGACCACAGCCTCCCTCAGTATTCCCTCCTTATCAACCCCCTCCCTTTTTCTACACTTCCCGCTTACTTTTTCCTCCTTTCCTTCTAACAACCCCTGCCTTTTCTTCCCCTTCTCCTTCCTAATGCCTGTAGGGGACAATAGATTTTTATACTTAATGTATTATGTTATTTTCTTCTTGAACCAAGACTGATGAGAATAAATCTCATACAGTGCTCTCTCCCTCCTCACTTCCCCTCTATTATGATAAATTTTATGTCTCTTGATGATAGAGTCCTATTTTTTAATTAATTATGTTTTTCCCTCCTTACACCAAAACCAATGAAGTTGAAGCTCATATAATGTTCATTTCCCTCTCTTCTTTTCCTCTACTACTACTGTGTTTTTATGCCTCTTTGTCTGGCATAATTTACCCTTTTCTGCTTCCTCCTTTCCTCTTCTCCCATCATGGTCCTTTTCCACCCCTTAATAAGGTTTTTTATCACCACTTTAGTTGAGTTATACTGACACCCTCTATTTATCTATATTCCTTTTAAATGTCATGATAAGTATGTAGTTCTCAATATTGACAGGTATCCTCTTCCCATATAGGGATGTAAATAGTTTCTTCTTACTAAATTAAATAAAAGTATGTGTATGTGTGTGTGTGTATTTTCCCTGTTTACTTTTCTGTTTCTTTCTTGAGTCTTGTATATGGAAATCAAATTTTCCATTGAACTTTTTCTTTAGGAAGGTCTGGAAGTCCCTTATTTCACTGAATGACCATCTCCTTGCCTAAAAGATTATGTTCAGTTTTGCTGTATAGGTGATACTTAATTGTAGCTGAAACTCCTTTGCCTTTTGAAATATCATATTCCTGTCTCTCCAATCTTTCAGTGGAGAAACTATTAGGTTTTATGTGATCCTGACTGCAGTTCCACAATATTTGTATTGATTTTTTTTTTTCTGGCTGCTTTGAGTATTTTCTCCTTTACTTGAATATTCTGGAATTTGACTACAGCATTTCTCAGAGTTTTCAATTTGAGATCTCTTTCAGGAGGTGTCTGGTGGATTCTTTCAATAACTATTTTATCCTCTAGTTCTAGGACCTCAGGAAAGTTTTCCTTGATGATTTCTTGGAAGATATTGTACAGGTTCTATGTTACATCATGACTTTCTGGTAGACTAATAATTCTTAGATTATATCTCTGGGATCTGTTTTCCAGGTTAGTTATTTTTCCATTGAGATATTTTTCAACATTTTTTTTCTAATTTTTTCATTCTTGAGGTTTTGTTTGACTGATTCTTGATGCCTCAAAGAGTCATTAGCTTTGATTCCACTGATTCTCATTTTTAGCTAATTATTCTCCTCAGTTAATTTTTGATTCTCCTTTTCCATATGTTCAGATTTCATTTTTAGGGAATTATTTTCCCCAGTTAGTTTTTGAACCTCTCTTTCCATTTCACACTTTTTCCTTTTTTAGGAGCTATTTTCTTCAGTGAAATGCTTTTTTTCCAATTTTTTTTTTTTTGCAATTGTAATTTTAAAGTAATTGGTCAATTTATATTCTACCTCTCTAATTTGTTTTTTAAAGTCATTCAGGAGCTCTTCTAAGAATACTTTCTAGGCTTGAGAACAATTCATATTCCCTTTTGATGCTTCAGTTTTGGGTGTAGAGTCAATGCTGTCTCCTACCGGCATATTCACTGGCTGTCATGAATGCCTGAATTGCTCTCCATACATATTTCCACCTCTTGGCTTCCCTGGATTGTGTCAAGTCCCACCTAAAATCCCACATTCTCTAGGAAGACTTCCATGATCCCTTTTCATTCTAGTGTCTTCCCCCTATTGTATATTTTCAATTCATCCTTTAAATAGCTTGCTTATGCCTATATGATTTCATGTTCTCTCCAACAATATGGTATAAGATCCTGCAGAATAAAGGCTGTTCTTTACCTTTCTGTAGTGCTTGGCACATAGTAAGCATTTAACAAGTGTTTACTTACTGACTGAGAACAGACTTATCCAGAATTATCTGACCAGTATGTGTCAGAGGCAAGATTTACCCTAATTCTTCCTGACCTAGATGCCAGTCCTCTATCCCATATAATAGACTGCTTCTCATTATAGAATATATATATGTATATATATATATATATATATATTTATATATATATATATACATATATATATATATACACATATGTGTATATATATATATATAAAACATATATAATATATAATATGTGTAATACATACACAAAGACACACATGTATTTGTATACAACTCATCTCTTAGTCAAAATTTTTAGTGCTGCAAGAGGAGTCATATTTTATATTCTCATGCCTACCTCACTGGACTTTTGTGAGAATCCAACGATATAATGTAAATAAAGTGACCTGTAAAAGTTTTAGTGGTATACAAATGCCAAGTGGCTGTGGTGGTAAATTCTTTACACTTCCTAACATGTGGGTCATTCAATGATTAAATTGAATGAAGTAATCCTTAATGTCTAGCGGTATACTAAAAGGCACTGTTCTTGGATCAATATTATTCAATAGTTTAACCTATAATTTTGATGAAGACTTAGAAGGCATGATTATTCAATTAGCAGATGATCCTTTGATGAGTGTGATAATGAGTACATTGGATGACCAAATCAGGATTTAAGAATGTCTCTACACATTGGAATACAGTGGATTTCAGTGAAACTGCAACCTCAAAATGAGTCAGCGGTGTTATGTTGCCAATAGAAAACTGGTGTCTAGAGTATATTTGAAGTTTTCTTTTCTATTTATCAATAGGTGTTTTATATGCATGCATATGCACATATATATTTTCATACATGATGTATATTTGTGCACATATATATATTATGTATATGTGTGTGTTTGTTTAGATAGATAGATATTTAACTCCAATACATCAGAACATAGAAAATCCTTCATTGCTTGCTAGAATGAGGGGTGATGGAGAATATATGAAAGACGTTATTAATTCTGTTGTTTATGTCTTTCCCATTAAATCCATTTCAAAACTTGGAATACAAACGTTTGCTATTCTTGTCTCTATTTCCTTTTTTGCCTTCTACTATTTTGTATATAAAAGATTTTCAGATTTTGGAGGTAGAAGATATTGTCTGTATTTGGGTAAATCATTCTACTTTTCCAGAATGTAGATTGTTTCTATATTAAGCATATTATTTTGGGTGTCAAAAGCCACAACTTCTAGGGAAAAAAAGTCTTATTTTCCTTAAACTAGAAGAAAATACTATAGGGAAAAAAAAGGAAAATGGTATAAGATGCTGTGTCCTTATTTATTCCTTTTTTTCTTGGATTTTTTAGAAACTATTAAAAAGAATTCGGTCATTAGATGATTGTGTTTTCCCACCAAACAAAGCAAAACAACCAATAGAGTAAAAGTATTGTCATTGTTAAAAAATGGAATAGTCAGAAAATCAACATTTCAGTGGGTTTTATTTTTTCATTATAATTGATAATAATAATCAAAATTACCTCAAAAGTATTAGTTTTTATTTATTTATGTTCAAAGTTTATAAAGATAAAATAGTTTAATACTTCAGGGATCAATTCAAGAAACATTTAGCTATGTTCAAGAGGCATGTATTGAAATCTCTAATATGTTAAAAAGATTTGTGCTAGGCACTGGGGATACAATGATACACTGATACACACTCTACTCTAAATGACCTTATTGTTCTGGGGCAGTGATATCGCTGACCTAGCAACTCCCTTTACACAGACTCTCAGTGACTTAGTATGTGTTCTTTAAACACTACTGGACCTGAGAAATCACTCTTTGGTCAACCTTGTTGAAGACCTTCCCTGGATTAACTTGGCTAGTTCACAGATAACAGACAGTGTAGCCATATTCAAATGCTTTAAAACTCTGTAGGACTTGAAGAATTTAAGAATTTGCATTTCAATGATGTAGACAGAATCAACTTTAATTTTTGCTATACAATATAAAGAAACAGTGTTTTATAGTAAAGGAAAGAATAACATTCTAAATGTGACAGATTGACATGTACACTAACAACCATGTACACATTGACACACACAACAAATGACTCTCCCTAAAGATAAATCATTTATGTTAAAAATTCTGCTTAAGGAAAAGAAAGAAAAGAAGAAATAAAGAAAGTAAAGAAGGAAGGAAGGTGGGAAAGAAGGAAAGGAGGAAGGAACGGAGGGAGGAAGGGATGGAGAAAAGAAGGAAGGAAGGAAGAAAGGAAGGAAGGAAGGAAGGAAGGAAGGAAGGAAGGAAGGAAAGAGGGTGTTTTATTTTTATTTTTTAAAGCATTCAGTAATAGTTGTGTTCTTCTGCCTTCCAAAAGTCGCCCTGCTTGGGATTTAACAAATTTGAATTATTATTCTCTGTGTTGATGGGATAGTACCAGATTGTTATAATGATTTGGAATAAAATAGTAAAAATCATTGTTGAACCTGGATTAGAAAAGGTTTTGCTTAATGAATTAACTAAGTTCCAAGTAAGACTTCAATCTGGAGGGGTCTGATGCTTCTGTAGCTATGTACACATACTAGTTTCCTCATCTCTCACACATAAGCAGTTATCCATGAATGTACATTTATCCATTGCCTATAGAAGCACCATGGGATCTTTGTCCTCAGTTATCAATTCCAAAGTTCTCCTGTTTGTTGTACATGAATTAGCAGTTGGAAATCAGGACACTGAGGCCAGTCTTTGCATTCACTCTGAAGTCAGTTTCCTTAGTGTTTCCCACATGCACTTCCTCCAACCCAATTGGAAGAAATCAGGGCATCTGTGGATATGCAAAACAGCCTTTAAACATTCACATTTCACTTATTTTACATAATTAACACATTTAGCACAAGTTCAAAATGTTATAATGTTTTAAAATATTTCTTATATGTGGCATTCAACAAATAAATCATATAGCACATAAAGCAACAAAATGGATAAAACATATTTAGCACCATAAGGTACGTACACATTGCAATAATACATGTAACAGTAGCACCTATTGGAGGGTATGCCAAATATTATACAGAAAAATGTCATTCCAAAAAGACAATGAATGGTATAAAAATAAAATATATCACAGTGAATTCTATAGTATATACAGTATATATTAGCGGCATATATAGCATACATTATACACTCTCTTTCAATGATGTGTCTCACTATATGATTAACACTTCTATTGCTTTTGTGTATGTTATGTAGGTATGGTAAAGCATATATACCAGTTTGACTATGATCTGTGAGTCAACTATCAATGTACTATAATCCCAATACTAAGCTAATAAATGTGTCAGACATGGCAGCCTAGTCTCCTATGGGTGTACTCTGTTCCCCAACACTCTACAAATGACTTGTAGAGTAAAATAGGATTGCCCTTTAGGGAAGGTCTTCCTCGTCATCTGAGGAGAAACTGTCCTCTAATTGGAAGGCTCTTTCTTGAGTTCCTCAGCACTGTGGGGGTAGGAAAACATAAGTCTACCTGGGACACTTGAATTATAATTTCTGAGTTATTCCCTAACTTTGTCAGTCTCACTGAGAAGAGGTGAGAAGGTCCTTTTTCATAGATTCTCTTTATCTGGCTGCCTATCATTACTTTTCACCAACTCATGTGGAAGTCCAAGAAAATGTCCAGATCATTCTGTTGTTTTGTATTTCCCTAACTCTTCTCTAGGGCTGTTTTATAAATTGGAAAGTTGCCCAGTCACTGTAATGTGATAGATTGAGGTTTTCCATCATTGTCTTGTCATCTGTATGAAGATCTTTGGCATTTTATACATTTTTTTTTTCCCTATCAGAATTTTCTTTAACCAAGGTCCAGGCTCGGCAATAAAATTTTTAGCCTATCCCTTACCATATGTGTATATACATATATACTGACTGAATTTTTTACCTTCTACCTTCTACCATCTTTATTTCCTCAAATTTCAAAGCACAAGTCAATAGGAAAACAATCTTTTCCATACATTTAAAAATAAAAGACACAACCAAGAATTTGCTGGTGTATTATCTTTCTGGCTTGTAAAGACCAACTGTAAAATTTTCATTGTAAGCATTTACACTTTAGAAATCATCAATCATTACAAATCTAGGCCTGATTAATTTTTTGTTGATTGTTACTCTAGACTTTAGTGTTTTAGTAATGTAGATTAAACTTAAAAGTATTTATATATACATTACCCACCCCAAAGAGCCTTATTGTTAAATATTTGTCAGTGTATCCCCTATTGCTGTATAAGAATAAGTTAATTTAAGCAGAAGTGCAGTAGTTGTACTTAGGGAATGATGTCATTGCCAGAGAGGAAGGTTGGACTATAGAATAATAATCATAACAATAAATAGGTATTTATATATCTCCTTAAGGTTCATGAAGTGATTTGCATGCATTATCTCCTTAAAGCAGGCTTGTACAACTTGCTGCCCACAGCAGCACACTGCTTATGGCCCTCAAGCTGCTTGTGGTTTGCCAAAGGATTTCCTCTGCATACAAAGGATACTTTTCTCCATATTTTTTCCTGGCAGACGGAAATTCTTTGGCATGTCCCAAGTGTCAAAGTGCTGGAAGTGACCCATGGGGCCACAAGTTGTGCAGACCTGCATTAGAACTTTAGAACACCCTTGAAGCAAAGCTGTTTATCTTCCTTGGCAGCATTGTATGCATGCAATATCAATGATACTTGCAGTCTCTGTTGAAATTTCTGCTTTAATTTTAAGGTTTGTAGCATAGTTAATAAGGTGAGGTTGAAATACTTAGCTTGTACATTTCCCTGATGTATGTTGCCAGATTTCTTGATTTCCCCCAAGGCCAATATCTCCTTGAGTCACCTGTTTTCAAAGTCTCTATCTTGCTCAAAATGAATTCTGGCTGAGGTATACTGTGAAACATGTCCCCCCATTATTTCTTAGCAATATTAATACTTTTCTGTTTCCTCTGTGGGTCTACCTTCTTAGACTAAGTTAAATGGTCAATCTTCACTTAGCTATAGCTCACTTTTTCTCTGTTTTTTTTTCTCTCAAAGTAGGGAAAAAGTCAATTCACACAACAATAGTGTGGTCATGATCATAGTGTATAAATATTCAGTATAGTACAACACTCTTTTGAACACATTAAACATAAACTGCACAATCAACTGTTATTTGGGACCAACAAAATCCATTTCACGACTGTTAAAAAGTTCTCTAGTCCCAAATGTGTAACATCATCATGCGATGCTTGGTTATGTCACATAATTCATAGGACAGTGCTACAGGTATTCTCTGTAATATCAGTTATAATCTGTGTTAGCACTCTACTACAATGATCCAAATTCTGCCAGGAAGTGATAGATTAGCCTTACAATCAACCCCTAGCTTTGTTACTAGAATTATTTTTTATGTCTTTTCAGTTTGTGTACAGGATAACAAGTTCCTCAGTCAATAAGTCCTTTGACCTGTGAATACAATGGGATCTTTAAGACCCTCACTTTCTTGCTATAGAATTGCTCTCAAATTTTCCAGACCCACATCCATCTGAAACATAGAGGTTTTCTCCAAATCATATCAAGTGCTGATAACAGTGATATGTACGAGAGGCAATTGACACATTCTTTGAAAGCTTTTTTACATTTCCCATCCTAATGTTCTCTTATTACCTTCTAAGGGTTTAAGTCAATGTGATTTTTCTTGGTCATTTTTTTTATCTTCTGATTATGTATCCTCAAGTGAAATTATTGAGAGGTTTAGTAGGAGGAACATAGTTCTCAACAAAAATGTATTGTTAGTAGCCACCAAGTCCCAGAAGAGTCCTTAATTTGCACAGGGTTTCTAGAAGTGAGTAGCTAAGGAATATCCATCTTCTCTGAATCATTAATTCCTAGACTGCTATCAATCCCTAGTTCTCTCCTGAGTTTCAGTGATACAACATCCAATGCCTTTTGATTTCTTGGACTACATGTTACCTAGATATCTCAAAGACAATATGTCCAAAACAGAATTCATCTTCCCCTCCAAAAACCCCACTTTTTTCCAACTTTCCTATTGCTCTCAAGACTCACAATTCTCCCAACCACCCAAGGTCGTAATTCTCCTCCATTCCACATATCCATTTCCTAGTTAAATCTTATCATTTCTCTCTTTTAAACATCTTTCATATATGTCCTATATCTCTCTGTTCACACAACCAAGCCTTCATCACCTCTATCTTGGTAATAACTTTCTAACTGGTATTCAATTTCATTACTTTTAGCTACTCAAACCCAAGTGTTAAAGGCTGATGATGCCACCACCCTAATAAATAAATCCATTGCCACCATGGTCAGATATAAATCTTTCTTTTTGACATTTAAAGGTCTTCAAAACCTTTTCACATCTTACCTTTCCAGTATTCTTATAGTTTACTCCTCTCTATGTGCTCTACAACCCAGATATTCTGGCTTATTTGTGCCTCCAACATGATACCTCATCTCCTATCTCCATGCCTTGGTACTTCCTGTACCTTATTCCTGTAAAGATTTCCTTCCTCACCTCCACCTCTTGGTTTCCCTTGATTCCATAAAAGATCTCCTGCTGGAGATCTTTTCATACATTCTCCCTCCCTCTTGCCAATTTACTAGTACTTTTTTACTCTGAAATTTTATCCCATCAACTTAATATTTATCTTGTACATTCCTAGCCACTTTTATGTTTGTCTCTCTGATTAAAATTGAAGCTTATTGAGTACAAAACCTATTTTATTCTTTTGTTCTATCTCCATTGTTTAGTGCTAATCCCATTGTAAATTATTAATATATGGTTTTTGAATGACTCCTGTTTGAGGCACCATGTAACCTTGTACTTTACTGTAGTTCTCCAAAACTAGCATTTGTCAATTAAAAGACCATTTTCCTTTCATACTTTCATCAATTATTTTTATCATGCTGCTCTAGTGTCTTTCCAAAGACAATGAGATCATTCAGGTATATCACTACTTTCAAGTCACAAGTTACTTCTCCATAATATCATGAATAGGGGTAAGTGCTGCTGAGATGTAACTCAAACTGGCAACAACTTGCCAGGCACTTCAATGTTATCTTTTTTTTTTTTTCTTCCTACATTAGAATCTGATTATATCCACTGCATGGAACCAAAACTGAGAACGACTCACAGACTAGCAAATAGTCCAGGACATCAAGTGCTTTTGGTAGGATAGATTGGCCCACTTTAATTCTTTTGTTTAAAATCTATTAGTTGATATACATCCAGATCTTAGTCTTGTGTGTGTGTGTGTGTGTGTGTGTGTTTGCATGAATACTAATTTCACCTGATCTATCCTTGAGGTAGAGAAAATGTCATCCTCTTATTGATCTCTCCCACAATGTGATTTTGCCTTCCTCTAAGATTCTATACAAATCATATCGATGATCAGAATATTCATGCATTTAATCCTACTTACTGCCTACAGCATATTGAGATTTTCTTGAATGTATTAAAGGTGACAGGTCAAAAATGCTTTCTCTCTCAACATATCAAAGTAAAGGTATTTACATCCATGTCAATACCACTAACTTTGTTAGCAAATCTCAAGTTCACTCTGAAGTATCAGCAGCAGCAATAACATTGATGATGATAATAGCTTATAGTTGCAAAGCATTTTAAAGTTTACAAACTGTATTACATATGTCAACTCATTTGAACCTTGCTATTTGTTAAGGATCGTCCTTGACATTTAGTCCATAGGATCTTTATCCTTTCATGATGTGTAATGGATATTTTTCTCATATGTCTGATATAAAAAGACTGGAACAGTGGTATAATGCAGTTCCATCCTTTCATGGCCCAGGAAGACCTTGATTCCAATCCCCATTCTTATTTTGCAGAAGCTGGTTGTTGGCAATTAAACCTCTTAGAAATAATTCCGTTTTCTACTTTTTGGTGACTACATCATCATTTATATGTGCATACAGGCCACCATTATAACAAACTACAGAATAATAATACTGATTTTTTTTTCTATCGTACTAGTGATAATTTTGCATGATATGACCACAATCACTGGTCCCTTAATCCCTGTTTATTCTGAATGGAATAGTCCCATCTGTTCTTCTGTTTTTTATGATTTTTTTTTAGACTTCTTTAGCCCACTGTAATGGTAATTAATTTAAATTTGAAGACCCCTTTTTGTTATGTCAAGTAAGCAGATACTTAGCCCTTAGTAACTGATCAAACCTTTGCCAAAGAAACAGAAGGTGTGAACTCTGTCTCCTGTTGCTGACATAATAGGAAGTGGTTGACTGAAGAAAGAAGCCAGTGTGTGTGTGTGTGTGTGTGTGTGTGTGTGTGTGTGTGTGTCTATGTGTGTGTGTGTGTGTGTGTGTGCGTGTGTATAAGAAAAGCCCTGAAAAGGTACATTCAGAATTTTGTCCTAACAAGCTCCTGATGGAAGAAGTAGAATTTTCTCCTGATAAGATCCTGGTGGAAGAAGCAGAGTTTTCTCCTGATGGTATCCTAGTGGAAGGTGTGGATAATTCAGCCAGATGTGAGAGAGAAAGAGAGAGAAAGAGAGAGAGACAGACAGACAGACAGAGACAGAGAGAGACAGAGACAGAGAGAGACAGAGACAGAGAGAGAGTGGGAGAGTTTCGATTGGCAGCATCTGGAAGCTGGGCTGCTGCTGCTGGACTGAAAACTGAGTTGGAGTTTTCTCAAGATCAGAATCTGGTGAAGGCTGAAGTTGCTGCCTGGAGGGCCTGCTGGAAGGTAGAAGTTGTTGCTGCTGCCTGGAAGGCCAGCGTTGCTGCTGCTGCCACCTGGAAGTCTGCAATTTCTTCTGCGTTCTAGGGACTGCCAAAATTGCCAGAGGACTGAAGAAGCATGACCAGGATGCTAAGACTTTGTTTGTTTGTGGTTTGGTTGATACTTGAGTTCCTAGGAACAGAAGTTGTGAAGGTTTTGAGATGTGCTGGACACTGTGAACTTCAGTGTGTAGCAGGAACTGCCTTGAGGACTGGACAAGGACCTGGGAGCTATCTGCCTCTGTATTCAGGTGACTGGTGGATTCGGGTAGGAGCTGGGACCATGGCGGGGATCGAGGGAATCTGAAGAACCATCCCAAGTCATGATGAAGAAAAGGCCTCTCTTTGGATATTGAATGTTGTGATGAAATTGAAATTTACTAGAGACCCAGGGGTGGAGGGTTTGTGTATTTTCTAATGATTATATTTAGTGATTAGCAATACTTAATAACTGATTGCTAAATAGATGACTGATTAAGTCAACCTAATTACCCCATGAGTGGAAGACTGACGTATTCTGAGATGATTGAATGACTAAGTAAGGAGGCAAACCTCCTTAGGCATACCAAATGATTGTTCTTTTGTTCTTTGTTCTAAATACCATGACCACTTTGGTGAAACCTATGTGGCCATTTTAATGATAAGATGTTGCGGACACTATATTGTGATTTTCTGTGATAAGATGTAATGTTATGAATACTATATTGTGATTTGTTGTGAATGTTTCCCTTTGATTTATTCTTGAATAAATAGAGTATTCACTATACTGTGTAATCAGAACCTTAAAAGCTGTTCACAGTAGCATTCTTTTGGTAAGCTGCTTGTGCATGGCATTACACCCATAAGGTCAAGAAACCAGAAATGGCCCATGACTTGCTTTCTATAATTCACATATGGGAACACATACTGGATCTAACCTAAGATTACATTTCCAAAGTGAAAGGGATTGTTTTTGTTTTGGGATTGGTTTGTTGCTCCTTGGAAATCACATTCAAATTTGTTTGCTCTAACAACTGATTAAAACTTGACAACTTTTGTTCATAATCAGGACCAATTAAGTATGCCTTTACTTCTTTAGCTTTTGCCATACTGGTACACCCTTGCATTAATTCAATAGTATCTGCTTCCCTAAATTTTTTTACTTCCTTTTCTATCAGTTTCCCTTGTTGACTGTCTGCCTGAGATATAAAGTAGAAGGGCCTCAACATTTTTTCCTGAATGGTAGGATAAATAAACTTGGCACATGATTGCTAAAGTGTCCCACCAACATCTAATTGCCTTTCTAAACTCTCAAAGCATTATTGTCATTTGCTTTCAGGTTCTTCAGTCTTCAGTAGAATTTTAAAAGCTATGATTTAAAGGCTTTTAAAAAGACTTTATTTTTTCATTAGTTTCAATTATTGGATGATGATGTAATATTTGGTTACATTTGTGACTCAGTCTATCTTTCATTTTTCATGAGGAGATAGACGATTTCCTGAGAAAAATACTAACTTAGATATGTGGTTCAAATGCATTGTACTTGCGAAGCATGAAAGTCTAACACCACTGACAATTCCAACTTAGACTTTGGATAGCTTTTTTATTCCAGGCAACACAGCATAGAGCACGGGATCAAGAGTCAAGAAGACTTGAGTTCAAAAATGGCTTCAGACACTTTAATGGCAAGCAAAGAAGGAGTTAAGACCTTGTTTCAGCTTTCTACCCCTCCAGGATCCTTGGCCTTACAATCTCAATCTAAATGGACATAGATCCTGGAACAAATAGAAGCACTATACTTTGTAATCCTACTGACTATGCCATAAATTTAAAGTCAAGCATGAGTAGCTTTCCAGAGGGCTGCTGCTGTGAACAGCTTCAAGGTTTTTATTACATAGTACAGCTAATTCTATTTTTTCAGTAACAAACTAAAACAAAACATTATGAGAAATCAAAGTACAGCATTCACAATGTTATGACATAACAACTTATCACCAAAGTGACCACATAGTTTTAAGCAAAAGATATCATTCAGTAAGTCCTTAACTCAATCATCCTTAAGGAGCAGGCCTCTTTAAGGGACACAAAGTAAAAAGGTCAAAGTTCTCCTCTCCTAGGTCACAGTAAATCATAATCTTCTCAGCATTAGTTACCCAAGAAGAGGTCTTTTCATTTTGACTCTAGACTGATTCTTGGCTTCCATGATTCCTCTTCCGTGGTCCCAGCTCCTGCCTGAATATGCTCAACTTTCACCTGGATTCAAACGCAGGTAGTTCTCAGCTCTTTGTCCAGTTCCTAATCTGGTTCCTCATACATTTCCTCATCTAGTTCCCATTCCATATTGCAGCTCACAGTGTCCAGTCCACCTGAAGTCCTTCACAGTTTTGGGAAGACAAATTCACTATCTACTTGTGAAATCAACAAAGACCAACAAACAAGATCCAATAGGTCAACACAAATCATCAACATAGAAATCAACACAGACCCACAAACAAGGTCCAAGAGTTCAACACAAATCGTCAGTATAGTCCCAGGACCTTTGAATCCTTCCTCCAGGACTTCTGTAAACAGACAACCAGAAAATCCTCTTTCAGGGCTTCCAGTAAGGTCCCAGGGCTTCTGTACAAATATCACAAACAAACATCAACACAGATACAAGAGTGTCAACTAAATAGCTGAAACAAGGTGTTAACTACTTATTTGCTTGCCATTACAGACACTTACTAGTTGTTTGATCCTCGGCAAGTCACTTAATCCTCTTTGTCTCAGTTTCCTAATCTTTAAAATGATCTGGAAAAGGAAATGGCAAATCACTCCACGTATCTTTGCCAAAAGAAGCCTAAATGGGGTCACACAGAGTAGGTAATGATTAAAAAAATAAAATTAAACAACAATTCCATCATTCTCATTAAAGCTTCTAGTGTATCTATTGGAGTTTAAAGGGAGGGATATGGGGACACTGTCTTAAGCCTCCACCGATGTGCTACATATTAAAACACAGAAACAAAAACTTGCTGATTCAGTTAACTCTGAACAGAGGCATTTATTCAAGAGTCCAAGAGGCAGTACCAAGATGGCAAAGAAAACAGGGGACTTCCTAAGCTCTCCCAAATTACCCTAACAAGAACTTTAAAATATTGCCTCAAAGTAAAATCTGAAACAACAGAACCTACAAAAAAGATGAAGTGAAACAGCTTTTTAGCCCAAGATACCCTAGAAAGTAGGTAGGAAAGGCCTGTTCCACCAGCTTCCAAGTAGAGCATGGTGCAGGTAACACAATAGCAAGACAAGCCAACAGCAGGCCTTTCAGGACATTGAATATGAAGTAGTGGCTACTGGAGTTCTTAGTTCATAGACTGTAAGGGGTTTGATAACTGCTCAGAAGGAGATTCCGGGTTCCCTTTGCTGGCATTGGATATAGGATTCAGTTATACTGCCCATACATGGAACTTGATCATAGTTTGGGTGGCAGTCCCAAAATAAAGAAGAATACTAATAGACTAGAGTTTTACCTGCAAGGGAACAGGGAGTCTCGTAATAGTTCCAGGCAGAAAAGAGTGCTCAAACTCTTTCACAGACTAGAGAACAAGCCAGAAGAGTTGTAAACACACTTCTATAATCACTTCACCTTGGAAGAATGAAAAACTAACATACTCTAAGAACAAGTTCTGAAAAGAGTTGAACAAAAGTCATGATGCTTGGGATAGTAACCCCTCCATCTGAGGAGCAAAGATCAACTTTAACATAAAGTTAAAAGTAAAAAAAAAAAATAAGCTGAAGAAATAAACAGACAAACAACAACAACCAAGATCTTGACTATAGAAAATTACTATGGTGACAGGGGATATCAATACTCAGAAAAAGATAAAGTCAGAACTGCTCAATCCAAAGCCTCAAAGGAAAATGTGAATTGGTGTTAGGCCCGAAAAGAATCCATGGAATAACTCAAAAGGATTTCAAAAATTAAATAAGAGACACAGAGGAAAAAATTAGGAGATAAATGACTGCAATGTGCAAAATCATGAAACAAAGAGTCAATATTCTTGCAAAGGAGGTTAAAAACATATTCATGAAAATAACAGCTCTTAGCCTCTTAAGTTTTGCATAAGCTTTTCCAGTTTTGTTTTTTTGACTGGATTCTGAGGTTCTTCTCCAACTAAGTAGTAGCAAGAGGCAATCAGAGAAGGACAGCCTCTTTTCCAAAAGAATGTTGGGTTTTTTTTTCCTTTGACTCATCTTCCTAGTTCAGAGCTGGTTACCTTCAGTGAGAGACTTCATTGGAGTTTATGGTTATCAACCTGTATCTGTCCAAATGTTTATTTCTGACAACTAAACCTCAACCAGGCATTGTTCAGGCATGTACATTTTTTTCCAGTATTTCCAAAACATTAGTAGAGTTCTGAGTTCCCTAGTTATTAACACTGAAGATCTCCTCTTGACTGTATGTAAATGAGAAGCTAGAAAAGAGAACACTGAAGCTAGTCTTTGTTCTAGGTATGGGAATTATCCCATGCAGACCACTTTATTATTTTTTTTTCTTAAATATATGTCTAGTATTCTGATGGTCCTTTGCCCCATTTAATCAATATGATTGCCAAAGAATATAAGGAGCACATTCTTATAATGTGACAAAACAACAGAAGGTGGCATTAAAATGTGTATGTATCAATAGATACATACCCACAGACATGTACATACAAACATATATATTTATATTCAGAAAAGACTTGCCATAACCCAGACGTTGATTAAATTATTTATTTTCTTTATTGAGGACTCTCATTTATGAAAGTGTTATGGCATATATGCACTAGAATTATTTTATGAAGAGAAGTCATCTCTGTTTACAACAACTTAATCCTAACTTCTCTCCACTCCTGCATCCTAAAATTTAGAAAACTGCTTTAGATAGAGTATTTCCTTACCTAATTGAGAGGCATGAATGAAGAATGTTTGGTTTAACTGTTAGACTAAATTGACATTTTGTTGTTTTTTTTTTTAAATTGGATCTCATTTCTACACATGTTAAATGGAAGAGGTAAGGAAAGTCATTTGAGATCATCTACCTATTTCACTATACAATTGTGAGGAAAGTAGTCGTAAACCTTTAATTAAAATATAAACATGCATCATTACTACCTTTCCCACTGCTACTACCACTGCTACAACTGCTACAATTTGTCAATACTATTAGTACTACTGCTGATACTTCTGCCAGTACTACTACTAGTAGTACTACCATAAATTGAATATCACTTTAAGAATTTTGAATTCCATTTCTAATAAATATGGAAAATAGGAATAGTAATATTAATTTTGACATTGTTGATTCTTTCCATGTGGTTAATAAATTTTGCTCTAGGCTTCCTGCTGTTTAACTAATTCAAGGCTGCTAATTTGTTTATTTTCCAAATCTTACTCTTTCAATAACAGAACTTGTTTAAAGAAACATATTGGACTAAATTTGCCCTTCTAACTCATAATTTCTATGACCTGACAGATGGGGACCTCTGAAGAGTGTCTCATGCCCAAATGCTCACCGATTAAGATTCATACGACCACCCATTGTTGGAATCCTGGGAACATTGCTTTAGGATAATTTGATTCAGGGATTAATTTGGGGACTAGTGTTAAATATTCAATTGAGTCTAACAGGAGCCATCCTACCTATGCAGGTGAGAAGAATTTCCTTCATTCCTAGCTCTTTCCCCTGAATATGGAAAGAGAAGTGACGAATAAGATATGATGACATCATGCCCTCATTTAGACTGTGTGTCTGACAATAACATGTTAAGCTACAGTACATGAAGTATGCTGAATGAAGAGCAGGAGTTTCACAACACCCTCACTTGTCCATTGCCTGTCAGCCAACTGAGGCATATTGCAGTGAAAAGGTGCCAAGTGAAGTGTATTTATGGATTACATTATCTAGTTTTTAGTCAGTCTCTAATGGCATTTTCCTTCATCTCCAGCCCTCCACAATAATCAGTGCAGGTTTGTAAGGAGTATAATCTGACTCACTGATTGGATAAAGTTTCCCCAGGGCGAAGTAGGGACTAGGAAATTTTGAAAACACCACTGCACAAGTAAATAAAATATATAGCAACAGTTGCTTATTAGCACACATTTAATTCATATCATTAATGGCCTAAAAAGAAACATCTAGGCACAGTCTTGGAGCAGAGTGGAAGAGGGAAAAGAAGGGAAAGGATTCAAATACCACTGGGTATAGCTCCAGAAGAGTCAGTTTCTAGAATCCTAGGATATATAATTATCCTCAGGTTACACCTAGGATGGGAAAAGTGGGTCAATGATGGTAGCTCTAAAAGGTTCTAAGAAGCATTTCTCAGAGCTGAAACATGATTATTCCAAGCTTTCAATCAAACTTTTTGATTGAAATAGGCTATAAATATATTCCAATCTACATCCATCACTTTTTTAAAAAATAAAGACAGAAATGGCGAAATATAAAAAGGATCTCACTATCTTGTAATATTTTATTGTTAGAAATATGGGCTGTCTCAGAGGATGAAGGGGATAAGGAATTATGATATTTACAATAGCTAATATTCTAGTGAAAATGTAAATATTTGAAACAAATCACATTTTAAAAGCAAATAACTATAAGAATTATTAAAAACATTAATAATGAGACAAATCTTTGATTTAAAAGCATCTTGAAGCAATGTAGATAGACTGTAGATGTAGATAGACTGAGACATTCAAATCCTGCTTCAGTCACTCAATACCTGTGTCACCCCAAGCAAATATTTAACTATTCCATTACTCAGTTTTCTCATCTTTAAAATGGGGGTGATAATAACACATAGAAATAGAATTCCACCATGAATTAAATGAAGTAATTATATACAATATTATGAAAATTTATACAAACATGAGGTCTTCAAAGAAGGCATGATAAAATAGAAATATTCATACCTGAAATGATAAGAGAAATGAGTCAAAATCCAACCTCTAATACTGTGTAGTCCTGAGTTAATAATTTCTTTTCCCTGAAACTCAGTTTCTTTATCTATAAGATAAAGACACTTGGAACAACTTCATCACTGGGCTGAAATATGGGTCAAATGAAATAATAAAAAAGATGCTTTAGGATATGATAAATGGTTTAATATAAACTTTTTACGTCATCCAATAAAGGCAGAGGTTTGAAAAGCTCAGAGCAATAGAAAAAAATGAGTTATTAGCCACTGGTTATAATTATGAACATTTGCTTCTTATTTCCATATTTAAATAAGACATTAAGATGATTAAGGTGACTCTTGAGCAGTCAGTAACCATAGTATAACATAGCAATGTTATCTAAATTGGATACCACAAAGGGTACGTAGAATGATCTATTATGATGTACAAAAAAATATATTGAAATTTTTAGTTCTATTTATTTTTGTCTAAACATTTAAGAAATAAATCTAAGATGTGATGGCATCATGCCCTCATTTAGCCTGTGTGTCTGACAATAACATGTTAGCTACAGTACATGAAGTATGCTGAATGAAGAGCAGGAGTTTCACAACACTGACAGGTTGACAGTGACACCCTCACTCGTCCATTCCCTGTCAGCCAATTGAGGCATATTGCAGTGTACAGGTGCCAAGTGAAGCGTATTTACAGATTACATTATCTAGTTTTTACTAACTAATCTTCACAAAATGGATAACTTGCTTAAAAGATATTCCCCCAAAGAAACCATAGATTGAAGATAATACCAATAATGTGAGTGTGAGGGAACAATAGGAAGTGGCAGGGCTGACACCTCTCCTACTCCTGGTACAAGCTCTTCATCTGTCACATTATGAAATAAAAATCAGATCTGACAAGAAGTCAGGCTAAAAGATGCAAAATTATCAGGAAGATTATTTGAAATATGAATTTAAATTGGCTGTCATTAATGATGTACCTTGCTCTAAATCTATATTGTGCCTTAAGATATTGGCTAATGATAGCAGGAAGTCATCATGAATAACAAGGCATTTAAAATTAAGCTTTTGTCCTCAAAGAAAGTATATGTATATATGTGTCACTTATAAAAAATCTTCATCCCTAGAAAACATGTAAACAGAATTTTCTAAGCTAATGATGTTTCAGTAGGTTTTAAATTTATTTGTTACAAGTGTGAAAATATAACATCTGAATGGTGTGGGGGAAGAGGGCAGTTAGGTGATGTAAAGAATACAGTGTGAAAGTGACAATGTGTAAGGCAAAGTTGGAATTTGCCCCAAAGACTAATAGCTATGTGACCCTGGGCAAGGAACTTAACATCTTTAATTCTCATTTTTTTTCATCTTTTAAAGTGAGGAGACTGTACTTGGTTGTTTCTAAGTTTCCTTCCACCTCTAAATCTATGAGCCTTTGTGGTTCAAATTGGAATTTAGTAGCTGGCTTTCAACAAATACTTTCACATAATTGGTGGATGGAGTTGAAAAATGAATATCAAAATTTAATAATAATAATAACAAAAATGTGCAAAGTACTTTAAAGATTGCAAGGAATTTTACAAATATTTTCTCATCATGACAAACCTGGAAGGTAGATATTATTATTATTCTTATTTTCCAGATGAAGAATCAGGGGTTGTGACTTGCTTTAATTTAGCAATCAAATGAATATAGGCTTTTATTTCCCCAGATCCTCCATCATTTAAGAAGGGTACCCAAGGCATTCACCTCCTAATTTCCTACCTAAATGCAATTTTGGACATTATGATATCCAGCAACATCAAGTTGAAATATGAAACCAACTTTGAAAGTTATACCTCCTCAACACTCCCCTATCCTTGGGACTTGTTTCTCCCTCTGATTAGAGATGATGGGGGATGGACATGTGGGAGCTCCTCGCACTTGATTTTCCATTTCACAAGGGGAACCAGGGCATTCACCCCATGATTTCCTACCAGGCTGCTGTACTAGATTTCTTGATCTCCAGAAACTCATCATTTTGTAAAGTGAAATCAACCCTGTAACCCACACCTCTGCAAATCATTTCCTATGTATGTATGTATACCAGATAATATAGAGTGAAGAAGTTCTTCCATTAGGAGTGATATAACTCAGCTCCACCAAGAAAGTCTAGCTGTCAATCAAGAGGAAGTTCCCCATAGTCTCTAGTATAACAAACTCTAGATAGCATTGTAATAGGCATTGGTAGCCTTTCTCATGTTTTCCCACAGTCTTTTCCTTCAGAAAGGTCTAGTGCCATTGGTCTCCTCTCTCTCCCTCTCTCTCTCTTCTTCCTTCCCTCCCTCTCTCTCTCTTTCTCTCTCTCTATCTATCTATCTCTCTCACCCCTCCCTCTGTCTCTTGAAACCAGAAATACCAAAAGGCATTAATCTCCACCAATAAGGAAAAAGGCCTATAACTCCTGTACCAATGAGCTTTGGGAATGTAGTTAACCCCAGCATTTGAATCTACTGTGAGGTATCTTTTTAATATAAAATCATCATTAAAATTAAGTTTTAAAATGCGTGTAATTTAAAACCAGATTTTTGTATTTCTATATCAGCAAATATTACAGTAATACACATGCATACGTACACAATACATACCCTGTGCCTGTGTTATGTTTGCGTATTAACATAAACTTTTTTACAAAGTAATATTTACTTCAAAAGGTATAATCACAAGCATGTAAACATACTCATTTTAAGGTATGAGACAAATAATCCCTCTTCCTCTTTGCACCACTTCAGTCCCTAGGGAGGGAAAGAAGATAAGATTTATAATTTAGTTTCATTGCCATAGAACAGAGTGCCAGATCCAAGTCTGAAATCCTCTATTTCCAAGTCCAAAATCCCCATTGGGCCCCTCCCCACCCAGGGCTTCTCCCTTTCCTTGCCAGGATGAATGGCTGCACCGCCCTGCCAGTATTCCTGTCTCTGAGATTGCTGTGGCTCAAATTCCCTTGTCTTGTGGGGAATTATCTCTGGCTTCTGGGAGTGAGGGCAAACAACACTTCCAGTCCCCTCTCTTAGATGGGACAAAAGAGAATTAAATGGGGGGAGAATTTTCCTTCCCTTCTGGTTGCTTCAGTTCATAGCTCCATGCTGGGCAAAGAAGACAAGAGTCACCAAAAAATAAGCAGCCTGGTTAGATTAGTTTTAAGGATAAAGGCAGAAAATCAAAAGAGGTTACCCCAACCCACATGGTAGCAAAGGAAGACAAACCAGCATATTCAAAGTTCCCTTGAGGCCTCCCCCTCTCCCTCTTCCACCTCCTCCCCCTTCATTCTCCTTCTCCGCCTTCTCCTTTGTTGTTGAGGCTATAGACACTGTTTGAGAGTAGATTTCAGAATCCCCCAGAATGGTAACAATGAAACAGAGTTTGAACGTGCCTGACTTTTCTCAGTAAAACTCTGAATGCTTGTGGAGGAGGCCCATACCAAAGATTTCATCACCTGGAGCCAGAATGTCCAGAGCTTCCTGGTGTTGGATGAACAGAGATTTGCAAAAGAAATTCTTCCCAAGTACTTCAAGCACAATAATATGGTGAGCTTTCTGAGGCAGCTAAATATGTATGGCTTATGTAAAGTAGTTCATGTTGACTCTGGTATTGTAAAGGGAGAACAAGATGACCCAGCTGAGTTTTAGCACCTATACTTCTAAGTCAGGATGACTTGTTAGAGAACATTAAAAGGAAGATTTCTTCTTCAACACCAGAAGAAACCAAAATTCACCAGGGAGACTCATCTAAAAGCATAAGTAGTGCTCAAAAAGTTCAAATTAAACAAGAAAGCATTGAGTCTTTCTACTTTGAAAAGAGAACGTTAATCCCTTTGGTGGGAAAGGGCAGAATTATGGGCAAAAGAAAAGCAACAGCAACAAGTAATTTGAAAGATTGTCCAGTTTATTGTAACATCGTTTCAGATTAGACAGGTCGAGTTTAAAACACAAAAGGCCTCTGCTTTTAAATACTAGCGTATCTCCAAAGACAAATCAATTTCAGCAAATTTTCAAAGAATCAGTCAATAATCACCACCACAAAGTTCCACATAGTAGGATAGACAGTTTAAAACTAAGGGAGTAGATTTCAGAGGACAGTGTTATATATTATGTCACTGATGATAATGTAGATGAAGAAAATGCTCCAGTTACTCCTGAAACCAATGAGACTGCTGACAGGATCTAGGATGCTTTTGTCTGTAAGTTCAGTTTGTAAAAATCTCACTTGTTTTCCGGTACCTATGTATATGACATGAGTTTGTAATAACCCTGTGCAATTAAGTTGTAAAAGTCACACTTTCCCCCAGCCATAAAGATATTAACTCTGCCTCTCCCCTGCCCCCAGCCTAAAAGTCTTTTCCCCGAGCTAGCATCACCCAAGCATTTCAGAAACAAATCCTTAGTTTAGAGATCTCCTTTTTTCTAAGTGGCCAGCTGCACCCAAAAACCTTGAACAACATTATCATAGGAGAAAACTCCCTCCCAATATGATACCTCCTTAATCCCTAATCAGTCTAGCTTCCAGATTTGGCACCTCCTGAAACAATGAAACCTATCCTCCCAACAGCCATATTGTCAAAGATGAGCACATATCTCATTCAGCCTTGACCAAGAGTAACCTAGTGATGTCACAAGGCAAAAGCCACACCTCCTGGTAGCCCCCTCCCCCCCCAGGCAGATGTCCCAATGAATTATGGGCAATAAGCCTGCGCAGTTGATATAAAAAATGCATGTCCCTTTAAGCACTGATAACTCCTAGACTCCTCCCAAACTCCTCCCTAACTCCACCCTTGTCCACCTAGTTAGCATAATCAATCTTTGACTGACAGTTTTATGGCTTTAAAAACTTCTTCTCCATGCCCTGCACTTAGCAGGTCCTGTTAACCTTGTCCTGCCTGCTTTGAAGTGTAACATTATACTTTATAACTCTGCCTTAGATCCCTGTAAGATTGCAGGTCCCCTTACCACGCCCCTTCCTGCCCACTGCTAAGTCAACATAACAATAAACTTTTGTAACTCTGCCAAAAGATAGTTTGAGTCCTGTGAAATTCTTTCCACACAAGAACCGTCTAGAGATTCATATGAGATCCCTCAAATACCCAGCTCTTCCCTACCTCTTCAATGCTACATCTGACTCTTCAACATATAATCAGTACCCTGATATTATCATTGCAGAAGATCACAGTAAGGATGATTATGCTACTTTTATTCAAAGTGAGGACAAAAGAAGTGAACCAGTCAATGTTCAAGACATTCACCATGTGAATTCTGCTGGTGAGAGGGGCAGCTTGCTCATGTTTAGGGCTATCAAGGTAAACAACTCATCTAATCTAAGTTCAAAAGATCCTGTCTCTAAGATGGATTGTATCCTGAATGAAAACATCAATCTTTTAGGAAAGGTGGAGCTATTGGATTATCCTGACTACAGTGAATACAGTCTAGATGACTTCCAAGTCATTCTTTCAGGAAGACAATTTAGGATAGACCCTGATCTACTGTTGGATCTTTTCACTAGTTCTACGTAGATGAATCCCACAGATTACATCAGTGACACAAAACTGGATCAGAAACTAACAAGAATAATGAAGTTCAGCCAACTTCAGAAGATGGGAAAAATTCTAAGCCTAAATCAAACAAGCAGCTCATTCAGTATACAGCTTTTACTCTCCTTGCATTTCTTGATGGGAATCCATCCTCCACTGTTGAAAATGGAAGTGCAACTTCCAAAGCTGAGTCTTCTTCAGATAAACCCCTAGAGATTGATGAGCTGGTGGATAGTAGTATAGACCTAAACCCACCCAAAGTAACCTTTTTTGACTATAATAATTGACTGGAACTGAAGCTAGTAAAGCTACACTATTTAATTTATGTCAACTTGTCCCTGCCCCATCAAGCAATGATACAGCACTCTTACATAACTGAATCCCTGAAAAAGTGGACTAAATGTACATATCCATCAAAATAATGAACTATTTATTTAAAGTATCATTCAGTATCTTTATGTTTTGTAAATGGATTTGTTCTGTGTAATCAACTACTGTGGAATATAAATAAAGCACTTTCCCTGTCCCCACTTGTATCAGCAAGCACCCTAGCATACCAAGGATGGCTGCTAGCATGGGTTCTTAGATCTGGTTTTCTAAAGGAAAGCAGCTCAAAATGGGTTAACAATCTTACTTTAATCAATCAAACACATATCATTTACCTAGTTCAAGGGGAAAAGTCAACACCATGAACTTTGAGAGGATACAAACACAAGTTACAAGCAGAAATTACAAATAGACAAAGAAACAAATCAGCAGACTGGTTTCCAGCAGTCTGACCATTACATTCTTAAGTAGTTAGTTAACAGAGAAGGAAGCACCAACATCTGTGCTTTCAAAGCCAGGGTGCTCAATGGCTGCCCAAAGTCTCATATGGCCAAGT
The DNA here is from genome assembly GCA_028646515.1 of Pseudochirops corinnae. Lineage (NCBI taxonomy): Eukaryota > Metazoa > Chordata > Mammalia > Diprotodontia > Pseudocheiridae > Pseudochirops > Pseudochirops corinnae. The sequence continues at coordinate 64,940,279 of CM053592.1, forward strand.
CACACAACTCTTTCCAAAGTGAGCCACAAAGCAAAAACTCACAGCAGGGTATATATAGCCTTCTCCTGGATCAGAGAATGTCACAGCCCTCTTGACTGACTGCCCAATCACAAAATAATAAGGTGTGGGCATTCCTGAAGAACAAGCTTCCTGCCACCGGCTCCGTGTGACCACATTCAGTCTATTAGGGGGCAGAGTATATTTTCAAATCAGAGAGGGTTCTCAGAGTCACTTAAGCCTATCAAAGGGCCTAGAAGATCTTCAGATTCCCATAACACCACTCCTAGTCTAACCACACACTGATCACTCTTGCAAAAACTTTTATATGTTACTCAGCTTACTCAGCTGGGTAGTTCTATAAGATTTCTTGAATACTATTGACAGATTCTTAATTTGGATTAGAATTATTGTTCTTTCCTTACTTGCAATGGAGTTTTTTTTTTTGGTCTTTTTTGGAGGGGATAGGCAGGGAAATTGGGGTTAAGTGACTTGCCCAAGATCACACAGCTAATAAATGTTAAATGTATGAGGCTGGATTTGAATTCAGGTTCTCCTGACTCCAGGGTTGGTGCTCTATTCACTGCACCACCTAGCTGCCACCAGTGGAATTCTTTATATGTCCATTACCCTGATCAAATTAAAGCTGCATTTTTTTCATTTTAAAAAATGTCCCTTAAGATTAGACATGCCCAGAAACCAGGACTACACATGTCTCCCTGTTTGATATTTGCTCCCCTCAGCAATTAGGCAAGGGTACATATTTTTTCTTTTCTTTTCTTTTCTTCTATTTTTCTGTTATTCTTCCCTCTCATAGTTCTAGTCCTAAAATCAGAAGAGTACTCCCTGTTCTCTGAGGAGGCATAAGCAATGTCTTTTCCTTTGTTTCCCTAGTGTCATGCAAGAAAAGTTTCAAATATCACATACAATCCCACATATACAGAAGAAAATCAAAATTTTCTCCAACTTTTCATATCCATGATATTTTTGAGGATTCCTATCTTCTTCACCCAGTATGAGCACCATGAAAAGAACCAATGAGAGAAAAAGGAAAATCTTTCTGTTTCTTATTGTTTTTTATCCCCTGCAAAAAATGGGATGGGGGGGGTGTTTTTATTCTGTGTTGCTTGTCCTCAATTTTAGGAGCCAGAGGTGATCCTCATAAGACAAGGGAGTTTGAAACATGGTGACCTAAGAGTCAGGATAGTAGACAGGGGTCCCCAGCCAGCCAGCCTGGCAGAAACTCTGAAAAGCCTGGGTGTCTGGGATTCCAGCCCAATGGAGAATTTGGACTTGGAACTGGCACTGTTTTCTGTGGGAACTGAACTAAATTATAAATTTAATTTTCTTCATCTACCCAAGAACTGAGAGTGCAAAGAGGAGAGAAATTATGTCTCCCATATATTTGGAAAGCAATTTGTGTGTGTGTTTGTGTGTGTGTGTATATCTTCTGAAGTAAATATTTCTATGAAAAAAACCTACTGTTATATATGGGTTCTTATATGAGATAAAATTGTGACCTTCACTTGTGGGGATCCTTAGAGAGATCCTATGCTAGACTTCTAAATTTTGAGATACACTAGACTGTGCTATAATTAAAAAAAGAGTGAAGCATATTCAGTTATATTATTATATGGTCAATGTGACACCCACAGTGGCTGCTATGAATATGCAGACATATTTCCAGGTTTGAACCACAAGATTTAATAGATTCTCTTCTTTGAAGACAAAACCAAGATATTTAATCATGTACCAGAAAGCCAAAACCACCACTGTAATAAAGAAGTTGGTATACACTAACAATGCAGGAAGCACTGCCATCCCCAAGCCTTCCCTCCTTTAGGTTTCCCCACAAAAAAGTTCCCTTAGGCAAAATATCCCTTTCTCCCTCACACTAGCTACTCTGCCTCTAGCTACCTTCTCTCTCTCTCAGCTCCACCACTCTCCCACTTCCTGCTCCACCCATTGGACAATGTGACTCAGGCTCATGTGACTCAGGCTTAAGGCAGGTCACATAGGCTTATTGATGGGCAAGGAAGATCTTCTTATTCAATTAACAGTACATTGACAATACAATTACTCCCACTAAAATATTATTAT
>CM053592.1:64942875-64974254 GCA_028646515.1 Pseudochirops corinnae
ACACACACACACACACACACACACACACACAAATTTATATAAGAGGGTTTACATATGCATAGAAGTACATATCTGGGTATATGTATATATGAATCCATAGAGGGCATAAGATCAATTGAATAGGAAGGGACGATATTCCAAATGGTGAAATCCTGAGGTGAGAGAGGATTAGATTGAGAGGAGACAGGGAGAGACAGAATGGGGTTGAGCATCTAATGGAAGAGGCAAGAGATAATTGTTAAAATAGAGGGGGAGCACAGGAAATCAAAAGGGAAAGAGTCAACCTTACTCTCATTGAATCTGGCTTAGGGAAGGAATGATATAAACTCTAAATTGGACATCTTGCCACATAGAAGAGTAGGGGGAATGGGGATGAGACTTGGGGTGATGGAGGGGAGGACAGGGTGGGGGGGAGGGTCGATGAAAGTGCACACTTCTGTAGAGGGACAGGGACAGGGTAGAGAGTGGATCAGGTGGAGGGGCGGCATAGAAAGAAGGGACATGTAATCAGACTCTCACAATATGCACACTGTGGAGAGTTTCTGTGTAATCATACATGTTCAGCCTGTATTTGATTGCTTGTCCTTCCAGTGGGGAGAGGTGATGAGGGGGGTAGAGAAGGAATCTAGTTCTATAATCAAATGTTAAAAATATGTATGCTCATATAAATAAATAAATATGTATGTATATACATATATATAATTATTAGTAGTAGTAACTACATCCAACTGGAACTTTAGATACACAGGCACTCTGGTAGGGAGATCCATCCTGCCCTACCAGAAAGTCAGAGGGGTGAGGGGGTAAGACATAGGAGAGAATAGATTGGGATAGGGGAGATACAATGGAATGGCTGTTTTTGGGTGGTGGGTAGGGGAAAGATGGGGAGAAAATTCGTAACTCAAAATTTTGTGGAAATGAATGATGTAAACTAAAATTAAAAAATAAAATAAAATATCTATGTGGATGTCCTTAGATAATAAAAAAAAAAATAAAAATAAAAATTATTGGACTACCTGAAAGCCCTGATCAAAAAAATAAAAGAACCTAGAAATCATCCTTCAAGAAATTCTCAAGGAAAATGGCCCTCATATTTTAGAACCAGAATACAAAGTAGAAATTGAAAGAATTCACCTATCATCTCTTAAAAACATCCCAAAAACACAACTCTTAGAAATAACATGGCCAAGTTGTATTGTTCCCAGATAAAGAAGAAAATATTACAAGGAGCCAAGAAGAAACTATCTGAATATTGTGGAAACACAATCAGAATAACACAAGATTTAGCAGCTTCTACACTAAGCTATCGAAGAGTTAGAATATGATATTAAAGAAGTCAAAGGAGGCAGGATTAAATCCAAGAATCACCTACACAGCAAAATTGACTATCATATTTCTGGAGAATATGTGGTTATTCAATGAAATAGAGGACTTCCAAGCATTATTGATGAAAAAAACCATAGTTTAATAGAAAAATTGGCATTCAAATATGAGAAGCAAGAGAAGCATGAGAAGGTAAACAGGGAAAAGAAATCATAGGGAACTTATAAAAGTTGAGTTGTTTACATGCCTTCTTGGAAAAAACAATATGTTTTACTTTCAAAACTTTCTCAGTATGAGGATAGTTGAGAGGAATATGAATGTTTGTATGTGTATGTCTGCATAGGAGGGTATAAGTTCATATGAATATGTATGTGAGTGTGTGTATGTATGTGTACAGGTATACATAAACAGAGGGCACAGGATCAATTGAATACAAAAGGATGATATTTAAAAAATAAAATTAAGAGATGAGAAAGGAATGTAATGAGATGAGATAGGGAGAAATAGAACAGGGTAAATTATCTCATATAAAAGAAACAAGGGAAAACTGTTAGAAGGGGAAGAACAAGAACACAAAAGGGAATGCATCAATCTTATTCTCATTTTATCTGGCTTAATGAGGGAATAACATACACACTAATTTGGGTATCTTATCCTACAGGAAAGTGGAGAGGAAGAGGATAAGAGGGGAGAATGATTGGTGGGAGCCCATATTGGGAAGGGGGAAAGGTAGTTAGAAGCACACACTTTTGAAAAGGGACAGAGTAAAAGGAGGAAATTGAACAAGTGGAGGGTGGGATAAGATGGAGGGAAATATAGTCAGTCTTTCACAATATATCCACTATAGAACTGTTTTGCAAAACTACACATGTACAACTTATATTGAATTGCTTATCTTCTCAGTAAGGGTGGGTGACAAGGGAAAAAGATGAAGAATCTGAAATTCAAAGTTTTAAAATCAAAGGTTTAAAAAATATTACTTTATTATAATTTTTTATGTGCAAATGGGAAATAAGATATACAGGCACTGGGTTATGGAGATCCATCTTGCCCTACCTCAAAGTTGGAGAGAGAATGGGGGAGGATATAGGAGAGAACAGATTGGGGCAGGGGGTATTGAGTAGGATTGTTGTATTGGGGTGGTGGGTGTGGGAAAGATGGTGAGAAATTTTGTAACTCAAAATTTTGTGGAAATAAATATTGTAAAAAAAATAAATGTAAATTTCATGTAAAAAAGAAAAGGAAAAAAAGAATAGAAAATTAGAAAAAATTGTAAAAAAATCTTAATGGAAAAATAACTGACCTGGATAACAGATTCAGGAGAGATAATTTAAGAATTATTGTTCTACCAGAAAGTCATAATGAAAAAAGAGCCTGGACAATATCTTCCAAGAAATCATCATGGAAAACTGCCCTGAGTTCCTAGAACCAGAGGGTAAAATATTTATTGAAAGAATCTACCAGACACCTCCTCAAAGAGATCCCAAATTGAAAACTGTGAAATATGTTGTAGCCAAATTCAATGATTATCAGGTAAGGAAGAAAATAGAGCAAGCAACCAGAAAGAAACAATTCAAAAATTGTGGAAATACAGTCAGGATCACACAGGATCTAGCAGTTTCTACACTGAAAGATTGGAGGGACTGGAATATGATACTATGCAAAGGAAAAGAGCTTGGGCTATGACCAAGGATCAGCTATCCAACAAAGCTTAGCATAATCTTTCAGGTGAGGAGATAGTCATTCAATGAAAGAAAGTACTTCTAGACCTTCCAGAAAAAAATCCTGAGCTCAATGGAAAATCTGATCTTCAAATACAAGATTCAAGAGAAACATAGAAAGGTAAAGAGAAAACACAAACACACACACACACACACACATACACACAAACACAACTTGTTATTTAATAAGAGCAAACTGTTTCTTTTCTGGCTGGGAAGCTGATAACTGTCAATATTGAGAACTGTATACTTATCATAACATTTAAAAGGGATATAGATAAATAGAGGTTATGGATATTGGATATCCACATGGATCCTCGTCCAGGATCACATAGCTAGTAAGTATTTGAGATCACATTTGAACTCAGCAAGATGAATCTTCATGACTTCAGACCCAACACTCTATCTGTTGTACCACCCTAGCTGCCATACTCTAAATTAACATAACTCAAAAAATAAAGGGTTTTTTAAAAAATATTTTTAAAAATTCCCAGATTAGTGACTTGTTTATAGTAGGGCTTAAAAAATGCTTGCTGAATTTAATGAAAAATTAAAAGGTTGCTATTCAAATCCAAGCTAGCATGATATTATTGAAGATGGCAGACCAGCATGGGTATGGGCCAAAGTTCTGTAGTCCCAATCACCCTCTTATGCTTCCACACAAATGGCTTGGGAGGAGATTTTTTCCCCTTAAAATGATTTTTTTTTTGCTTTTTGGAAGCGGTAAAGCAGGGCAGTTGGGGTTAAGTGACTTGCCCAAGGTCACACAGCCAGTAAGTGTTAAGTATCTGAGGCTGGATTTGAACTCAGGTTCTCCTGACTCCAGGACCAGTGCTTTTTTCACTGTGCTACCTAGCTGCCCCATAAAATGACTCTTTTTTTGAAATGTGAAAGATTAAATACCACCTATGGTTAATAGCCTTTGATGGTTACTCTGAACTTCGGAAAAGTCCCTAAAATGACTCACAGTTCTCAAGTTGCCAAAATATCATTTATCTATTTATTCTCCTATATAGTAATACACTGACTAACATACTTAGGCCTCATCATGCACAGTGTGTATTTAAGTTCATCAATCTTAACTACCTTTTAGGAATTTCCACACCTTTGGAAATAAAAATGTCTTGAATTCTCAGTCTTTTTAAAGAGATATATTCTGTTATTGATTGTACATATTTCTCAAACTTTCTCAGAGCTATATAGGTTTGTATGACCTTTGTGAGAGCTTTCATATGCTACAGCATTGTTGAAAATTGGGGGTTCACGTACTGTGGAAGTGCACCATGCAAAGCAAAATGTACGTAAACCAAGAATGTAGTTTGAGATAATAAAAACTCAGAAATAAAGCATGGGAGAGGGGGATAGAAACAAAGGGATATGCCGGCAGATAGAAGCTAGTATTTTTAGGATAGAAGCTAGTTTTGACATTAGTAATAAAACTCTTTAATCTTGACCTCAGAGATGTATGTACTACCTGGCACACTGAGCATTGTAATTAGCATTTTATTGACCTTTAGTGAGCTCTCTGAGACCATTAGTTCTCCATCTGCATTGGTAGAAACAATTTCCACATCAGGAGTTCTCTGCATAGATAAAAATCAGATTTGGAACCAAAACAAAGAAACATTACCTCCTCCAAACTCGTCAACTGCCCCCCCAACAAACCCACCCGCCTCTGTGCATGTGTACATTTATAGAGAGGAGGCAGTAAGCCAAAGTAGATGGAGCATTGGTCCTGGAATAAAAGGAGTAGACTTCAAATCCCAACTATGGCATTTGCCACCTGTGGGATCTTGAACAATAATGTAATCATCTTGAGCACTAGTTTCTTCATCTATGAAAGTAGGCTGAATTCAAAGGTCCCTTTTAGCACTTGTCTGTCATATGTCTCCAAGCACATGATTTCCCTACTTCATTTGTTCCTCTGCCAGGTTCTGTAAGTATTATTTCATTATCCCTCATAGACCCTGAGTGTAGTGTTGAAAGAGTTTGAGGCATTGTATATGGCAAATTGTGATATGATCACTACTGCTGAATTGGTTTTTAACATATAAGTTCATATAATATTGTTATTTTTTGCCCTATACCTAAGTAAATGTTAAATTAATAATCTCTTAGAATCAGTATTTTTAGTGGCTAGGTATTTGCAAATGGAATCAAATGAATGGGGCTGTCACAGCTAAAATAAGTTGGGATATTGTGTTCTCCCATAACATGTGTACCCTTAGGATGCCAAGAAAAAAAAATATATATATATACATTTTTTTTAACCAGATGATCATGGACTCCTGAGAAACAAATGTCCAAGTATGTTGAACCGAATGATCCAGTGCAGAGAGTAAATATAACCTCATGTCCTGAGTAAGAAGAATTCAGGTAGTATCTGATGAACAGAGACATATTCTATGTGCTCTTTTTAATTTGCACCTGGCACAGGACATCTGGTGAGTATAAATCTCCATATTGTATGTCTCTCTTGATATTAATAATCAACAAAATGGTGAAGTGAGTTATTCCCATTGGACTCTTTTTCATGTAATCATGTATAGTCTTCATATATATTACCTCTATACATGATATTCTTGAAAAAAAAAATTCTGTGTGACTTCTAGAACTTATCACTCTGATTATGTAGTTTTTCTTTTTAAATTAATGTCTAAGTGCTAAATTTTGTCACTATTTCTGGCTCAGCCCCTTTGTTTAAAGACCATTTATTACTCTTCACCAAATAGTGTTAAACTTTTTCTAAACTTTTCTAGGATGAGAGTTTCCAGCTTTGGAAGAAAGCCTTTAAGAGTATAATAGGTTCTTGTCAATGAGATCTATGATTATTCAGTGGACACATTTTTTACCAATCCATAGAATAAAAAGTAGATCAATGAAAATATTTATTCCCTGGATTATGACATACAGTCAAATAATTAATACATTGAGTTTTTATATAACTACATATCTGGAAGTGATAATGCAGATAGACCAATGGTCTGAGCCTGAATTGAATAAAAGGGCAGGATAGACTAGACTGTGTGTGGAAAATTGTGCTATATTTTTAATGATACCAAAATCCGTGAAAACAAATAAAAAAGAAAAAGAAAAAAAAACACAAAAAAAGTATGAAAAAATTGAGCAGAAATTCCACCAAGACATCTAAAGAATGTGCGGTACCACAAAAAGCAATAGAATACTTAAATTGGCTTTTTATTAGACTGCAATATATTTCCGATGCTGAACTTTGTCTAAGAAGTAAAATGAGGTAAATCCTTAAACAAATATATTATCTAAAAAGCAGCTAGTCTGTTCACATACATAGAATTAGCAAAACATCAGATTAAATTAGGTAAAGCTTTATTAAAAGTGGTTACTATGTTCTTAGCCAGGCCTGCATAACATATGGCCCAGGGCCCACTTTTAGACTGTGAAAGCAGCCCATCTAAACACCTTACTAAATGCTGGGAATGCAAGCCAGGAAGAAAGATTATTCCTGTCCACAAGGAACTTGCATTTTAATTAAGGAATACTACAGATAAAAGGCAACTAGAAAACTGGGAGTGATTAAATGGTGCCTGTGGTGGATTACAGGAGGGGTGGGAGGTTGGGGTAAGTTTGAAAAGTAGTCCAGAGATTCAAGGAGTGAGTTGGATTAGATAGACATGTTGGAGATGAGCATGGCTGGCATGTGTACTTCTTCAAAAGGGGATTCCAAGAAGGATTTGGCCCATCAGAAGGAGGCTACCAGAGTTGAATTGTTGATAGCAACACATGGCCAGATAGGGAAAAGTAGATAACCTCAGTGTTACATTTATCCCTATTGTTATAAAGTTGCAAGGGATGCTGTGAGAGGATGTGTGAATTACTCAGTGTTGATCAAAATGTTGCAGAAAGAAGATTTGATCTGAGGTCTTCTTGACTCAATCAACATTCTATCTGCTTCTGCATGTTATGGAAACTACTAAAGGAAGACGTTCAGGTAGGTTGGATAGAAAACCTTTGTGTGGAGGATCAATCCTACACAATAAAAAGATTCTGATAGAATGAGAAGGTGGGGATGTAGAATGCAATCTCCACATAATTAATCCCTTCAATTGTCTCACTCACTTTTTCTCTTTATTTCATTTTACTTGGCATTGTCGGCAACATTACCTGTATACACATCATTCCTCTAAAAATTGCTATGTGACTTATAATGCTTGACACTGATTATTTATGAAGTCACTTGGAAAAAAATAATAGCTAAATCCTATTTCTAGATCTTGTCACTGTTTGTGGCTCAGTCCTTTTGTTTAAAGGCTATTTAACACTCTTGGTCAATTAGAGCTAAACTGTTTCTAATTGCTACACTCAACTTGATCTACTATTGTCAATTTCTAGCAATCAACATCTGCATTGTTTCTTTCCATATATCAGTGTATTCCAATGCTATTTCTTCTGCCCACCTATAACAGATGCTCAAATATCTTGGTGTCATTAATCCTCCACACGTGTCTAAATCAGCAGAATGAAATGACAGTGAACATCACTCCAATGCTGGTTAACTAATGCTAATCTTAAAGTAAGATCACAACTTCCCTTTCAGTACATCTGGAAGTCTAGGACTCTATAACCTTCTTTAATTAAACAAACTAACATAATTGTCCCTTTTTCCTTCATTATTTACCATATCTTTTTCATTGCACCCCTAGTTTCTGAATTGAATCTGAGAAGAAAAATTTTACTTCCTTCCTTCCTTCCTTCCTTCCTTCCTTCCTTCCTTCCTTCCTTCCTTCCTTCCTTCTCTCTCTGTCTTTCTTTTTTCTTCTTTTCTTTCCTTCTTTAAAAATTTTCTAATCCTTAAATATGACAAACTATGATAGTGTATTCTGTTCAGTAAATTAAGATCATACAACTAGAAGACAAAAATTTGTGCAAGGGTGACAAACTATTGAAACATTTACACTTTACCTGTTCCTTTTCTAACCAGCACATTTCATGCCTTTCTAAAATTTCCAAATAGTGTGAAGGCATATCTTCTGTTATGACATACAGCTGTGTATGTGGTGTAGAGAACCTCTACTGAATATTGCTTAAAATATCTAATCTATTTGGATGGTAAATGACAACTTAGTACAATTGATGATAATCACGGGTGACACTTTGAGTTAATAAAAATGATAGTGCTCTGTGCTTTATCAATATTTATCTAATCCATCCTGTGTAATATTCCAATTTAATAAATGAGATTTTGGCCTAAGAGGTTCACATGGCGGGCAAGTAGCTTGGATTTCTTTCCTATTATGAAAATAGCACATGTTGATTTGGAATCATGAAAGACTTGAGGTACAATTCCAATTCTGTTATTTTATTCATTCATTCATTTGTTTTTTTGTTCATTAATTTTTTTTTTTATTTCCACAATGTGATCTTGGGCAAGTCATTTCTTTCTGGGTCTCAGTTTGATCCTGTCTATGTCTTTACACATACATTTTAGCATTAAAAAAAATGAACAAAAGTCATTTTTCCGTTTTTTTCAGGTATTAAATTATTCACATATTAAAGATGATGTATCTTGTCTTTTTTGTTAGTAAATATAATTATTTTATTTTGTTCTAAAAATGTTTTTCCCTTTCCCATTCAGTATTAAACTGTTTATAATAATAATAAAAAAGTAGAACCTTAAAAGGGCAATACTGTACACATGGTAATGAAAACTTCTACAAAAGGAAACATACTTGAGATCTCAAGGACCAGGTACAACATCAGTTGCCATCTCATCAATTGCGTTACTTGCATTTAGAGATCTCTTCTCAGTAACTTTAAAACTGCAACATACGTAGGCCATTGGTACCATACTGCTTGCATTTAAAGTAACATTCAGTTTAAATAGTTGAGGATTGAAAAAAATGCTCATATGCTAAACTTGGCCCACATTGTTCTTTGAAGAAAAGATTCTGATTTCAAAGAAAGGAAGTAAGAAGGATTGTGATTATGGCTAGCTATGATTAGGGACGCTATGCCCGTTTGAGTATATGTCAATGATAAGAACTCTTAAGAATATTTCTAAGTAAGCAACTAATATCTGTGCTGGCCCTTTCTTGTTTTGTCTTTTGGAGGGGAGAAGGCAGGCAATTGGGGTAAAGTGGCTTGCCCAAGGTCACACATCTAGTAAATGTTCAGTGTCTGAGACTGGATTTGAACTCAGATCCTCCCAATTCCAGGGCCAATGCTCTATTTACTGCGCCACGTAGCTGCCCCTTGTGTGCTCCCCCTTTCACTGGTTTATGGGCTTGTATCTGGTTTGGTATGATACCAAAGTTTAGGCAGACGTGAAAACCCATACTTTAGGATTCAGCACTATGGATTTGTATCTAAAACTACTCCTGCCATGAGGTCCCATTGCTCTTATTTAAGCACACAACACCTCTAATAAAATACCAACCCTGCACCATGGGAAAGGTACCTGGTGGTCCTCATAGTTTGCTTTTGTGCTCTGCTTGTATTCACAAGTCTGTGGTGAAAGAATCTAAAGCTTTCAGTCCATGTGTTAGTGACAGGAATGAGCACTTGCTATAGCTGTGGAATGAGTGAGTAGCATGGATTAGCTAGAATATATGAATGGGGGCGGGGCAGTGTGGAATGTGTGTGGTAAAAGAGCTACAAAACAAGGCTGGAAAGATACTATGGTCAAATTGTCCAAGGCCAGCTTACAGACATATTTGATAGATGAGAGGGGGCCCATAAAGGCTTTTAAATAAAGGAGTGATGCATTTTGGATTTTATAAAAGACATGTTAATCTGACAATTATATGAAAGATAAATATACACACATACGCATATACACATATATATGTATACACATAGCAAAATTGCCAAACTTTGAAATTGATTGAATATGGGAGTTAAGAAGAAGGAATAATCAAAGATGATATTGACGTTTCAAGTTTACATCACTAGTAGAATAATACTATAGATGTGTAAAAGTAGAAAAGCTAGCTGAAGGGGGAAAAAATCCAACAAAAAAAAAGGAACAAATTGAAATACAAATGACATGAAAACATAACATTCAGGGTCTACCTCTAAACATGAAAACCACAGAAAATTATGGCCTCCCTAAGGTGATACCACTGTTAGTCTCTGAAAATTAAATTCTTATATAACCTAACTTCCAAAGCTGCAAATCTGAAATAGTTGGCAATAGTGAGTCTTCACTTTCCAGGACAAAATGTAGTTAAAAATAACAATAGCATTATTTTGTGAGTTAATTAGTGGGGTTATTGCAGATGAATTGGAGCCTAGTAACAAGGAAAGTTTCCCAAATCAAAAAGGAGATCAATTACTTTGTCTGCAATCAGCTCTGAATTTTGCCTGACATGGAATTTGAAAATTGAAAAACCTGGGATATAGAAATTGAAAAAAAAAAAGTCATGTATATTCAGTGTAGATATCCTTTATGTGAGTCAGTGATTTTCCTAAACCAGAGAAAATATGCTCTTTGCCACCCATAGTTACAAATCCTTTTCTACTATAGAAGTATAGAAAGAGGAAGCTAGAGACACACATTTAAAGCTTGCCAAGGAAATGACAGTCACACAAATGAACCAGTGATTATGTCCTAGAGGAAGCAGAGAGGGCTTGATCCTTAGTTCTCCACTGGGCACATCTCCTTTTAGGGGTTCTAGACAGGTGCTGACCATGGAAAATGACAATTTACCACATACAATGTCAGTTACACTTTTCCACACTAGTCCAATACCTGTGAACGATGCATATGAATGGTCATTTATGTAAGCTCACAACCCCTTATGCAGAGGGACAGTCAAGCTCATTACAAAAGTTCAGAAGTCTCCATGGACATGAACTAGCAGCTAAGAGCAGAATATTAATGTTTTAAAGCAGAAATCAAAGAGAAACATGGACACAGGCAATGTTCATTTCACTTGATGTGGATACTTAAAAAAATAGGTGGTGACTTGTATTTCTAGACCAAATTCTTCCTGTGTTTTGCTTTCTGACAGTCTGATAGGGTCGGTAAATTATTTAGAAGCTTAAACTGCCTTCCCATCATCAAAGACTACAGAAACTACAATGAACATGGAATTCTTTAAAAATCCATTCTCTGGAGTTGCTATAGCTCTATGCTATTGATAAATTTCTACCTCCAATGACTCTTTCAGAGGTAGTCTTTAAGAAACAGATGCTTCTTTCAAAACTCAATAAAAGAATTACTTCTGGGAGTCAAACTGTTTATAAAAGCGTGGACACAAAGTGTGGTCCACATACCTCAAGGTCCCTGATGCCTTTTCAGAAACTCTATTATAGTAGGTGACACAATGAATGAAGTGCTGGGCCCCTAGTAAGGAAGACCTAACTTCAAATCCAGCCTCAGATACGTACTAGCTGTGTAACACTGGGAAAGTCACTTGACGCTGCTTTTCTCAATTCTTCATTTGTAAAGTGAGCTGGAGAAGGAAATGACAAATCATTATAGTATTTTTTTCAAGAAAAAAAATGGGGCCACAAAGAGTTAGACATGACTGAAAAATGACTAAATAACAATAAATACACACATATGTGTACGTGTACATATGGATATACATAATACATAATAATGCTAAGATATTTTAATTCAAAATATTGTAAATTTTGATACATATAACCCAAATAAACAAAAACTCTTTGGCAGATGCTCAAATATTTTTAAATCTATAAAAGGGTCCTGAGACAAACAGTTTAAGAATCGGGGAACTATATGAGATAATTAGATTCACAGTAAATACCAAAGTCTGGGTAGAAGATAAGAATGCAAGTTGCTTAAGCAAAAGGATGGTTTTGTTTCCATCTTCATATCCCCAGTATCCAGGACAGTATCTGGCACATAGTTATTCTTAATAGTGATTTGTAGAATAAATTAAAGGATAAATTTAGAGGTAGAGGATTAAATTCCCAGTCTTCTTTTGCAGATGAAGAAATAAGGGCATACCTATATTTATATCTTTATCTATATATCATATACATATGTGTAAATGAATGAATTTGCTATAGTATAGAATTCTGTAACACATACACATCAGATAGATGATGGATAGATAGATAGATAGATAGATAGATAGATAGATAGATAGATGGATGGAAAGACAGACGGACAGACGGACAGACAGACAGCCTGACAGCCAGCCAGCCAGACAGACAGACAGACAGACAGATAAATAGATAGATAGATAGATAGATAGATAGATAGATAGATAGATAGATAGATGGATGGATGGACAGACAGACGGACAGATGGACAGCCAGACAGCCAGACAGCCAGCCAGCCAGCCAGCCAGCCAGATAGATAGATAGATAGATAGATAGATAGATGGATAGATAGGAGCTCCTGATCTATGATTAACTTGTCAATAACATAATAATAATAATATCATCTTAAAGCAACATCTTTTTGCTTGTGTATTTGTTTGTTTTAACATTTTGTGTGCATTACCTACTCTTTTGGAAGTCTGGTGAATTCAATAGACTCTAAGAATAAGGTTTCTAAATGCATAAAATAAAGTACACATTATTATAACAGAAACAGATTATATTGAAATAGTTTTTTAAATATTTTAAATGTAAACAAATTCACAAATCCTCAAATAAGAATCCTGATCACAGAGAGCTATTTACAAATAAAATAGGCAGTTAGGAGTATTATATACACATGTATGCATACATAAAATACATGTACATACACATGTGTGCACATTAATACACATATATAGTTATATACACAAACTTGAACATATATAGTTATTATTTAAAAAAAAAACACAACCTTTGTCTTAACTAATACCTGCCTTGTGAGACTCATTTCATGTTATTACCCCTAAAAACCTTATATTTTGTGCAACCTGAACTATAAACTGATGCTTGAATTTATAGCTATCTCTTTCCCCATCATTTACTCATAAATTTTTCATTCCTCATGCCTGGAAGACACTTCCTACTCATCTTAACCTATTGAAACACTTCTCTTCCCATAAGGCCCAGTGCAAGTGCCATTTTCTTTACAAATCTTCTCTTCATATGTCTAGATCTTCTGGAGAAAATTATCTCATCTTTCCCAACTTTTTTTAAGAAAACATTCTCGATACAGAATTTGTCCCATCACATTCATACTTACTCTTTTTTTTTTGCTAAAAAATTTCGTTTATTTTTCATTTAGTTAACAACAATCATTTCCACAAGATTTTGAGTTAAAATTTTCTCCCCATCTTTCCCCTACCCACCACCCTAAAAGAGTGATCCCATTGAATAAACCCTCCCCCAATCTTCTCTCTCCTATATCATCTCCTATCACCACTCTGACTTTCCAGTAGGGCAAGAGGGATCTCCATACCCCAGTGCTGTATATCTTACTTCCCAGCTGCATGTAAAAAAAAATAATAATAGTTACTATTATTATTATTACTATTATTATTATTATTATTATTAAGCATTTGATTTTAAAACTTTGAATTCATGATTCTTTTCCTTCTTCTCTTATTACCCACCCTTCCTGGGAAGATAAGCAATTCAATATATGTTGTACATGTGTAGTTACACAGAAGATTTCTATAGTGTATATATTGTGTAAGACTGACTATATTTCCCTCTATCCTATCCTTCCCTGCACTTATTCTATTTACTGCTTTGACTCTGTCCCTTTTCAAAAGCGTGTGCTTCTAAATACCTCCCACAATCTGCCTTCCCCTTTCTTATCCCCCCTCTTACCCCCTTTCTTGTAGGGTAAGATACCCAATGAGTGTGTATGTTATCCCCTCCTTAAGCCAAATTCAATGAGAGTAAGGTTGACCTATTCCCTTTAGCCTTACTGTTCTTTCCCTCCATTGCAACAGTTTTCTCTTGCCTCTTTTATATGAGATAATTTACCCTACTCTGTCTTTCCCTATCTCCTCTCATTATATTCCTCTCTGACCTCTTAAAAATATTTTTTAGATACCATCCCTTTCTATTCCACTGATCCTGTGTCCTCTATGTATACATGTACACAGATATATACACATTCACATATGAATTTATACTCACATATACCCACCTATATAAATGTATATATGTATGTATGCATATATAAACATATATACATACACACATACACATATATTCCCTTCAACTGTCCTCATACTGAGAAAAGGTTCATAAGTTACAATGATCATTTTTGTATGTAGGAATTTAAATAGTTCAAATTTAATAAGCTCCTTATGATTTCTTTTCCCTGTTTACCTTCTCATGCTTCTCCTGTTTCTTGTTTTTGAAGATCAAATTTTCTATTCAACTCTTTTTTTTCAACAAGAATGCTTGAAAGTCCTCTATTTCATTGTATGACCATATTTTCCCCTGAAACATTATACTAAGTTTTGCTGGGTAAGTGATTCTTGATTTTAATCCTATCTCCTTTGACCTCCAGAATATCATATTCCAAGCCCTTCAATCCCTTAATTTAGAAGCTGCAAGATTTTGTGTTATCCTGATTGTGTTTCTACAATATACAAATTGTTTCTTTTTTTCTGCTCATGATATTTTCTCCTTGACCTTGGAATTTGACAATAATATTTCTAGGAGTTTTCTTTTTGGGATTGTTTTCAAGAGGTGATTGGGGGATTCTTGCAATTTCTATTTTGCCCTCTGGTTCTAAAATATCAGGGCAATTTTCCTTGAGAATTTTTTGAAGGATGATTTCTAGGTTCTTTTTTTTTTTGTCATGGCTTTCAGGTAGTCTAATAATTTTTAAATTATCTCTCAGTTCCAACAGAGTTCCACATTAATCTATTACTTTGTCTTTGGTGTTTATGAACTGAGAAGTCTGAAAGCCACTACAGCTGCCGGTGATTCACTCTCCTCAAGTCTTCTTCAGCCATCACTGGTTGGGGCTGCCCTGAGGCTTAAACTGAAGCTCACATGGGTCTGGGCTTTGCTACTGGCATGTAGCAATGGATCTTTCCTGTAGGCCTGCCAGACTGCCTTCAGCAGGAGATTTGTTTCTATCACTTTGTGGCTTCTGTAGCTCTAAAATTTGTTTAGAGTTATTTTATAGGTATTTGACATGGTTGTAGGGGTAGCACACAGAAATTTCCTGTTTCTATGCAGCCATCTTGGCTTTGCCCACTCAATCTCTTAGCTTCAAAGATGTAGCATAATCACCCTCTTTGTTAATTATAAGCTTTTTGGGAACAGAAGACATTCCCTCTGCCCACCTTCATCTTTCACTGAATCAAAAAAAAAAATAGTTCACTTTTGCAGGGCCTGCAATGGTGATCTAATCCAATCCATACCTGGAAATGGAGCTGATCTACAATACCTGAAATATAGCCTCTTTGTTTAATAATTTTTAATAAGAGAGATCTTACTATTTCCTGAAGCAACCCGTTTTCTCTTCCCAATTTCTTATACACAAGAGGCAGTCAAAAGATATTTACTCAATGTGGAATGAATATGTCATTCGAAAGATAATGAATGGAAAAGATTCTAATAAACTGGAATAATTGACACACTAAAAATTTAAAATTTCCCTCCTCATGAGATCTTAGGTTTTATTAGTATAAATAGAGGAAGGTATTAGTGTGTTCTACTCTGTTCTGTTCTGACTTAATTTGAAATGTGCTTGGTTCTCATCACATTTTAATATTTCCATTGATAATATGACATGTGCAGAGGAGGGTCAAGCAGGCTGAAATGAATAGTAATTACTGACATATATATCACAATCTATGGCTTATGAATGTTTTCATGTATCGTCTTATTTGATGCTAATAATAAGGCTGCATTAAAAGTGTTATTGTTACATTTTACAGATAAAGAAAAGGTGACTCAGAAAGGTTTACCCAGAATTAATTTATCCAGAATTACACACACACCTTGCAAA
The DNA here is from genome assembly GCA_028646515.1 of Pseudochirops corinnae. NCBI lineage: Eukaryota > Metazoa > Chordata > Mammalia > Diprotodontia > Pseudocheiridae > Pseudochirops > Pseudochirops corinnae. The sequence goes on from CM053592.1 coordinate 64,958,791, forward strand.
ACTATGCATTATATAACTCTTTCCACATTGTTATGCTCGTTTCATAAATTTGGGAATTGATTGGCGATACCATGAAGTTAACTGGGTTAGCTAAGTGCTATAGTTAATATGCTTTTATATCAAAATTTAAATTCATGTTTTCCTGAGTATAAGGTAAAATATAAGAACTTTGTAGACTAAACCATACTTTCAGAGAAAATACAACATCTATTTAGTTATTACTAAGTAGTTTTCATCCTCCTCATCTCAGTGTCACCAAAATCTTCCTTAGACTTGGAATCACTCAACTCTTCTATTTGACCTTTGGTACTATCTGGACAGGAACCAGGCCTCAGTGTCACATCTAGACATCTTTGCCCACATATTCTCTCTGCTTTTCTCTAGGGGCAATTTGTGGATTCTCACCCTTCCATCTATGTTTTCTGTATTCAGAACTTTTATGCAGCTTTCTGGTATTATTTCTTGCATTATAGCATTCAAGTTATTTTTTTTTTTTCTTTTACTTATCATGTCCTTCTGGCCAACTCATGATCCTCAATTTGTCTCTACTCACCCAATCTTCAAGATTAATATGTTTATGTGTTTTTCTCATATAGACATTGTGTTTCATTTTAATATTATTACATTTAGCATCTCTTCCTCTCAGTTTTCATAAACCTCAAAGATTTTTATCTCCAGTACATTGTTCTCTACTTACTTTCTTTGGAAAAATACTCCATCATGTATTCAAGTTTTATTTTGCTAATCGTTTCTTCTCTGATGAGCATAAATTCTATCACTGTCTCTAACTTCTATTTTCAAAATCCTCTTTCTCGAACAATTTAGGAACATCTTGCTGCAGTTTTGTTGTTTCTTGGGATTTCACAGAGTCCTCTGTCCCATCAAAGGCTAATTTAATTTCCTTTGTCTTGCAATATTTTTTAAAGATATTTGGTCTTGTTCAAGTGTCTTAGTGGCTATCATCTGTTTTACTGTCTTTGCTATTATTTCCTTGTACTAAATTAGCTTTTCTTTTGTTGTTTTTTTTTTTTTTTGGAGGGGGAAGGAAAGGCAATTGTAGTTAAGTGACTTCTCCCAGGCCACACAGCTAGTAAGTGTGTCAAGTGTCTGATGACAGATTTGAACTCAGATTCTTCTGACTCCAGACTCCAGTGCTAGTATTCCATTCACTGCACCACCTAGTTGCCCAAAGTGCTTTAGGTTTTAATTAAATCTTATCCTTCCTAAGATTTTGTTTTTGTTATTTAGTCATTTAGTCATGTGTCACTCTTTGTGACCCCATGGACCATAGCTACCAGATTCTTCTATCCTCTTTTGGTAATTCTTAGGTCACATATTGCTGAAGTCTAGTTTGTAGAATCTTAAGCATAAAGTTACTGGTGTATAAAATGAGCACAATTGTTCAGTAATTTGAACATTCCTTGGCATTACCTTTTAGGATTAGGACATAAATCTCCTCACCCCTCACCCTCAATCCAGTGACTTCTGCTGAACATTTGAAATTTGATGGCATGTTTAGTACAACACTTTCATATCATCGTCTTTTAGGATTTTAAACAGCTTCACTGGAATTCCTTCAACTCCACTAGCCTTCTTGTGAGTAATGCTTCCTAATTTGACTTCATTCTCCAGGATGTTTAACTATAGATTAGTAATCACACTATCTTGGCTATCAGTGGTGTTAATATCTTTCTAGTATAGTTCTTCTGTGTATTCTTGACAACTCTTAATCTCTTCTACTTGATAAGTTCATACTTTTTAATTTTTTTATAATGCCCATCTTTGTGAGAAAATTTCTTTGATATCTCTAATTTTCTTTAAGAGACTTCTTGTCTTTCTCATTCTGTGGTTTTCTTCCGTTTCTTTGTGCTGCTATTTTGCTGCTTCCAGTCTTCCTTTATTCAATTTTTTTGGTTCTTTCACCTTTTGTAATGAATAGCCTAGACCACCCTACCTCACTACTTCCATGTCCTGCCCCAGGACTAAACCTTAAAGCTCTCAGCCTACTTCCTCATCATTCTTTTCCCAAAATTACTTCTGGGGTAATAGAATAAGTTTCAACTGTAGTTCAGTCCCTTTCCCTTCAGACCTGATATGGTCTCTTTTGTCTTAGACACATACAAACACATTGGTAGCCTGTCCAGTTCTCTCTGTTCTTTCTTTTCTTTTCTTTTTTTTTTTTTGACTTAACACTACCAGTACATGCTGTCACACAGAGCAGAGTATGTTCTTGACTTTCTATTTGTTCTCTTCCTCCTCTCCAAGAGGATACCCTGAGTTGAATTCTGTTGACTTATTGCCACAGAATGGTGAGAGGGTAGGACAGGGTGTACTGGCAAAGTCTGCAGTGATAACAAGAAAATTTTAAGGTGTGTCACAGAGCACATAGTGTCATTGAGCACACAGGTGGTGTCACCCTGAAAGAGCATAACGACTGGTGAGAAATGGATTACTGAGTAAGTAGATTGGAAATTAGCTTTCCGTGATATTAATTTATCAGGTTATTAACCTTGTTCATATTCCTGATTTTAACCTGCAGAGACAATTAAAATTGTTTTTATCTATTATGAATAATTCCTACTTGAGGGAGTTTTGAGAGGTCCTGAGGACTGGAGAAAATGTGAGTATTGACCCTAGTCTCCATTTCCAAACCATGGTTTCATGCATGTCCCTATTCTTCTGCTACTTCTCTTTATGTGTTACATGTGATCTTCCACCATTGTAATATAAAGTACTAGATTGCAGAGGCTGTCTTGCTTTCTTGTGTTTATATCCTCAATGCTTAGCACAGTGTCTGGAAAATTCTAAACTTTTAGTAAATGCTACCATTCATTTGTGTCATATGGTAGTGTTGAATGGTTTGCTATGGACACATTATATGATTTATTGTGTTCAAAATTGAGTTTAGTATATGATAATTAAAGTGAGTTAGATCTGGGCTTGAAATGGAAGAATATCACCCAAAGAGATCATAAAAATGGGGAGAAGACCCACATGGACAAAAATATTTATAGCAGTTCTTTTTTTGGTGGTCAGGAACTGGAAATTGAGGGGATTCCCATCAATTGTGGACTGGCTGAACAAGTTGTGACTTGTGAACATCATGGAATACTATTGTTCTATAAGAAATGGTGAACAGGTGGACTTCCAAAAAACCTGGGAAGACTCATATGAACTGATGCTAAGTGAGTGGAGCATTGTACAGTAACAGCCACAGTGTATAATGATTAATTTTGATAGACTTAGCTCTTCTCAGCAATACAAGCACCTAAAACAATTCCAAAGGACTCAAGATGGAAAATGCCATCCACATTCAGAGAAAGAACTACAGAGTCTAAATGCAGAGTGAAACAAAGTATTTTCTTTTTTTGTTTGTTTTGTTTTGTTTTTCTTTCTCATGGTTTCTCCCATTCATTGTAATTCTTCTATACAACATGACTAATGTGAAAATAGGAATGTTTAATAGGAATGTATATGTAAAGCCTATATTAGATTGCATGCCATCTTGGGGAGGGAGGAGGGAAAGGAGAAGAAAATGTAAAACTTACCGAAGTGAATGTTGAAAACTAAAAATAATTAACTTAAAAAATAAAAATAAATGAGAGAATATTTTAGTTTCTGTAAAATAGAATACTTTAATCCACAAAGCTACAAGCCTCCCAAAAAAGGAAATGTTCAAGAAGAAACTAGATGAATATGTCTAGAAGCTATTGTAGAAGGGAGGGAGTTGAACTTGAATTCTAATGTTTCTTCCAATTCTAAGAATCTGGGATTTGCTGTAGAATTAGAGGGCTGTTACTGTGGATCGTCTTCATTTACAGAGAGGAGGTAAAATATGAAAGGAGGGCCTTTGGTATCATTTGCTATTATAGAAATTTTCATTTAAATAACTTGAAATTTTTTCTCATCTCTAAAACCATAAGCACCCATAGCAGGGACAATTTGTTCTATGTGTCATGAAAATAACCACATAATTTTGTTTGTGTCTGATGAATATTTATCTGCTTATGCAATTAGGTTAACTCAAAAAAAAAAATATCCCAGCCTCTACTGTGGTAATCTACATTCATTTAAATGCTGCTGTAGAGACCCTGAAATAAGAGATCAATATTGTCTTTTCTTATCAAGATTACATTTGCACAAAGAGGATCAAGCTCAAGATTAGGATCTTTCTTAGAATATTTAAGACATATCTTTGGAGTTTAGGAGGATACACCTTAATACAAAATGTCACAGTCACTGTAGAGAGTGAGCCAGGATCCTGTTGCAAAGAGAAAAAAAATATGTTTGATGTAAGTAAAAGTGCCCTAATCATTTTAACTATTTCCAAGACTGGGATATCTGGGGAGTACTAGGTTTCCCTTCATTAGAGAACTTCAATAAGTACATAATGACCTGATTATATGCTGTAAAAAGGATTCTTATCAGCCATAGTTTGGACTAGATCACTCTCATGTATGTTCTGAATCTAACAGGTATCTGGGTAGTACAGTGGTTAGTGGAGTCAGGAAGACCTGAGTTCAAACACAGACATTTACCTTATTTTGCATGTGTTGCTTAACCTCATTTCCCCTTCTGGAAAATGCAGATAATAAAAATATCTACATCTTAAGGTTGTTGTGAGAACCAAATGAGACATTTTAAAAATTCTTAATACAATGCCTTTTACACAGTAGTTCTATATAAAATGTTAGTGCCCCATTCCTATTTTCTTATTTATAATAACAACAAATAAGTTACTAAGGGGCCCATACAAATCTAAAGGCATTTTTTTTAGTAATATCTTATAGCATAATTTTAAAATGGAGTGATTTGTAGAGTTTTAAGATCTGTTCTATCTAGTATCATAGCCTCAATGTTTTGGAAGAGGAAGAAACCTTGGAAGACATCTTATATTAATATTTTAATATATAGATGAAGACATCAGAAACCAAGGGAGTTAAATAACTCACAAGCTTATCTGTCTAGTGTGGGAAATGATTATTAATAACTAGTGTCTTAGAGAGATTCAGAAACTCTCCCCTTTTTCTAAAATCCTTATTTTTAAAAAAAATTCTTTTTGGAGGGGAGAGAGGAGCCAAGATGGCAGAGTAAAAGTAAGAACTTACTTAAGCTTATCCCCAATTACCTCAAATACCTTAAAAAAAAATGGCTGCAAACAAATTTTAGAACTACAGAACCCACAAAATGAGAGAGTGAAATATTTTTCCATCTGAGGACAGCCTGTCAAACCAACAGGGTATCTAATCACTGGCAGCTGTGGTGGTTTTCAGAATTCTCAACCCATAAACACCAAAGAGAAAATAAAAGTTCAATGGGGAAATTCTTTTACAACAGGGTGAGGGAAGAGCATGGTCCACCCCTGCCCTTGGGGCAGTGGAGGTGGCAGGCATTGCAGCTGCTCCAGGCCCACAGATGGTGGGAGGACCAAGTTGACTGATCAGAGGACAATTACAGGAATTTCTTTACTGTTGCTGAGTCAGGATTCTCTTGCTTTGCACTGCTTGCATCTGGATCACATACTTGGGTGGAGGTCCTGGGGGTAGGAGTGCTGGTGAGGCAGAGCTTGTTGCAGCTGTGGAGAGGCAGTCCTCCTCATAGTTCTGAGACAGGTAGAAGCTGTGACAACAAGTGAGCAAAACCCAGAAATTTGGGGCACAGCACTCTCCCTTCTGGAAGCAGAGTTCCACCATGGCAAGGAGCACAAGAGTCAATTACTTGGCTGGCAAGATGAGAAAACTTAGGAAGAGAAATAAGACTATAGAATATATTTTGGTGACAAAGAGGATCAAAACATAGGACCAGAAGAGGACAATAAAGTAAAAACTCCTGTGTCAAAAGCCTCCAAGGAATATGCTCATAAAAATAAGTAAAATTTTAGAAAAAATTCTGGGTTTTTTTAAAGGACATTACTGATAATGCCATTTTATACACTGACTTCAGACACTCCTGTCTTTGTCAGATCATACCCAGCCTTACAAGGAATTTAATCTAGGGCTGGGAAGCCCATTCCATTCTTTTCAGGCTTGAGTGAGTTATACATTCTTTGAATTGATAAGCCAAAGCTATGGGTGGTCATATACATACATACATACACACACACATATATATATATATATATATATATATATGTATGTATATATGTATGTATGTGTGTAAAGTTGCCCTATCCAAGAGATACAGAAGCCTTCATTTTAATGTAGCCCAATTCCAATCACGTTAATCAGTTTAATTCGATTGCTGTTTGATAGACCAGCTATTGTTTTGATGGGTATGTAATTTGATTTTGTTTGATCTGAGACAGTCAAAAGACCATGCTCTTATTAATAACATGCTGGCCTTATTAATAAAATGATTAAATTGCCCAGAAACTATATTGCTTGAAACTTTTTTAGATGGCACATAATTAGTGACAAAGATGGACCTAGAACTGGGGTTTCCTCATTCAGGATTCAGTTCTCCAATCCCTATTGTGGCTGTTAAGATATTTATTTAAGATGGCATATTCTATTCATATAAAACTAAAAACACAGAAAATATCTATTTATACAGATTCATTTCTATATAGATATCTAAATAGATAAATATATAACAGATAAAATATCTATTTACATAAATTTATTTTGTGCTGCACTTAAAATAAAATAATAACTTATTTCAATATTAATGCTGACACTTGAGAGTCATGATTCACAATAGTACCATTAATTAGCCATTCTCTGTGTTTCAATAGTAAAACCAATTTGACCTCAACACCATTATAATGTATTTTGAACTGTTTTCACAATAGATTGTGTAACAGTCAAGCCTATTTACTATCTTGATCCAATATACTTATTGAGAAAGCTGAAAAGGTCAGATTGACAAGGCTCTCATTTGTTTAGGGCTAAAGCCTTCCCTATCCTTAGATTCCATCTTTCTTTCTTTTCCAAATTTAGTCATCTAAACAAAGAAATATTGGTTACATGAGCATAGTTCCCCATTTCAAGATTAAAAAAAAAACAAAACAAACAAAACCCCAAAAACTGTGCATGCCATTTCAATCACGTTATCACCATATGAATTGTCAAGTATAATTTTTCTTTTATGTCCATCAACTGACTCTTTCTCAGAAAAATAAAACAAGGGGATAGAGCCAAGAAGGTAGAGTAAAATGAGGGACTTGCTTTAGTTTACCCTCAAATCCCACCAAATAACTATGAAAAATAACTCTAAAAATGTTCTAGACCTGCAGAACCCACAAAATGATAGACTGAAACAAATTTTCAGCCAAAGACAACCTGGAAGGTTGACAGGAAAGTTCTTATCACACCTGGCTAAGAGAGGAGCACAGTCTAATGTGGGCTATGTGACATAGATGGCCCTGGAGCAGGCCTCAGGATACTGAATCACTGGCAGCTGTGGCAGTTTGTAGACTTCTCAAATCACAAATGCCGAAGACAGTTTAGAAGGTCAGTGGCAAAGGTCTGTCCAGATCTAGGTGAGAGAGTAGTGTGGTTAAGCCCCAGCCCTCAGGCATCAGAAGAAGCAGTGGCCGCAGAAGTGGCTGTTCACAGCAATAGCTGCTTCCAGAACTCTCAGTCCACTGACAATGAGAAGATCAAGCAACAGATCATAGGAGAATTGCAGGGATCTCTTTGCTGGTGTTGAAGCACAATTCTCTTACTTTGCCTTGCTTGGATCTAGTTGGCAATCCTGGGATGAGAAGAACCGCTGCTGTAGGGAAGCTTGTGTTAGAGGTGGAGACGTAATTCTTCTCAAATTTTTAAAAGACAAGAGTGCTTGTGGTCACTCACAGAGGAAAGAACAGGCCAGGAATTGTGTAAACACCTCTCCTTTGATCATACCACCTTGGAAAAACTGAAAATTCACAGGCCCCTAGAAATATCTGTGAAAAGAGCTACCCAAACCACATGAAATACACCCACTATGATGGAAACAGAGTCCTATATTAACAAATAAATTATTTGGCTGGGAAAATGAGAAAACAAGGGAAAATAAAAAAATAAAAAAAAAAAACCTCAGACTATAGAATCTAGCTTTGGTGACAAAGAAGATCAAAACATAAAACCAGAAGATGACAACAAAGTCAGAGCTCCTACATTAAAAGCATCCAAGAAAAATATGAGTTGCTAACAGGCCATGGAAGAGCTCCAAAAGGATTTTGAAAATCGAGTAAGAGAAGTCAAGGAAAAATTGGGAAGAGAAATGAGAGAGGTGGAAGAAAATCATGAAAAATGAGTCAACAGCTTGCTAAAGGAGATCCCCCAGAATACTGATGATAATAGCATCTTAAAAAATAGACTAGCGAAAATGGCAAAAAAGGTTCAAAAAGTCAAAGAAGAGAATGCCTTAAAAAGCAGAATTGATCAAATGTAAAAGAAGATCCAAAAGCTCACTAAAGAAAATCATTCCTTAAAAATTAGAATGGAACAAATGGGAGCTAATGACTGTATGGGAAATCAAGAAACTTTTATAAAACAGAACCAAAAAAATGAAAAAAAAATAGAAGAGAAAGTGAAATGTCTCATTGGAACAACCACTGACCTGGAAAATAGATCCAGGAGAGATAATTTTAAAAATTACTGAACTACCTGAAAGACATGATCAATAAAAAGAGCCTAGACAGCATCTTTTAAGAAATTTCAAGGAAAACTGCACTGATATTCTAGATTCAGAGGGTAAAACAAAAACTGAAAGAATCCAACAATCATCTCTTGAAAGAGATCCCCTAAGGAAAACTCCTAGAAACATTGCAGTCAAATTCCAGTCTTTCCAGGTCTAGAAGAAAATATTGCAGGCAATCAGAAAGAAATAATTCAAGTATAATGGAGCCATAGTCAGGATAACATAAGATATATAGCACCTTCAACACTAAGGGACTAGAGGACTTTGAATGTGAAATTCTGGAGGTTGGATTTGAATTCAAATCTTCTTGATATGATACTCTCAGCACTGAATCAACTAACTTTCTTTTACAAATGAAAGTGCATTAACATGCAACAATAGCAACCTCACCATTACCTTTACAGAAATAATTAAAGGTTACAAATATTACAAAAGGAACTAGGATTAAATCAGGCATCACCTACCCAGGAAAACTGAGTATAATCCTTCAGGGGGGAAAATGGATTCAATGAAATTGAACATTTTAAAGTATTCTTGATGAAGGGACCAAAACTGAATAGAAAATTTTGCTTTCAGATATAAGACTCAGGACTTATTAAAGTTGAACTGATGACATTCCTACAAGGGATACATGATATTTGTAACTCATGAAACTTATATATATAAGTTTATATATATATATATATATATATATATATATATATATATATATATATATATATATATATATATGTATATGTACTCTTTCCAACTACCCAACTACACATACAAATGCACATATATCTTTCTCTACTGATTGATCAAGGGATCATCTTTCCCTCAAAAGAGGTCGAAGAGATAGCCCTGCCAAATGAATTTTCCACCTTTTATGCCATCCTCAGGTATTTGGCAATGTTGAATTTAGGAATAAGATCATGAATTAATATATTTTTCTTCGTGTCTCTGTTATGGTTGAGTATTCATTTCCACTTTCCAAAGGCTATGTCCTTAAGAGATCAAGACTACCCAAGGAAGGGAGAGCATTATCCATTCTGGTAATTTCTTAGTTACAAAGAAGACTTTACCTGATAAGGATGAATGTTCTTTATGATATAGTATGAGTCTTTATTTATTCAACTCCTTTCACTGAATGATCAAGTCAAGCTTCCTCCAGGGGTTTCGCGTTTCCCTAGGACTATTCTGATAACAATCTCTCAACCCCATGCATAGAATACAAACCATTAAAGGGTAAGTGATTTGATATAAACCCTCAATGGGGTTCCCAGGAAAGGGAACTGTCATTTTGTGGAGTAGGGAATATTCAATGAATATCGTTGGTTCAATGAGATCATCACTATTAACTTAGATCTTGGACAATTTGCATTCCCTAGGCTTATGATGCCTTAGCTACTTTACTATTGATGATTTTGATTCCTGATGAAGATTTGCAGACTGTGCTAAAAGTGTCAATACTGTGTTTCTGTGTCACGACTTTGCCATTGAAAAACAATGTGAATTAATATTTGTTATAACTCACCTTATATACCAAACTGTTGAGAGCTAAGACTTGTTCCTTCTGAAATGGGATGGGTTAGAGGAAACAGAGAGTCTGAGATCTCTGACTTTTGTCCTTCATATAATTTTTCCTTTCTTTTTCTTTTTTCTCTTTTCTTGTTATGGTGATTCCTCGAGAGAGAGAGAGAGAGAGAGAGAGAGAGAAAGAGAGAGAGAGAGAGAGAGCAACAGACACAAAAACTAAGAGAGACAGAGAGGGAGAGTAGGGCAGCATGACATAGTTGGTAGATATAGAGAACCAACATCAAGAATATTTCATTTCATGCCCCTTCTCTAACACAAACTGACTGTGTGAAACTAGATAAATCTCTTCATTTCTCAGTGACTCATAAAAGTTTAGACTAGAAGAATAGTTGCCAAACTCCCTTAGTAGAGAGGAATTCTACAATTTCAATAGAGATTTCCTATCATTATAAAATTATAGGTCCAGAGGAAAAAATGGACAGGAAAAATAAGATTTTTTGCTGTTTATTTGAATTGAGTTTTAGTTAATCAAGTGCCTTTGAGCCTCTACTTTGATTGCATCAAGAGTCTTTGATTGGAAACTGTATATACTACATTGAACTTAATAGGTCTAATGGAGCTTGAAGATCTTCCCTGTCATTAATAGGCCTAAGGGAATTTGAACATCTCCTCTCCACCTTAATAGGCTGAATGCAATCACATGGGACCCCATGGTGGGAGGAATTCCAAAAAGGGTGGAACAGGAAGGAATAGATAAGAGCATGAGCAGAGCTGGGACCAGGCAGAACTGAGAGAATGTTTGTGATGTTGATGCTCTGTCTGTTGATCTGTGTTACTTTCTTATACAGAAGTCCTGTGAATTGTTCTGTGTTGATTCCTCATACAGAAGCCTTGTCTGTTACTCTGTGTTGATTTCTCAAACAGAAGTTCTGTCTGTTGTTCTGTAGACAGAATTGAGATAACAATGCTGGTAATGTGCGTAAATATTGCTGTTGTCCTGTTAAGCTTTGTTTTCCTAGAAACAGAAACTGTGAAGGGTTTGGAGTAGAGTAATCCCTGTGAGCTGAGATATGGAACAGAGTGGAGAGCTGCCTATGTGTGACTCCAGGCAAGAGGTGGGAGTGGTTAGCTCATGGAAGAGGAGGTGTGGGTTTTGGAAGCCAGCCTCAAGGAGTCAAGATGAAAAAAGACTTTACTTGGATACACCGTATTTAACTTACTGTTACCTAGGGGTGGATAGTGTTTGTATTCTCTGCTACTCCTCTAAAGGTGACTATAAGAATACTACCAAATGATACGTTTTGTTTAAGACTACGTGGTCACCTTAGTAATAAGTTGTTATGTTATGTTGTTGTGAATGTTATGTTTTAGTTCCTTGAATGTCATACTTTGGTTTATTGCTGAATAAATATAGAGTTCAATTATACTATGTGATAAGACCCTTAAAGTTATTCACAGCAACAGTCCTCATGATTGGATTTCCAACAAATACATTCACAGAGAGACAGAGAAAGAGACAAATACAGATACAGAAAAAGAGACACGTGATGAGAGATTCAGAACAGACAGAAGCAGAGAGACAGACACCTACATAGAGATAGAGGAAGAGATAATTTATTTGTTTTACAACTTTTATAGGTTTTACATTTTTCTAAAGAAGAAAAAAAAACAAGCTCTAAAGTATTTAATAACTGTGCAGCTTTTTTATTTACTGATTGGCCTATTTTTTTCTGTGTGGGTTACTTCCTCATTATTAGGAATTTCCAATTCATGTTGTACATGATACCTTTACAAACCAGCTATTTGCTTTTTTTCAATTTAAAAAAATAAACTATTTTCATTTAGTAAATTAATAAGTCCTCCTTATGGTGGTGGGTAAATATTTGATCATTCAAATTCTACTTTTGTAGACACACTGAGATACTGAGGAAGCGTGTCAGCCTTTTGTTGATATTTTAAAATTCTAGCGCATGCTCTGAGGCTACCATCCCAAACCTCACTCACACTGATAGGCCAGATCCCCACTGAATAGCTGCCAGTTTTCCCCTCAGTCTTCTAGTATCAACCATGAGAGGGTTAAGGGTATAGCTTTCTCCTACTGTAGCTGGTAGCCCGCCAACCCCCTTACCCCCTGCCACTTTTGTGCTTCAGCAGTGGTTATCTGTTGAAACAAATTAGCCTGTCAGTTTTAATTAGCTTTTAGAAAGGGATATTTACTAAAGTAATGTATTTAAAAACAATTAGTATGAAATATCTCCCAGCCTAAAAATAAGACAAAGGGGTAAGGGAGAGGAGCACATACTCAGCTCAGGAGAAAGTGGACACAATCTTAAAGGACATGATATGATGAAGTGGATAACTCACAGCTCCTCAGTTCTCAGAAATCACAATTCTTTTCTTTTCTTGATGGGACTTTAAAATGTTCTGCTTAAGAATGATACAGATATCTAGTGGGCTCCTTGTGGAGTTTTGAGCTGCCTTTATACAGTTAGTCAAGTTTGCCCTTGGCTCTGTTGCTGAGACTGATATGAAGTACGATGATGACCCTGATGGGACAGTAATGAGAATTCTGAATCGTCTGAAATTTCAAAGTTTATAAGGTACCCCTCTGGTCCAGGGCTGGGGAGGAAGAAACAATAAAGCTCTCCTCCACTTCCTTACCCCAAGCCATTGCATATGTGATTGGTTTAACTACTCTATCTTCTAAGTTGTTCAAACACACAAATCCTGCTTTCAGGATTATTTTTAAATTCAGAATTTACAAAGCATGACTGAAATATTTCAGCAAATCCCAGTATGTTCCCCTTATAACATTATTTAATTCCATCCAAATGATGGAAGCATTCTTCTTGAGTTAAGTAACTAGGTTATCATTTAGGTCCTGACTTTTCATTGAATATTGATCAGTTTCAAAGACTAGTGGCATAACAGATACAACACTACTGTGAAGGCTTCAGATGAACCCAAGCAAAAAGTAAATCTTTTAAAGAAATCTTAACAGGAATAACCATCATTCACCTCAATCTTAAACTTGGTTAATAATGTCAAGAAACCAAAAATATTTCATTTAGTCATACAGAACAATTTTGAATAGAGGCTAAAGTCCAACATCATTATGTAATTTGAATAAACCTTTTGTCCAATAAAATTGAATTTCTTTCAGCCATTTATCTGGAAGAATGATAAATGTGATAGAAGTTTGTGTTCAGATGATATTGCTACCTTTCCTTTCAAATCAGATTAAAAAGGCTTAGACTTTAAATTTTTTAGTTGCATCATTAACATATTGTGCTCAGTTATTGTATGCATTGCAATTTAGAAGCTTCAGAAGAGATACAAAAAGATCCCCTTCAAATGTCTATTTGATACCATCTGAAAGGTTCCTAGAGATTGGTCCCTATGGTAACTCATCTGTCAAAAGCAGAGATAACCCAAGGTGCCTTGAGCCATAGTTGCCTCAAAATGAAATGTCCTATTAGTACACAAATTTAAAACCATTAATGCATTTTATTTCTTTCTCTCATACAGAAATCAGGATAATTTTGTTTCTGTCATGGAACTATTTACTATATTGTTTGGTCATTTCTCTTTCAGTGTTCAGTGCACCAGAGACACTAACCAAAATTGTGACAAAAAGAAATGACAGAAAGCTGTTTTTGATTAAGTAAGAGATATAACAACAACAAAAGCTTTATGCATGTGAATGTAATAGTCTCAAATTTTTCTTTTGTTTTCAGTTGCATTCAAAACAATTTTTGTGTGTTCCTTTCATAGATAGAAGCAATCAGTCTATTAGATAGTCTGTCTTTATATATGTTACTGTGTACCCATTGGGATATAAAAATTAGTTGTTTAATGCTACAAATTTGCTTTTAATATTTGTCTATCAATTTCATACATCGCTGTATTTGTAATTAAGCCGTCAGCCAACTGAGGCAGGCCCACAACAGGGCAGAAATATCTTAATGAGCTTTCTCAGAGTCCCTGACCACTAGCCTAAATAGCAGCCTAGTCTTGTTTACATGAAAGAAATCATTCTATCAAAACCATTATAAATTGTGACATTTTTTTTCTCATTGACTTTCCTTAATGTATGAGGGTTTTGAAATGCTGAAGCTGATTTGAATGGACTTTGATCAGGCACTCTCAAAAACTATTTACATATCACAATAAAAAATCCAATTACATAAGAAACAATTATTGTTATTTTAAAATTCTTACAGCATCACTTAGTGTTTTGGTTTCTTTTACAAATCTCAAGTTAAAAAAGCCTTTTGGCAAAAGTGCTAGTTGACTTTTTTGTAGTTGTTGTTTAATTTTTCTTGTTTATAAGCTGAAAATCAACTTTGATCTGCCTAATTCAAATGGTGTGAAGGACAAAACATGAAATCCAAAACAGGATGAAGACCCTGGGATGGTGTCTAAGGAGGAAATAAGCCATTTGAATATCACTGGCTTAGTATTCGGTCCTACCCTCAAGTATTTGTAGGCTTAGCTGTACTCATTGCTTTGGCATACTGAGACAGAGTCTAAGTAAAATCCAGCAATAATACAATGACAAGTTTCACCTAGCCAATCAGGACAGTTCATTAACAGAGAGCCATTGTGAAACTGGCAATAAGGCAGCCCTGAAAAAGCAATGAGTAACGGGAAAAATGATTCTCAATAGCATCCCAAAGTAATATGAAGCTGAAGGCAGGCCCTAATAAGGATTAAAAAGAGATACAATAACAAAGAGGAGGGGGAATCATAGGAGGCAAAAAGCAATGGAAAGATTGGAGATCATAAAAGTGGATGGTGCTAAGAAGTACAGAGACATTAATTGAATGCAAATCTATGTCAATTGCTTAATTCATCTAACTATATACAACATTTTCCTCTCTATCAAGCTTTTCTAAGTTCTACAGAGTGACTGAGTCTCATGTAAATTAAGTTATTGGAACATAACAGGGGATCTAAGAGGTAGAAAAACCTTATGCTAATAATAAAACAGGGCCCTGAAGGTCATGGAAAAAATAAAAGAGGACAAACGATAGAAATTAGGGTTTTCCAGTTGGTTCTCAAGTACCTAATACTGATGAGACTAGAAGAAGGATATATTTCTAATAGCTTAAAAACATGGCAATTTAGAAGAAAGTATAGACAATTTAAAATATATCATTTTGCCAAGACTACAATTCCTTGGGCCAATAAAAAAGAGCTATTATGTCAGTTAGGCACATTTGTAATATTAGGGATGTGATAAGATCTAAAATTGTCATTCAAAAAAGAAGTTAAGGGGACAGTCATTTAAAAACGTTTCCTACTTTCCAATAATG